>CM077469.1:33055878-33125878 GCA_039654755.1 Calcarius lapponicus | reverse complement strand
CAACCCACAAATCTTGGATCTTCGGAGGAACGCACTTTAGTTAGGAGAGCCCTCTCTAGAAATGCTTGCTGATTGACCCCATGCTCTGAGGTGAGCAAGGCCCATAGCTGTGGGAGGGGATTGAAACCCTGCAGGAGTTATTTCCATAAATATCTTTACAGCTTTGGACCTGCAGCATTAACCAGTGCCAAGCCACCACCTGAATCTGCATGGGGAGAGGTGGGAGTCCCCCAGGGACAACTCGCCTTAGTGGCTGCCTCTGTGGAGTTCAACAGGGTGCAAAACCCTCCCAGAAAAACTCCTGCCTTCAGAATATCTCCAGTCAGCTTCAGCTTGGATGAGCCTCAGGACCAGCACAACACACGCTTTTGGTAAAGATACGGCAGAAATCTGTCCATACCCCCTTTGGATTCCTTGGAAGGACTCCCTCATGAGCATCAGAAGAGTTTATTCCAAAAAAAAACCAACTTTTGAACCTGACAGGAGAGAAGGTGCCTTCTAGCAAAGCGTCCCTTTGGAAAAACAGGAAATCTTGGGGGTTCCAAGAAGCCAGTCTCTTTTCAAGCCAGGTTAGGATGCGCTGAACACATCTCCCCCACCAGAACCGGGGAACTTCACAGGCTGTTTGTCCCAAATTCTCATCAGCTGTAAAACCTCACGTGCACAAAGCTCAGTTTGGAAACTCCTTAACAAAGCACTAAGCATTTATTGAACTTCACTTTCTTTAACTGCAGCTGGTAAAAGCTTTCCTTTATCGTCCAGCCCCAGAGGACAGTGGCGAAACCAAAATTTCCATGAATGTAAATTCCAGCTTCAGCTAATTTTGATGACAATGACTTCTCTTCTTTATGAGGTGCATAATGAGCCGGACCACAGGCTCGCCAAAAGCCATGACAAGCTCCAAGCATGCCCCAGTGGCTCCCAGTGCTTTCTGTACCCAAGGTTTAAACGGAGAGTGCCTCCAGCCAGCGCACATGAAGAACCGAGCTCGGCGATAGACAAATGACTCTTTTGTTTTACATTCTTTTTTAATTAGCCTCTTTTTAATGACCTGAGTTAATAAGTGTCAAAAGGTGCAAAACACAGCATGACTTCATTTTTAAAAGAGAGCATTTGCCTTTAATCTCATAAGTAAAGCAAGTGCCCTCTTTAAATATCAGCTTCAAATCCAGATATTATATTGTAGGGGATAACAGTTTGCTGTGTACGGTGAATTCCCTCTCCTGCTCAGGCAGCTCAGTTGCCTCAAACCCGACTTACAAACCCACCTGGCGATGATCATCCTCTCTATTTCAGCAGCATCTCTCTGAATTTAAATGTTATTTCAACTCCAGCTTGCCAAAGCATTGATTAAAAAAAAAATATTTGAAAGCTTATCTGTTTCCTAAAGTTCCCACATCAAGATTAAGACCTGGAGACAAAATTATTTTAAGAAGAGAAAAACCATCAACTGCAACTAAAAAGGAATAAAGGACCCTGCTGAGAGCAGTAGGATTCCTTTTTTAATTTGCCATGAATTTAGAAATAAGGTTATTTTACTTTTTATGCCTCTGTGTTTTCCCATGGGCAGCTCATCCCAAAGAACTGGACAAAACCCCTCCAGGTGCCACATTCCTCCTGTTTTCCCAGAAACCTCCCTTGTGCCTTTCCTCCTAGGATTTTTGTCTCCTCCAACTTGTTATTTTAAAAGGACTTTAGAACACAAAGCTGAATTAGCAGTTTCCCAGTGAAACTTAGCAAAAGCTGCACATTGTTTGTAATTTGTTTTGTCTCCAATGATTATTGAATGTAGACGGATGAGGCTTTGCTGTTCAGGAAGCTGCCTATCCCTGGTGAGAGGATGCGCCACTATCCGATGTCATGGCAAGAGAAAATCTCCCCCTGCGCCCCAAAAAACCCTTCTGTGAAATCCAGGGTGCCAGGGCAGGGTGAGCACCGAGGTGGCACCTTCTGTGGGCACTGCTCCATCCCAGTGCTGCCCCAGGTTTGTTTTTTTTCCAGGCTGCTAATCATCCCACCATTATATGTTGATTTTCCAATACAAACTAATTTCCACCAGAGATTACTAAGACATCAGAAAAGCCGTTTTCAGCTCTAGCCACGGATAGGCAGCAACCCCAAACTGGAAACCTCCAAATTTCGGGGTGGCTCCAAAGTGGTCTTGCAGCTGGGTTTGTGGTTCAGCCTCCAAACCAGAGACAGGATTTAAATCCCCACTTCCCGGGGTGAAAACGCAGGAGAGTAATTCACAGAGTCACTCAACTTCTTTATAATATTGATCTTTTCCTGCAGCTAACAAAGAGAAAATTGTCTAAATGCTACAGTACATCTACACGGGAACATAGAGATCATAAAATAACACGAGCACTTTACAACCATCCCAGGCTCTCTGCAGAGCCGCCTCACCTTCTCCTCTCTACCAAGAAATCAGAATTTTGGTAATTTTTATTGCAGATCCATCCCCATGTCACGTGTATTCCAAACATTTGAAAATAATCAGAAGCACACCATGAGAGTTGGAATTTGTGTCTTTCTATTTTTAAGATGATCACTTTTTTTTTTGCAATGGAGCTGAATATTCCTGACTTTACTGGGCCGGGGTCATTAAGTGAGAAGGTAAACTACAATAATAAAATTATCAACAGAGCTTTTGACAAGCAGTCATGTGCTTGTAAATGAAATTTATTTAGGTGCCACTCAAAACATTGTAATTAAGAGGTACAGAATGTATTACCAGATGGTTCCTGTTTAGTATCTATTTCCTTTAGAGAACAAGGTGATTAGAGAGAGCACTAACTTGTAACTGAGCATCAAACACCCCACAGCCCTGATCCAGCGCCTGTTGGAGTCAATTAAAAACTCCACTTGACTTTCATGCCATGAAAATCAGGTCCACCCACTATTTATTTCCACAAACACAACATTTTTGGGTTTTTTTTTTTGTCCCCAAGAAACTTTCTTGCAATTTAGCAAATAACAGACACATATCAGTGGATGACATTGGCTGTTCAGGACAGTGACATATTTGCCAATCTTAAATACATCTAATTAAGAGCTTTAATCAGATTCGCCTACATTTAAATAATTAAAAGGTGGCAACAAAAAGGACCTTTGAGTTTCAAGCACTACATAGAAGTGTCAATATCCCCTTGAACATCAGTGATTTGGGGGAAAGAGACCTTTTATATACATGAAATAAACTCCATCAGCCAAAGAGAGGCTTTGTTGCTCTGTTCTTTTCTATCCTTTTGCACATAATCTCCATTAATCATTATTTAGCTGTGTAATGTCACAAGTGTCTTGATTTTTGGTGCACAGGACTAGGATTTCCAAAATGAAGAAAATGGTTAAAATTACACTGGGAAAACATGAATTCTTTTTAAGCAGAAAATATTTTCCAATGAAAAAATCTTTTCAGCAAAACAATTTATTTTAATGCACTTACCTGGAGAGGGTCATTCAGCCCTTGCAATTCTGAGCAATCCCACTGTAGCCTCTTGCACTTTTCATGTGAAAAAAAATGGAAAATTCAGTTCAAAAACAATCTCAGCCTTGCAAGGTGGTTATGAAACCCATCAGCTGCACTCTCTTCATGGAATCCTGGAATCCCTGGATATTTGAGTTGGAAGGGATCTTGAAGACCATCCAGGTCTAATCCCCTGCCATGGGGGTAGATTTGGAAGCTGTTCTGAATTACTTAAATCAATGCATTATTTTCATAATTTTCAGCCTTTAGCCCCAGCGTGCAAAGCTGGGATTCTGAAGACTAATTTTTGTCCCTCTTAAAAACTCAGATTCAAAAATACAACAAACTCTGTCTTACGATAATCCATCACCAAGTGTGTCCATTTCCTGTTGGATTTTCCCACCTGACAGGGCCTATCAGCAAGGCTCCCAGTTTCTTCACGAGGATCAGAAAAGCAGCAGCACTACTATTTCCAAAAAAACCCTAACATTGCTGAACTTTCAGTTTGGAGGAAAATATTGTATTTGTTAGGTACAAGCACAAGTCATGAAAAAAATACATAACTGCATTTGTTATATGAGGAAAGAGAGGTAAACTGGGGTCTTAATTATGTCAGCCCATGAACCAGGTCATGCAAAGCACAATTTTTACTTCTATACATTCACTTAAACTTAGATAAAACCCAGCAGTTTTAGGGAGAGTCTGTCCTGTGCAGTGTTTTGAGTCCCAGCAAGTTTCAATTAGTTGTCCTCATTCCATCAAACTAAATTTAGTCCAGGCATATCAGTTGTGAGTTGTAAACTTTCTTCTTTTTCATCAAATGAACCACATCACGTAATAACTTCTTTTTTCTTTCAGATAAATAGAACTGTCCTAGGAATTTAGATTTTCCAAAGGCAGTTTTGATACAGAGTACATTCCCTATTTATTTGTCAGGATAATACCAGGAGTCCTGGTCTGTACCAGACATGGAAATGGCAGAATTTTACAATACAGCACAGGTCGAGGCAGAAACCACACAGAACCAAATATTTTATGTATTCAGGGATAATTTTTTAGTTTTACCAGTCCACTATCACACCACCACACATTTATAATTAACTCAAGGATTGCTTTTCCCCACATCAAGCTCCCAGAGCATTTAATACAGTTTTTCCTTAAGCTGCAGAAACTCGAATTCCAACCCCAACGATCCTCTCTGCATTCCGAGCACTTTTCCCCCTCTGCCACAATTTCGTGATGATTATTTTGCAAATTGCCAATCCAGAATGGTATCAGCTCGTGCCTGCTCTTCAATCAGCACCTCCAGCCTGCATTAATTAAACAGCCTGGCCGACACCGCCTGGGCTCCGCAAACAAACAAAGTGAGATTTCCAGAAACTCTTTTCTGGAGACCCCTTATTAAGCTGCAGGTTTCTGTTTCATTTGCCTGCCTTTCACTTTAAAGCAGGCAGCAGCCACTGAGAACACAATAATGAAAGAGGTCATGGAGCACCAGTTGTGCATGAAAGATGCGAAAATTTACTGCAAATGAGACAAGAGCAGTAAATTCATTTTTATTCAAATTACTGTCATCATACATTACCACTTCTCCTGTAAACATTGTGCTTCAGACAGTGTGACAGCATATTATTATTTGCGAGATTATACTATTATTAAGCTATTAACATGTCACCTCCTGCTTGAAACAATGACTCAGCTTGGTACTGCATAATAGGACAAGTTAGGGAGACAAGGCGAGGTGACAGAGAGGTTAGTTGTAAGAAGGGAGGCCATGCATAGAGTGACAGCTGGCACTTAAAGGCTAACATTTATTCAAAAGAGCCCCCATAATGAGGATGCCAGTGGCTTTTATTTACATACCGGACCCATCCGCTTCCCATAAACTAATTCCTTTTCTTTCTGTCCACACAAGACACCCCTCGGCTCCTGGAATGGGTACTGAGGAGCCACCTTTCCCTCAAGTTGGAAAAAGTTGGGGAGTGAAGTTGTGGGGATGGTGGCTGTGCTCATGTGGGGACATCAGTGGTGCTGCCGCCCTCTCTTTCCCTTCCAGGGGAAAGCTGTCCTAGAGGTTTTATCCCCAGGACCCTGAGAGGTTGCTAACAATTAAAATGTCATCATTTCTAGGCTTCAAAGGTTTCCAGTGCATGGTGGCAGCACAAAGCTGCCCACAAGTGGGTGATTTGCTGCCTCGTGCTGTCCCTGCAGCGGTGCTGGGCCTTTCCATTACTCCCCACAGCTCTTCCTCCACACTTCCAGGAGTTTTAGGGGTCTCAGGGAACTGTGTGACTCTCTCAACAGGGCTGCACCAGCCCTGCAAACATTCCAAGCGCTTCTTTTGCAGCCCTAAATGAGAGATCAACTACTGTGCCTCATGCTCTGCTTTATTTCCCTTCCACTCGGATTTGCCCTCCTTTCCTGACCTGTTCTTGATGAAGTTGAAACCTGTTTATGTAAATATTCTTTGCCAAGACTTTGCAGCGATCTTGGGGGGGAAAGAGTGTCGTTTTGTGAAGCCAAGTAAACACCAAGCTTTGCTCTAAATTAGTTGGGGAAGTGTCTCGTGAAGTAGAACAAACAGAGAGAGACATCAGCGAGTTACTAATGATCCCTTGTCAGGCAAGCAGGGAAGCTGCACACACACACAAGGTTTCCAGGACTCCAAGGCTGGCGTTCCCACATGTGGGATGCAATGAAAACCACAATGCAAATGACACTCCCCAGTCACAGTTCACGCCAGCGCCGTTCCAGCGCAACCCCGGGCTGCAGGAAGGCAACTTTGATATCAGTCTTGAAACCTTAGGCAAGAGTTGATGGTTTGGGTTGGAAGAGAACTTAAAGCTCTCCCCATTCCACCCCCTGCCATGGGGAGGGACACCTTCCACTGCCCCAGGTTGCTCCAAGCCACAATGCCCAGCCTGGCCTTGGGCACTGCCAGGGATCCAGGGGCAGCCACAGCTCCTTGGCCAGGATCACAGGGAAGAATTGCTGCCTAAAATCTTAATATTCCCCCTTCTCTGCTTTGTTTTCTCTCTTTTTATGCTTCTTTTCTGGCTTTAATCCACCTCTTGCTGCTATAGAGTAAGACACAGAGAGGTGGCATCACCTCAGGGCCCTGTGTATCTGCTCTACCTGAGCAGAGCACATCCTCCTCTTGCCTCACCTTGAGCTCCTCAGTCTCTGAACTCTTCTGTAGCACATCAGAATTGTTGAAATCACTCCAAATCCTCTTTTTTTTTGGGTAAAATAGAAGCTCAAACCCTGCCTCTGTTGCTGCAGCACATCTTGCAAGGTGCCTTCCCACACTGCAAAGTGCCTGAGGCTAAGTGTTCCCCATCCCTGGAATCTGCATGGATTAAAGCCATGCAATAAAAACAACCAAAAATGTAAGTTTAGACAATTTGAGCTAGGAGTGCCTCAGTATTTCCAAATTTCCAGGGTGTTTCCATTAAACTGGACTGGATAGGGCTTTTTGGGTCTTCCCACCCAGGCCCTTTCCAGCGCAGACAACGTGTCCTCTAATCCTCTGTCACCAGGCTCTGCTTTAGGGGCCGTTAGTGGTTTTTCACATCGTTACCCACACATGGAGTCTGCTCCACAGCCTCGCTGCTTTGATATCAGAAACCTTCTCCTAAATTTCTAACCTCCGTGGAGGTGCAGGTAGCTGGTGCTTAAATGTGGCAGGGCCTACTTTTCTCCCAGAGCCCCTTTTTCCCTCTCACTTGAGCGCCATAATTGTGCAATTTACCATCAGGAGTCTCAATTTCATCTCTCACTTCTCATAAACAAGAGGTTTTCTTTGAGTAAATATGCATTTATTTGCCAGCACAGTTTTCCCTTTGGTCGCGTCACCCTCATCCATCAGTTTGTTTTTTCAGTCTGCCTCGACATGTCTTGTCTTTCCCTGCCATGGACTGTCCTGAACTGTCAGGATCTCCTGACCCTGATGGTGAAAATGTCCTCGCTCCCCCAGATCAGCTCTCCTGGCTCTTTGTGGACATGTCCTGGTCAGCAATTACTGTGTTTTATCACACAAGCAGGACTGGTATTGACCTGCTCGTTATTTTAGGAGAATGAAGTACTCAGCAAGGTCATTTACAGAATTCAAAATAGTGCAGAGGAGTTGGAAATGTAGCTTTGTGCTGTTGCCTCATCTCCCTAAGTCACCCAATTTTTTGGAGCCCTTTTCCCTTTAAGGGCTACCCTCCTTGTCCATTTACCATCTCTTGATTATTAAACCATAAAAGAAAAAAAAATCAGACCTGAGAACAATAACGAGACCCATAGATAGAAACTATTCTATTTTTTGTGTCCAAAACACCACTACCTTGCCCCACTAAATCAGCTAAATAAAAGCTCAGGGGACTGACTTGTGGTGTCAGTTTTTAAAATCCCAAACCCTAAGAGATATAAGGAGCCCTGCTTCACATCAGCAGGAATAAAGTTGGACAAAACTCAGAATTAGAAAGAGTTTGTGGTTTTTAATCTGGCCAGTAATCACTGCTCTCAGGCACCACAGCCCAGGGCTCTAACAAAAGATCAGCACAGGAACCATTAAACACTGAATTTTCCCAGTGCACTGCGAATGCACATATAAACACTGAGTAACCTTAGGCTTAATCAGGGTTCAGAACACAGTTAAGCACCTCTTAAAACACTTTTTTGTTTACACTGCTGCAGCTTAGACTTGCATTTCCTTGCATGGCACCAGCCACATTTGCAGGCTTAATTTTTAACCAGGACTGAACAAGAGCGCAAAAATCGCTCTTCAATAGAAATCAGGATACTCTAAGAGCACGTGAACACCACAAGGGAAAACGTGAGGGGAAAAAGCCCTTACAATTAGAAAATCAGTGCAAAAACTAAAACTGTTCTTCATTTCCCCAAGCACAGCCATGGATTATTTAGGCTGCAGGAGCAGGAGGATGGTGTGTCCTTCACACTTTCATCAGAATGGCCAACAGCAACGGTTGTCCCCACACTTAATAATGCCCTGCTGCAAGTGTGTGTCCAAATACAAATTCTGTTTAAATCCAGCAGCAATAAGGAATAAAAATAGCAGTGCAGGTAGCAGCTCTGGTGCAGATATCAGCAGTATGCTGGCCGACAAAGGAATGGTCATTTGGGCTGTGATGGCAAAGAGTTGATCTGATTTATCGAAGAATTCTATGGTGTCATGAGGCCAGATTAAAACAATTTGTGCCCCCTCTCCCCATGCAGATGTAGGTGTGTTTTATATACACAGAAACCAGTGCAGCTTTTCTTTAGGTATTTTTTTAGGTATCTTTGCAGTCACAGCAATGATTGCAAGGGCATTTTGAATGTTTAATTTTTATGCAAACCTCCTCAAACCCCTCTTATCTGTGCACAGCGACAGGCAGGTGATGGTGGGGATGCACGAGGAGGTTTTTCCAGCTGCCTTTCCCTCCATCCCATGGATCGTGCTCCTCAGGACTGGGAGGGCTGTTAAAAGCTGCAGAAGAGGAGCCACCCAGCCCAGCAGTGCCTGCCCTGGCAGGGGGATCTCGTGTGCTCGCCGCTGATTAGACTGCATTATTTCTATTATCCTGTTGGGCTTCCCACTCGGCATTGAGGCACTTGCCCTTATTTGAAACCAGCAGCCACCAGGAGAATTTGCTGATTGCTAATGAGAAAGCGAAGGTTTTGTTGATATCATCTGGGACGTTCTTGCTGTGGTCTGCTATTAAGATCTGGAGCTCTACATAACACACCATATTAAGCAGGCAGTGACTTTATTATGGGATCAGTATAACTTTTCATGTCTGGTGTACTCCTAAAGCCTAGGCTAAAACACCTTTTTCCAGAATATGAAACATAATATCTTGGTGCTAGCTGCATTATTTAAAAAGGGGCAATGTGGTTCATAACTTTACATTTATTGCATACTTTTAAGCCACTTGACCCATATAAATATTACTATAGAGTTGCCTTCAGTTATTAAATTCTTATTGCTTATAAAAAGAGCAGCAGGAAGTATATAATCTATAGACCAAGGTGTGTTTTTTTAAGGGGGAGAGGGAAGAATTAAAAAAAAAAGGAGGAAGGCTGGAAACAAATGTGTTTTGATCCCATCCATAGCCTTGAAGTTAAAACTTTTTTTCCCCAGCTTAAAGCAAAAGCCAGTTTATTTAAACTCCAAGAATCAGGTACCCACATAGCAAGTAGGTTTTGAAGTCAAAGTGAAAACCCCACCTCTTAAAAGAAATCATTTGCAGAAACTTTCCGGTCTTTATTCCATCCAAGGCCAGATAGGGACAGGACAGGAGGATTTTCCAGAGGTCCCACACAGCCCCTGGCTGCACACTCGCCCCTTGGGCCGCGGTTTGCACACGTGTGGCGGCATGACAGCGAGGACAACACATTAACATAGGTAATTTTACTTCAGAGTTGCTTGGGGCAGAACCTCTAGACCTAGAGGTTACTGCTGTCAAAGTAGGACCTTTTTCTTCCTGTCACTTCTTTCAGAGATGAAGGGAAAGATTTCCCTTAGCCTACAGCATTTAGCGTGCAAACGCTCCACCACAACATTTTGAAACTATAGAAATCATGAAACCAGCCTGTGACCTTCCATTTCAGTGACAGTACAGGAATCCCTTGAGCAGCGGAGGCATCCTCTGATATTTGGAAAAGTGTCATGTTTTCTTTACAGAGAAAACTGTCATATTGTTGTTGGCATAAAATACAACACTTCCTGGAGTTGTGATTTCCTTGTTTGCTACAAAATGTCACCTGGGCAACTGACATGTTTTTGTTTTGCTTAGAGCAACTTCCCACTTATGATATTCAAATCGAGTTGATATTGATACCTTAAGCTGTGCTGAAAGGAGCAGCAATTACAGACATCTGAAATTCCTGCAGAAAAAGGCAGTTTAGCTAAGAGACACGGACCCTCCCGACAATGGCAATCGGGCTGCAAGTTAAACACAGCCCTTATATAATTTGCAGCCTATTGATGTGCCAGGCAGTAATTCTCCAGCAGGAAAAAGTCTCGGCAAGAAGCAGGCACAGATGAATGAGATGCTTCCCCTAAATAAGCAATGGAGTGTTCGCTGGAAAAGAAAAAAAAATAATAAAAGAAAGGAGGAGGAAAAAAAAAAGAAAAACAAAATGCTCAGCCTGAAGCAATAAGTGGAGCTGACTAGAAAAGTACGGGGCTTTTAAATCATCCCTGCGCTCACATTTTGCAGCACTAAAGGATTTTAATCTCGGACAGCATAGTCTTATTCCAGCAGTGCTTTTTTGGGGACAACTTTAACCTTTGGGTCAGTAGGATTGCTTGGTTTTAAATACCAGAGGGTTTTTTTTTTTGACATTAAATAAATTGAGAGCAGTTATATTTCTATTTTTGAATGTCTAATTTTTCATTTCTAATTTTGAACACTGCAAGAAGCAACATTGCCTGAAATTAAGGGAGCTGAGAGGTGTCATTTCTTTGCAGAATTAAAATGAAGAAAATTATATTCATTTTTTAAAAACTCCAAATGCTTTCAAATCAATAAAAAATAAACTTTTTAATTACACAACCCAACCATAGTCAGGAAAGTTAAATCACCAGATGAAATCATACAATCTGAAGCAGCAGATGATCTTCAAATTGTATTTATTAGATGACTAGTGAAATATTTAAGAATATTTAATATTTTCTCTGCAGTTTCTTTGCTAAAGATATTTTAAAGGAAAATGAAGGAAAAAGTGTTCACCCTTGATCTGGACAGAGGAAAGAGAGCTGTGTTTATTGCTTTCTAGTAAGTATTTAATGGTACCAGTTTTGACGTGTGGGTGTAAAATATAAACAAACTTAAGTACACACATGGAGATCTGTATGTCTAGATATGTTTATCTCCAAGTATTACAGAGATATTCTCTGTATGAGCTCTGACTGAAGCTACACAGATGCACAAACAATAATTACTTCTCCACAGAAACAAAAAAAAATCCTTTCTGAGGCAAAAAGAGCCTATTGTGTTTGAAGTTGCAACAGCAAAAAAAAAAAAACAAAAAAAAAAAAAAACAACAAAAAGAAAAACAACCCACATCTTAAAATTATATCTATTTAGCAAATACTCTGCTTCATTTAGGAACTCTGCCTTTTAAATGAACAAGCAAATTTTTAACAGATTCGCGTGTTTTGTAAAATATGTCAAACAAACTAAAGAGAAGGTCTCCTAATTACTCATCAAACAGCCTGCAGTCAGCAGGGAATGCAGCTGCAGTGATATGTTGCACTAATGTTAGGGCAGACCCGAAATATTTCCTCTTGGAAAATAACAGCAGCGGCGGCCGCGGCGGCAGCAGCGCTCGGCAGCGCCTGCGGCTCGGTCCTGCCAGGACTGAGCCTGAGCTGGGCATTCCAGGGGGGCAGCTGGGGGCTCCAATTAAACCTCCCTCAGCAGCCGCCTCGTGCGGCTTTTTGGGGTTAAACCCGCCGTGTTCTGTGCGCCAGCGACGAACAAAGTTTTGTGTTCGCGCAGCTTTTTTAGTCTTTTTGGTTTGTTTTTTTTTTCTCCCCTGTGCTTCTTTGTATTGAATATCTACCACGGCTAATTAGAAAATAGGCAGAACTGCTTCCTGGTTGAAGTGTGGATTTGTGTTAGAGCCCGTTTGGTAGGAACGGGAGAAAAGTCCCCATTAGGCGTATTAATGCCAGTCCCTTTTAACAAAGCTGCTCCCTGCTCTCGGCGTTGGAATTCATTTGGAAATAAGAATACTGCAGAATTAGTGGCCTTCCTTTCACAGGCAGGATGATGTTATCTGATATTAGATATATACAGATTTTGCTGGCAGGGCAATCAGAGTGAAATTCCTTATTTCTGTGTAATTTCTATAAGCAAGGCCCTCTTATTCTGCTCTCCCTCCTCAGCCAAAACTCTGAGTCACTTTAGGTTTTTTTCTAGGCAGCAGCTCTGGCACAGGGCTCACGGTTTGTAACTCTTCTCGTCTCCCCTAAAGGGAGCAAGAGATGTTTGGCGTATCCCCAGCACAAGACATTTTTGAAGGTGTATTTAAGCTGTATGTGTGCGTCTTGCAGAATTAAGGGTAGTGAGTAAAGGTTTGTGAAAATCCACAGCCTAAACTGGTCTGACCCTCATCAACTCCCAGCCTCGCTCCTCTGGCTGTTGGTAAATTTAGAGAGCTCAGATTGCCAATCTTGCAGTCATTTACATTGAATAATTAATCTGATGTGCACCCCAATAGCAGCAAACAGAATCATCCCGGTAATTTCACTGTTGCCAACAACAGAATCCGATCCATAATTTCCACTCTGCTCTGATTTATTCTGTAATTCATATTTTCAACAATATGCAATCCATTAGCAGTACAGAAAAACACGCAGTAACTACTTGGGTGGACTCAGGGTTCTTGGGTTGCTCACAGACAGATGGCTTGGTTCGTGATGTTTCTGGTTTATTTTCCCCCCGCACTTTGCTCTCAGTTCTGTTGGAACTGGTTTACTACTTCCATAGGATTTTTAAGATAAGTAGAAGGATTATTGGTCACACTCCTTGAAATTCATCACGAAGTGGGGCCGGCTTTGACTGCAGCTCATTATTTGTTGCATCTCTCTAAAGTGGAATATGTTCAGGACATGCTCCCTTCCAATCTTTGCAGAGAGGAAAACACTCTCAGCAGAATCTGCCTTTGCATCAGCTCCTGGAGGGTCCTTAAATAACTTCTCTCCAACGTGGCAATATTTCAATATCTGCTAAGAGATCCTTGTTAACAGGAGGGACCCCGGATCTCATAACTGGGTTTTTATTACAAATCCCAGGGATGTTTGCTCTATAGATACAAAAGAAAACTTCTGCTCTCTTGACTTTTTTTAAGGTAAATGTTTCAGGGGTTGTGTTTTTAAAACTATGTATATTTGGTAAATGCAATTCCCTGCCTTCTCTTAGCGGAACTTTATTTTCTTCCTTTATAGTAATACATAGATCTGAAATTCCAAGGGTTTCTGGTGCTTTTCAGCTGTCACCTCAAGTCAAAATCATGGAGTTCAGCTATAAAAAAAAAAATGTATATAATAAATTTAACTTGACCTAACTGGAGGCTTTTAAAGCAAGTAGGTATTTTTGACATTTAAAAAAGAACATTACTACGACTGTATTATCCATGTATCTCCTTGCTGCTATTTATCCCACAAAAAACCAAAACGTGTCTCAAAGTTCAGTTCCTGCTCATTTCAGCAACAGACAGCAGGTCGGGCACTTCGTTAAAATGGAAAAGACACTTTGCAACGTTTCAGGTCATGAAATGAGCCCACCGAATGTGATCTCCAATCGCACCTCTGTAAGCCCACGGATATTGTAGGATAGTGGAGGGACCCCCCCCCATTTTTTACAGCATCCCACCAGGTCCTGAGCGACCCCTCAGCCCAGGGTCCGGACCAGCCCCTGTTTAGTGCTTACGGGGCAATTTTCCCCACCCAGCTAAACTTTCCTACTCCAGTTCAAATTTAATCAATTTTTTGTTTTGCAGCCTTTTGTAGATTGAGTCTTTTGTTAAGAAAGGACGTCTTGTTTCCCAAACGCGGCGGGAGGAATCGCCGGCATCAGAGTGCCACCAAAAGGCGGCGGAGGAAATCGGCAGGCAGGCGCTGACCTTTGCAGAGACAGCTAAGGTTATGCACATAACATTTGCTTGTTTACTTTGCAAAATAAGCAGTGAGTTGGAAACTCCGAGCTTAGCAAGCGTCTCGCTACACCTGAAAAGCAACACTGACAACAACGGCAAAGCCCCACGGTTGTTGCCGGGTTTGCTGTTGGTGCGGGTGGAAGCTGTTTCCCGCTCCCCTCTATATCTATCATGATGCAACTTTAATAACGTTAGCCAAGACTGCTCAGAAAATCACAGCTGTAGCTGGAGGCGAAAGGGAGAAAAAAAAAAAAAAAAAAAAAAAGGAAAAAGAAGAAAAGAAAGAAAGAGGGGAAAAAAAAAAAAAAAGCTAAAATGAGGTGCTTCTCCCAAGCCTCACCTAGTGAGCTGAGTATTGGCTTATGCGTGAGAATAAGCAAACGAATCGATCGCTGCAGTAGGTTGATGGCTACTGGTCGTTTTGATGGATATGACGGTAAAAAAAAAGTCCAGATTGGTTCACAGTGGACCTCAAACCATGTCAGCTAAAACCAAAGAGACAAAAAAGTGACAGCTGCGGAGAGTACACTGCAGGCAGTCAATGGTTCCTGTGATTTATTGTTCCATCTGCCTTGCCGCTGTGAGGACAAGTTCCCCCTGATTTGGTTAAAATGAAAAGGACCTCAGAGAGCACAACGTGTTTTTTGAAAATGTGCAGAAACTATTTTTTTATTTCGTGATTTATGTGCCTTTCCCCCTCCATAATGTTTGCACCAATTGTTACCCAATAATGCTTACTGAAAAATGTGAAGCTTCCCAACCACTAAGAAATCCTCCAGACAGCCCTCACCCCTCCACCCCAGCACAAAAAGAGAGGGGGGAAAAAATAGAAGAGGGGGGGGAAAAAACCTGCAAAAAAAAAAAAAAAAACCTGCATAAATAACCCAGGCTGTCAAAGCCAAGCCAGAAAACTAGTTTGTCTCTTTTTTAACCTTCCTGCTTTCCAATTAACAGCCGTGTTTCGGAGCCTGCCAGGCTGTGAGGCGGTTAAAAGCCAGGCTCGGCAGAGGCTGGTGTGTAACCGTTTAATATATTAGAGAGTTCTAACCCCGATTATAAATTTGCAGAGCCACCCAAGTGCTATGGCCAAGAGTTTCCCATTCCAGAGGGTTTCACTGGAGTGGAGGGGACAGAGGGGATGGAGCCTTTTCTGGATTCGCACACCAACTTTTTTCGCCGTTTCTGACTTGAAAAGGAACATTTCCTTCACGCAGTTGATGTAGCTTATTACCCCATTAAAGAGAAGCACCACACGACACTTCTGTCAGGGTAACACCAAGGCCTAATCAACACTTGGAGGTGTAACACAACACAAATAATCTCGCTCCTCAGGGAAGCCGGAGTAGCAGCCTGAGAAACACTCCGGCTTTTCCCCGGGAGGATTCAAGTATGCCATAGCAGAAATATGGTTAATGTTTTAATACATTTATGGAGCATAAATCATAAATGAAGCATTAAGCATCCGGTGCTCTCTCAAAAGTTTGAACAAATACAGGCAAATTGGAGGAATCTGCTAGAGCGAGGTATTGATAATTTTCCATGTGTATCACACAGTGGGGAAAAAAATGGACGCGGGGCCTCCGAGCCCTGCCGCCTCCTCGCATACATTATGCCCCCCACTTAATGCCATATGAACCAGGAACCCACAAGAAGCCAAGGGAAGGCTCTTCCTCTCCCCCTCCAATAAATGTTTCATGCAGATCAGCAAATTTTCAGCAATTTCCCATGAAAAGGGCGGTGGGGGCCTGCGGTGCGCGGCGAGGAGCGGGGTCCCCGGCGGCCTGACCCCGGCAGCGGCCGCTTCCTGGCTCCAGGTTTCCTTCGGCCTCGCAGGTCCAGCCCAGTGTCAAAAGCTGGCCTTGTCTCCTGTCTCAGGATGTTGGTTTTACCTCTCAAGTGTTTCCTGAATTTGCAAAAAATTCTTGGGGTTTCGTTTTTTGTTGTTGGTTTTTTTTTTTTTTTTCCCTTTCTGGCGGCTGTCTGCGTGTTCAAAAGCCCATTTACCTTTGATGGGGAGGGAGAATAAAGCATAAATATGGGGGGGAAAAAGGAAGAGTAAGAAAGAAAAGGGAAAGAAAAGCAAGAGAAAACAAGAAGGAAAGAAAGAGAAAGAAAAAAATTTCTTAGTCGCTACTGTTGAGCAGGGGGTTTTCTCCCGGGACCAGTTCTACTTTTGGAACATGTTATTGTCAGGCAGAGGTCAACATCTTTTACCTCTTTTTTCCATTATTCAAAATAAGTATTGATGTTATGTTTTAGCTATTTAAAAGCCAGCTGCCTTGCTCATTTCAGATATTTTTCCTGGTATTATTGTATGTGGTAATAGCTGGCCTGTGTATCGTCTTTCACAAAATCTACCCTTTCAGGGTCTCAGTCTTCAAATGATATCAATCAAAATTTATGCAATTCAAAATCCATATGTATAGAGTCCCAGTTCACCTCATTTAATGATAATAGTAAACCACATGTTGTGTACATGTCTGAAACACTTTTCTAGTTCTTGACTGTATTAACCCTAGGGGCACTATGTTTTTGTACAGCTTGCCCAACTGAGCAGCATAATATATTGATTAATACTTGGCAACAACTGCATTCTTGAATAATAAAACCATGAACAAGGTAAACGTGTGCTAATAAAACAAGAAGAGTGTCAATATTATTTGGGGATGTATGTTAATAAAAGATGCTAAAGAACAGGCGAGCCCCCGGCCCCACAATTAACAAAGCTCAGTGCCTAAAGCTGCTCCCATCCCAGCCTCGTGTGATGTTGTTATCCGAGAGCCTCCTCGCCTACCTGGGCATCCATGAGGCGGCCACAACAAATGCTCCATATTTATGGGGGCTGCGTCCAGCACTCGGGAAAAAAAGTTCAGCTTTTCCGCTCTGCAAAAGGCAAATTAAAATTAACAACATTTCATTGTTACCCCGATTCTTCCCAGGCAGAGCCCTGTGCAGGTATCACCAGCAAAGCCTGCAAACAGGAACTGATTTTACAATAGAATTTGCTTCTTACAGGCTGCATTATTTACTTAAGCTTTAATATACAGTTCAAAATAAGATTTGCTTTCATGGAAAAACACTAAAACATTTGGCAAAGGAAGAGCCGAACGTTCTCCTTAATTTGTTTTGGCAACTCTGAAAAATAGATCCCATTACGCTCACGTTTGCATTCCAGAAACATAACAACAAATTATCATTTTACGAAAATCAAGATATAATTAAAAATGGGGGGATATAATAAGCAGCAAGTGAACGGCAGAAGAAGGAGGGGGCACATGTGGAAAGCAATGCTTTCAGCACTGGGGAAGGCTGAGGAGGGGAAAAAAGCAAAGGACACCAGCTGAAAAGCTCTTGCCAGACCTTATTTATTTATTTTGGGGCTGAGGGAGGGGGGAAACAACAGAGGAGGGAAGGACTTGGAAGTAAAAATTGTTTAGCAAACAGTTAAAATAGTTTCATGCCTTTTTTTCTTTTTCTTTTTTTTTTTAGGGAAGACAATATTTAAACACAGGTTCATATTCATATTTCAGTCGTTTGACTTTGGTGGGAAAACAAATATTGAGGAATTAAACACAATTATGGTTTGATTAACTGGAGCTGGTTCCTAAAACCACAAGGTATAGCAGCAAGATTGCATCTGTGTCTTCCCTCAATGCCATCCACATGAGTCACAGCGAGGCAGGAAAGCTGTTGACAAATTAATACTTTAAGAAAATAAACTATGGTCATGTTGAACATAGAGCAACTTTATCCTGATTAATTTGTGTTGGAGTGGCTCCAGCGCCCTTTACAAAGGCCGCGCAGTTTGTACAAATGTAATTTCCTAATATTTACATGAGGAAAGCCTCAGCCGTTAAGATTTGCCTCCAGTGTGAGTTTTGTGGTTAGCAAAAGACAATAAAAATACAGAGAGGTAATTGTAAGCACATTTGGAAAAAAAAAAAAAAAAAAAGGAGAGAGAGAGAGAGAGGAAAAAAAAAAAATCCCTGTTTCTCTCCACTCCTCCTTGCAGAGCCCTATAAAAGTGGCAGTGCCACGGCTGGCGGGGACGCGGTGCCAGGCTCGGGGCTCCGCGACACCCAGCGCTCCCAAGGGCTGGAACGGCACCCCGGCCCTCCACAGCCCCACAGCCCCGGGCACGGAGCTCCCAGCCCCAGCCCAGCCTCGCCCCACGCTCTCTGTCATTTTATGTCTTTATTTAAATACAACGTCAGGCGTTCGTACAATTGTCTGATTTAATAAATATGAGGAGGGGAGATGCAGTTAGAAGTGTTGCTTTGTTTGAAGAATATTAAAAATAACCTTTTCGTTTTAATGAGATTTCTCTCTGCCCCCCCCCCCCATCAGTTTACACAATTTTCCAGATGCAAAATGAGCTTTTGGCTGTAAAATATTTTATCACATTGTCTTACACAATAAAGATTAGATGTTTTCGCTCTCTCTCAACTCCACCGCAATTATTTTTTAGTGTTTGCAAATCATAATATCATTTAAAAACCATATTTTATACCTCATCTAAAATACTTTTATAGCAGTGTGATGAAAAAAACCCAACACAACATCTATTTAACTACTCTTTTAAGTGGCTGTAATATGCTTTAGTATAATTTCCCAGAAAAAGGCACAGCTAAAAAAGCTTAGCTGTTCTTGAAAACAAATCTCCCAAGAAGCATCTTTGCAAAAAATCCCCAGAATTGAATTCCCCTGGCTGAAGAGCCCAGAGAGCCTGAATATAAAAATAGTAGCCCTGTCATTTCACATTCATTAAGTGTGAAACTCAGAAATTAATAATGTAAAAATATGCTTTTTAATTAGTCTTACATTCTGCCCAATGTACTTAAATGGGATCAGCAGCTCCCTAATGATTTTTTTCTTAATAAAGTATTAGCCTGTGATGCACTGGGGTTGACAGGTATGATAAACTGGAAAGTACTTTTGGAGGCGTATGAATGATACCAAAATAGTACTCTCCCATTTAAATGTAATTAACATCAGGGAGCAATATTACATGAGGAGAGAAGCCTGCAAGATTTTTATTTCAGGGTATTTTTTTTTTCATTTCTTGTTTTATGAGTAGTTTGATGATTGCAGCAGTGATTTTATAATTTAATTACCTTTGTTGAAAGCTAAGCTTTTGCTAATAGCAGGTCAACAGGATCATAAAGCAGCCTTCAAAAATATTAAAAAGGAGGTAAATCCCCTCAGCTAAACCTACACAATAAGAACACGGATGCGCATGTGTGGATGCAAAGGATTTTATGGATGTATGGATATACAGGCTCCACGCCTGTTCCCTGTTATTTGTTTACTGTGTTATTGCAAATCAGTATTTACTTTCCAAAGGGCTCTGTTATACATTAATCGTAATTTTAAAAAGAAAATAAAAAAGGAGGGAAAAATACTAGAAAAATACAAAAAAAATAAGAAGAAGAAAAGCAAAGAAAAAAGATTAAAAAAAAGAAAAATTTTAAATGACAGAAAATAAAAAATAGAGGAAAAATAATAATAATAAAAAAAGAGAAAGTTATGAAGAAATCCATCTGACACACCCTGGAGCTTCCCAGAACCAATAGGGCTGAGGAGTGAAGCCATTCTGGATCAGGACCAGGATTCTCAGTCCCACCACCCCTTCCCCAAACACTTTGCACTTTTTTCCATTTCCAAAGGAGCCGACTCTACTCCAGGAGATAAAAGATCACTGTTGACCTGCACTGCTTGTGCAGGAGTATTCCCTAACTTATTTATATGCCAAATGTCACTTGTGTTTACTGAAGAATTTCTTCTCATATCTCGGAGTCACAGCACTCCCCAAAGATGCACTTGCCATAGGGTAAACAAGCAGGGAGGAGGGCAGCATTCCCAGCTCCCTCCTTCCCTAAACCAGAGGCTCCTCCATGGGCGTCCCCTTCCCCAGCACACCCTGACATTTCTCTTTGCAGGCTGGTGGATGGATGGGTGGAGGTGACAGGTGACAGGGATGTCTCAGGACACGGATTCATGGTGGCACTCATGGGGATGTGGCTCCATGTGCCTCCTGCCCCATGTTCAATGTCTCTTCTCCACCATGGTTCCAAGTTGGAATAAAAGGGAAACTTGGAGCTGGCCAACTTAACCAGGAAAAACTGTGGTCAGACCGCAGATAATGAAAGGGACTTTTTATTTTCATACTGGTTTTCATTTGGCTTTGGGAAAACAGCCAATCCAACAAACAAACAAACAAACAAGCAAACCACAATTTTTTGTTGTTTTTTATTTTTAACTCACTCGTCCATTATAAATACAGCCATCATGGTTGATCCTGGTTCTGAATATCCCAATTAAAGTGGAAAGTCTTAGGCCAAATGAAGCACTCATCCCACAGCCAGGTGGGGTCAAGCATCAAGGTACAGTCATTCAGAGGGGGTTCAGGTTTAATATCAGCAAGAATTCTTTATGGAAAGTGTTGCCAGGCATTGGAATGGGCTGCTCAGGGAGGTGGTGGAGTCCAAGGAACAGCTATGTGGCACTCAGTGCTCTGGGCTGGGTGACAAGGTGGGGATCAGGCACAGGTTTGACTCGATGATCCTTTCACCTTAACAATTCTGTGACTCCCCATGAATGCAGTGCCACACTGCTGTGGGGTGAGGGGCTCAGGGCCCAATGGGAGCACTGCCACACGGGAATGCAGCTCCATCACTCCAAGCACATCCATTTCTCCTGCTTTGGTGACTTCCAACGTCCTTTAAAAATGCGATCATGAAATGTCATTTCTTTCCTATTTATCTTGGCGCTACAAAACTGCCCAACTATTGGCTATACGTGAGCTCTTTTATAATATTTTTCCAATCACAAACACCATTCCATGGCTCCCCAGGGATCCCTGTGATGGATCTAGCTATCTATCTATTTACGCCTTCATGAATCAAATCATCGGACTGGAGAAAGTTTGGACAATCTACAGCTTTCATGAGATTCCACCCAACTTACACTTCACGGGGGATTTCCAGGAATGTGACGTTATTTGCATCCCTCTCCTCTTTTCCCACGTGATTACTGCACCCACCCCAAGATCCAAGTTTAAAATGCATGTCCAGCTCCCAGCCTGCAAAGGGAGTTTTCCAGGAGCAGGGATGTTTTAATGGGCAGCTGAATCAGAAACTAATCATCTGAACTGCCCTCATGTAAACACGCTCTGGAAATTTTATTACAGAGATATTTGGGGTTTTCCTGATAGAGAATAAAAGACAAATAATCGAACTTATTGGAAAATATTTACATAGGGCCACAGAGTGCAAACCTTGGGAAAGCTGAGCAGTATTTGCTCAGAGGAATAGCCCTGGTGCAGGCAGAGGAGCGGATACTGCTCAGCTGTCCGGGGAATTGGAGGGAGTTTGTCTGAGTCAGACATGCCGGCGATGGCCCCACACTGGGGCATCATAATGCTTTAATTAATTAATGTCTGTAAACTGTTTGGTGATCTTGGGATGAAAGGAGTTCTGGAAATGCCAGGTATTATTGAAAATTAATTACTCCAGCCTTCCCCCCAAATCTTGCTAAACATATTTCATTTTTTAATCTATCCTGCTGCTTTAATAAAGCTCATTGCAGAATTATTTTCTGCTAAATATTAAAGGGAAAGAAAAAAGAGAGCCATCCTTTTAAGCACAGGATTGAGCTGCAGCAGAAGAGATTGTACAAAAGTCACATTTTGGGGGGGACTAGGTCTTCATGTGTGAGGCAGGTACAAGCAAAGATTGTGGTGAGAATGGGCTCAATCTGTGTGTCCCCCATCATCCCTCTCAATGTCCAAGCCAAGACTTGGCATTCACATGGGGCTGGAGAACCCCAATCCCATGGGGAAACAAAGCTGTGGGAGAGGTAGGACCAGTCTGAGGCATCCAAGGACAGTACGGACTGTTCCAGCCCCCGCCACGTGTCGGCAAATCAATCACACTCAATGCTATTCATCATTCCATCACAGGAGACAGAACATGTGTATTATTTATACAAGTCTGAAATCATTTGGTGTTACTTACTGAAGAGTCACCTTCCACATCATCCTGGAGCAAAAGTCCTGGAAGAGACTCTGTGTCCAAGCCCCACCAGGAACATTCCAGATACGGTCTAAACAATAAACCACAACAGAGAAAATAGACATTATGATAGTTCGGGTTTGGGGGTTTCTTTCAATGCTGCAGCTTTCTACACATGAATTTTAATTTATGTAACACAGCAATTAATGATTTTGCTCATTTATAAGGGCCAGGTCTAAGGTCTGGCTTGAGTGCTACAAGACTATGGTAGAGTTGGAGCATCTTTCCGCTCTTCTTGGGCCAAATCAACATTTCTACCTCTGCAAGCAGACAAAGCCAGTGTGTAACACACATCTCCTAAGAAATTCAGGGGAAACATGGAAGGAAAATGTTCCAGTGAAATTTCATACCTCTAAAATGACCCTTCTCTGTACCCTGCAGAGATGTGGGCCTTGGAATGACCTGTCTTCTCCTGGAGCATCCCGCCCCAATTCTCCTGGAGCCATTTGAGCTTGCTGGGATAAGCGAACAGCTGCGTTAGTAGGGTGTCCATGGTTACTCCAGCAAGAACAACCACCAACACTGACCTCTACTCCTCCTCCTCCTTCTCCCTCTCCACAACACATCCTCTGTCATGCATGAATAAAAGGGGGAACTTCCATTCCACTCCTTCAACTTCTTCCCACAAAACCTGAAAGAGATGAAGGCCTTCATTACGATATTCAGTCAAATCCACAAGTCAAGTGTCACCTATCACCAATTTTCCACAGAAAAATGTGCATTTCACCAAATCTTCCTCAGGCTACTTCTGAAACTGAACAGCAGATGGGGCTGCAGAAATCATCACATTTAAAAAAAATATATGAAAACCAGCCTTTTACTTTCTGAAAAGCAATTTATTCTCCACCATTTCAAAAAATAAATAGGATTCTCCTTTTCTGTTTTAAGACATCAATGAATCTGTCGCATAATGGGCCTTTGTAAACTGATTATCCTTGATAATCTCATTAGTTGAAATTATTTTACTTTTCTAACATGGTAGATTTTTAAATACCTTTTATTTCAGATCCCTCTGGGCACGTTGCAGTGAAATTTACTATTAAGCAAAATAATTATCTATCTCAAACCTTAATGCTAAAAAGTAGAAAAATAAAATAATTACAATCTAAGGGCAGAATGGAGAAAGTACAAGGAGGAAAAGGAAAATTTCCACAAGCAGGCAAATATCTTCTCATTGTTAATAAATAAATCATACTTGTTTTCCTAGGAATGTGAAGGCACAAACAGTGGTTGACGCAAATGACGGGGTTTGTGTTGAGGTGGGGTTTGCACCTCCCGTGGTGACGCTGAGCACGGTGGCTTCGTGCTTGGGAAGGACAATGCTCCTCCAGCTCCCACCAGCCAGGAGCTGCATCACCCACTTCCCACCCAGACCTGAGCAATTAAGAAATGTGAGTTGTTTCAAAATCAGCTTAAACCTGGGGTTTTTTTGTTGTTTCTTTTTTTTTTTTTCCATGTGGAAGTTTGCAGCTGTAATGGGATTACAGTGTCGGCAGAGGGAGGGAAGTTTGCAGCTGTACTGGTTCGGGGGGTAGGAAGCAGCTGTTAAAATAGAGGACTAATGGTGATTAATTCTTATTATGTGTTTGAAGATCTCACAATGAGTTCAGGAACCAAACCCTCCCTCAGGGAATAAACTGAAGGAGGAGGGTTTAAAAAGAGGGAAAATAGAAGGGGAATTTTAATGTACATTTGGCCTAAATGGCCTGGTCTTAAATCACTTTATTAATATTTAAGTAAAATTTAAATCAACATTATTAAGACAAAAAATATCTAGCTTGGGAAACCAGTAATTCCTGCATATTTATGCAGAATGGGAGATCACCTGTGCTTCCTCAAAAAATACACATGCCAGGACCATCAGGGGAGCATCCTTTCATCTTGTAGGGGATGGGTGTGTCACACACTGATGGGAGAACCTCCTGATCCCCACAGCCCTTCCCCAGCAGCTCCGTGCCCAAACCACAACGGGAAGAGGTGGGAAGAGACCCCATCCCGCTTCTGCATCCACCACCACAGAGAGGGATGCTGGTAGTGATGGGGAGGAAGCAGCACAAAGAACCCAACCTGGGCTTGGCTCAATTTGCAGCCTCTGGGGAACCTGCGGCGCTTCCCAGTTCCAGGACAATTCACATCAGAGCCAGGTTATTTGTTGCAATATTGTGGCCGGGTCCTACAGCCTGTTTGCAGAGGTCCGTGATGTGCTGGGTGTGCTGGGGCTTCCCCAGAGCACAGCAGGTGAAAGATATGAGATTTCTATTTATATACCACAGCCTGGCCAGGAGAGCGACAGTTTAACAGCAAAGGTAAGAGCAGAGAGAAGCAGCCTGGGAAGGCAGGCAGGGCAGGAAAGGTGCCTTGAATCCCTGGGAAATGGTGACCCAGCACAGGCTGCAGCAGGGTCCTCAGAGCCCCCAGCCCCTCTCCCCTTGGGGAACGTTCTTTTCTGCACTTTGACAACCTGATGTGGCTCTCAGGGCTCTCCTGAGGACAAGGAAATAAGGGAAGCAAAAGTAAAGAAGGTGAAAGCAGCAACAGGGCAAACTCCAAGATCTGGGGTTTGTTTTTCAGCCAAGGCTTTAATGAGGATTAATGAAATATCACACATGCTGAGAGATTTCCATGAATTATTAGAGGGGAGAAATGGGTGGGAAAATGAACAGAAAGCTAAACTTTTTTTTTTTATGTGAACTTTTCCTTTCTGGGCTTAAACTTTGAGATCATACTAATCTTTTCAAAGCTCATAGAGATCACAGAAAGATTTATTTCAGGACCAAAAAAGAACTTCCTTTACCAAAATACCTCTGCCTGTGATTTTCCTGTTTCCACATTTTTAAGATGTTTTGTTTTTCAAATATGAAAGAATTGACAACAATAACTCAGGGCTGTGCACCAGGAGCACCACAAAATCCTGCCTTTCACATGGCTGCAGCAGATACCCATTCCCAGCAGAGCTGGTTAGTAAATTAAACCATTCCTTCTAGCAGCAACTGATAACTTGGAGCTGATGATGTAGGTCAGAGGCATCTGCAGTAAATTATACCCCTCACCACAGGAGGAAGGGGAACACTTGGGACATGGAGGTTGTGTGGATTCCATATTGGAGACCAAAATACTCATTTTTCCTCATAGCTGCTGCATAACCAGATACCTGACTTTGGTTATTTTGCACCCAAGTCTTCATGGGTCAGTGATAAAAGTTTAGGATGGATTTATGGGCTGAGAGTCAGAGACAGGAAAATGGAATAGAATGGGGTTTAGGTGCTGGGTGCTCAACCACAGGGCTCTGTGAGCAGCCCAGATGCCCAGCAAAATGCAGGATGGCCTGAAAATTCCCGTGAGTTTGCTGGCTTTGTGGGAGGCTTGGGTTTCAGCAGTGAGTCCATGTTGTAATTAATAAGCAATTTCTGTTTGAATGGCGTGTTTTGTCTTCCTTTGAGCACGTTCTCCGCAAAGACAAAGATCAAGACAAACCTACTCAGAACACAACGAAGATAAAAGGGAATCATAAAAAGAGACAGACAGAGGAAAAGAAAGAACAAGGAAAAAGAGAAGACAAAGAACAGGGAGACACCAAAGAGGACACAGAACAAAGATAGGCAAAATGAAAAGACAAAGAAAAGTAAAGACAAAGAACAGAGATGATAGAGCACCGCAAAATATGTAAGAGAGGCACAAAAGGGAAAAGGGGGGAAAACAGTGACTGAGAACAAAGGGCAGAGAACAGAGCAAGAGCAGAAACGCACAGGAAGGGAGAAAAATGGAAGAGAATTCAGCCAAGATGAGGCATGAAAAACAGCCCAAAGAGCAAGCAAAAATAAACACAATGAGGAGAAAAAACAGCTAATCATCTTCTGATTTGCATTAAAAAATAAGTCATGGGAACAGAGGCTCAGTGACAGGAATGTTGACAAGTTGAATGTCAAGATTTCTTGTGTCCTCTAAATTCAGTCAGCCTGTCACTACTTATGAAACTGGCTGAGGGAGAAGGGGAATGGGAGCTGAAGGATTAGTGCCTGGTGGGGAAGGAATAGCAGGAACCCGTTCTGGCTACAGGAGCAATTTAGAGGGAAGTTCTTGCAAGCAAGAAGTGCCCAAAAAGTAGCCAAAACCCCTTTTTAAAAGCAGATCTATTTCCATGATGAACCAAGAAAATGCTCGTCCTCTTCCTTTTGCAGCTTTGCAATAAAGGAGCGGCAGAAATTCTGATTACAGGTGTAACTGTACTTGTCTACTTTTAATATTTTTATAGGAAGGTCTAGGGTGTAGATCAGGAAAAGGTTCTTTCCCCAGAGGGTGCTGGCACTGCCCAGGCTCCCCAGGGAATGGGCACGGCCCCAGGGCTGCCAGAGCTCCAGGAACGATGCCAGGGATGCCAGGGTGAGATTTTGGGGTGTCTGTGCAGAGCCAGGAGCTGGACTGGGTGATCCTGATGGGAATTCTCTGAGTCTGTGAAAAAAATCATATTTAAAAATATCAGCTTTACTGAAGCAGTTCATAAAAACCCAGCCGTGGTAGAAACGCCAGGAGCTGTGGGTTTTGAGCAGGCCAAGACAAGTCTGTATGGAATTTAACTAGAGAGACCACAGAGGCTTCAGTCCTGCTGCAAAAACTGCACCAATAAATCATTTCCAAATCTTGACAATGGGCAAAAAAATAATTTATAAGGGGTACAGAAGTTCATGGTGAACATGAACCCTCAGGAGATTTGTGCAAGCTACAGAGAGGTATAAAGGGCTGGAGGATTCTGGGGTTTCCCTGTTGGCAAGAACAGCAGGAGGGACACCAGAATGATGGAGCCAAGCCAGGCAGGGAAAAGTTGAGGCTGTCCCATCCCTGTAAGTGTCCAAGGCTGGGCTGGATGGGGCTTGGAGCAACCTGGCAGAGTGGAAGGTGTCCCTGCCCATGCCAAGGGGTGGAATGGGATGGGTTTTAAGGTTCTTCACATTTACAGGAACCCCTCATCTCCTTGATGACCCATTGAGTTTCAAGGCAGAGGTCATGGACTGGGATGAAAATGTCATTTTTCAAATCTGAGACAAAAAACTCTGATTTTGTAAAACACACTTGGAAAAAACTCAAAAGGTGCACAGTCCAGTTTGGTCTCCAGACCAGATCTCCCAAGTGACCTCTGGATCTCGTCCTACGGATGTTCCAAAGCATAAATTAGGAAAATAAAGCTCTCCTTCGGGTTTCTTGTAGACCAAAAGAGCTTCTGGAATTTCATTGGCCATACAAATGCAGAATTGTACAATGTAAGCTTCTTGAGCTGCCACAGCTTTCCAAAACTGAACCATCAAAGAATTGATGTTATTTTTCTTACTGAAACATTACTTTTAATCCATATACAGGATCAGCTGCCATGAAGGCCTCAACTACCACTGATTTTATCCTTTTGTCCCTACTGCAATACGTAGTCTGTTATTTTATTATTAATCATTAACATTCCTATGGAATTTGGTGTCACTAATACACAGACCCATCCTCCCTGACATTCCTCATCCCTCATTCTGTGTGCTGGCAGCACAGCAAAACTGGAGTGCACTGGGTTAAATGCTTCCCATACTGCTCCTTGGTTATATTTTATTTACCAGGATTTCTATAATGTGTGAGATTTTTTTTTCCTTTTGAGATTTCCTCATTTCTTTCAGAACACTTTCACCTTATTTCCGGGCTGCTTTTCCCCAGGGGGCAAAGTGGAGGTTCAGAAACTTCATGTGAACTTCCTGAAAAAGAAACAGATCACCTATTAGGAAACCCAAATGGAATGTGCTGTGAATATGGTTTAATATGTCCCAAAGAAAGAGCTGCCTCTAATCACAACATAAGATCTAAAATTCATTGTTGTACTCAGTTCATTGATTTACTAATGTAGTTATTATTTATGATTTCGATGGCAGATGGAATTCTATTTCCATTATTTGATGCAGGTTAATCAGGGGATAATGTGCTTCTTTTATACTTTCACCTCAAGGCTCTTCAGGTGCTCAAGACTTATGTCCAGAACAGTAACTCAAATCCCTTTCTGTCCTGCAATTATGGATGTTTCCTTCCAAAATTATAATCTGTTTAAAATCTAGGGTCAATATTTGAACTGAAATAGTTGCACACATACAGATTACATCTAAGATGGAAAGGTTTTTGTGGGGCTCTGGCCTCTCAGTTGCTTTCACCGCTTTAAAAATACCTGTAGGTGCTTTTGGGGATGCACCACTGCTCCTTTGCCCCTAAACTTCTCTGGAGACATTGCTGCTGGACACCAGATGTGCTCATCCCATCACTCCAGACCTTGGGAAGAACAAATCTGACAAAGGTCCTGCAGACAACACCTGTAAAGACCTAAAAACCAACTCGCCAAGTCCCCAGGAACTTTTTGATTTGTTTGGCTTCAGAACAGTTTTGACATTATTTCACTCACAGATTGTGAACTCCCCAAATCTTCATTATTTCTGTAGCTCAGCATCAATTTTTTATGCTGAATCACTGGTTTCCCTGGAGAACAGCAAATGCTACTTGCAAGAGGTGACTAAAATCAACTCAGAATATACAAGGTGAAGGGGAAAAAAATCAGAAAGTCATAGAATCATTAAGGAAAATATCCCTAAGATCGTCAAGTCCAGCCATTAGCCCACCACTAAACCACATCCCCAAGAACCATATCTGCATTTTATAAAAGAGAAATCAGAGAAATTAGATTTTCATGCCAGCTGACTTAATTTTACTTGAAAATATTCCCAGTATCACTGGTTCTTGATACAAGGCCTTGTAGGATCTGGTTGGAAGTTCCTTTTAGCACTTTTTATTGAAAGGACACTCTACCATCTGAGTCCCCATTGCTACAGTCCAGGTTTGGGGTATCTAATAAATAGAAATAATTAAAGTTAAAAAGCCCAACCTTAACAGGCTTGAAAGTAGAGTAAACAAAAAAACCCAAAACAAACAAATAAACAAGCAAAAAACCCCACCAAACAACAACAAAAAAAACCAATGTGCCACAGGCTGGGGTTATTTCCAGAGACAGACAGAGGAACAGAGACAGCTCTTGGACACCCCAGGAAAACACAGAAAACAAATTGTCTCCTCAGGATGTTTAACGTCAATTTTCACTCTTTGTTTTCCAGGATTTCCAGAGGTCAGAATGAGGATGCTCCTCCAAAACCTCTTTAGGCCCCATTCCCTTGAGGATATGTGAGGATCCACAATCCTGCAACCAAAATTTCTCTGTCTCACCTGAAGATGACATTGGTGCTACAACACCTACAATGCAATTAAACTGGGGGATAATGCAATTAAACTGGGGGATGATCCCACACCTCCAATATTCGTGGGGAAAAATGCCTAAATCTGTAAATCTGTGCTTTTTTTCCCCTTTTGCTTCATTTCTCCATGACGAAAATGAGCGCCACGGGGAAAGCCGCCCTTCTGCCTTTGCAGACTTAGGGAAAGCAGGGGGAGCGGGCTGAGATGCAGGGGTGTAATTTAAATGTTATTATGCCTGAGTTAAATCTCTTCTCAAAAATTTGGCCCTGCACGAGGCTGTGAGCTTGGGCACAGCCCCAAACCACAGCTGTAAAAACCTCGCTCGTTTGAAAGGTCCAGTTGTGCTGCGGGACAAACATACGGCTCTTCCCAGCCCGGCCGCTCAGCTCTGCTCTACACTCTCTGAATTTTATCGTCGGAAAATGAGGGGCATCTTACCCAATTAGGTACTCCATAGCCTAATCAGCCTCTCTGCCGACCAGCAGAATGTGATGTGCCTGGGCCCAGCTGTTCCCTGGTGGTGGTGCTGTCAGTCAGATTCTGCTGGAGAGAAAAGCGATGCGGAGCCCAGGACATTCCTGCACATCTGTTAGCTGCAAACAGGGAGAGCAAAGGATGCTGCAGCAATTTCCAGCAACAATAAGGATTAGTTGCTCATCTGATACTAACAACGTGCACCTTTCCCTCTTCTTTAGCGTGTCTGTCAAATAATGTAATTATTAAGGACCAACAATGTGGCTTTTTATGTGAACCAGCGCTGACTATGCTGGAGTATTGCGTTTTTAATTATTATGATGTTAAATGGCTTTAATTGCTGACACTCTCCTGATTCACAGAGCATTTTTATAACATTTATTAAAAAAAAGGCCAAAGTTTATTTTACAGTCTGCAATAAAGCAGAACACAAAACCCAGCAATTGGCTCAATGAGCCCAACACATTAGTTCTATACACAGACTGCATATTATTCTTGCTCTATAAGTGATGTGAAAAGCAAAATTGAAGTCCTGCACAAAATTTGATCATCTTACTTAATAACAACAGATGCTCAGAGCGGTGGCATTTTGAAAAGAGCTCTGTATGCTACTGGTTATTAAATGGCAGGACATTTGGCATCCTCCAGCATTATACCATTTGAAAACCATGGAGTCACATAAATAGCCGATGAGAGCTGGGAGAAAAAAAAAAAGCCAGCTCCTGTCTGCGTAGCAAAACTCATTTCATTTAAAATATTTAAAATGAGCAGGCTGCCTTTCAAAAGAAAAGTCTGGAAAACTTAGGGGAGGGAGAGCTTCCCTTTTATCTGGGAAATACAGGAAAGCAAATATGTTGGGAGGAAGAGAAGAAATGGTTCAACAGCACGACTGATCAGCCTTAACTGAGAATGCTAATGGCTTCTGCTGCTTTGTGTCAGGGGCTCAGCACAGTTTGGGAAAGGCTCTGGCACCAAATTTCCTCCTTGATTTAAAAAGGAAAATATTGGCAATACGTAGGCAAATTACCATAAATGCAGGATGGATCAACAATGCATGGGGATCATTTTAATGGAGCAATTCCTGTTTGAAAAGGGGAATCACCAAAGACAGTGGCTCACTTTCTTTGTAGGACAAATTTTCCTCACACAACACGTGCTGCCATCAGTTACACTACTGTTAGATTCATATCTACTCTAGAAAGTTGTAATCCAGTTGATGAGCACACAGAGTGGAGTGTTCTCATTTTTATTTCAGTTTAAGAACAATTCTGTTCCACCTTTATCAAGGCAGAAACCATCAGGATGCGGTTGCCCAACATGTTTTACTTAGAACAGCTAATTCTACACATTGTTCCAAGGAATACCAGCAAAGCTGTGAATAAATACCTACATTAGGTATTTTTACCATTAAAAACATTAATATCTTTTTAAAAAATACACAATGGGTTTGCCTGTGAGCTGAAGGAAGGATTCACTGGGCTGTAAGGGGAGGGGGGGGGGGAGTCTGTGTGCACATTGCTTTTATTTCTACTTAATAAAATCTTGAAGATCGGGTTATAATGGCCGTGCTTCCCCATCCTCAAGTATGGTGTGGCAAATGGTGCCACTGTCATTAAGGGTGCATTGTTGTTTGTTTTATGCTAATCTTCCTTCAGTGTGACAGACTGTCACCTGCATGGGGGGTAACTTTCAGCACTATATTAGCCCATATGGCACAAGCTAAATTGTATCTAAGCTATGGGCTAATTATGGATGAGTTAATAAAACCAAGCAATGTCAGTCTGGCCACTTCTTCTGGTCCTCTGCCGACCCCCCAAGTGAGTTATTGCCTGCACTGTTCTCTTAAACTATTTTCATTTTTGCTCTCCACCACTGCTGCCAAGCTTTATGGTTAAGACACTTTAATCCTTCTCCTTTCTCAATCCGATGCAAGATGAGATTAAAACAATCTCTGCACACTTTTTCCACGTGGTAACTTTCCCTGCTAATCAAGGGGTGGTGCAACCTCCCGAATGCCAAACACAAACGCACCGCGTTCGGTTTCCTGGAAATCTGCTGGCACAGCTGTGGCATAGCAGACAGATTTTCCTATTTTCAGGGAGTGAAAAACACAGTTCATCTTCCTTAACTACAGGATCAAAGACATGAACATTCATCCCCTTAAATGCACATCCAAGTAACAGAAAACCATAGGAATGGATGAATCTTTTCACATGTTTTAAGGTCATGCGAACGCTTAAGTGTTTTTTTGGACAAAGACCCAGCTTCTTTCCCTCCTTCAGAAGGAGGGGAGGGAGGAAGAGAGTCCCTCCCAAGTGTTAATGTTCCCACATCGCTCCGTCTGCTCTGCTTTGTCCCCACTTGTGCCTTTCAGTTGTCAGCCCTGGCAGCTGTTCCAGGCTCCCTCTTCAGCAAACTTTGCTCTCCAAATGCTCTGTGCTATGCAGCCAGCACAAGGAAAGCGCAGCAACAAAGTGCAGACACCAAATTTTGGACCAAACTGGACAGAAAATGTAGAAAAATCTTGTCGGGGATTAATAAAAACACTTCCAAATATTAATAATAATATAAAAAAACTTCAGTAACAGGAAAAGAAAATGGGATGAAACATGAAGTCAAAACTTCCATCAGTTCTTTGCCTCCACTCCTGCAAAGCTCCCGCCTTGTTCTACTGCCTGAAAGAGCATCTCAGGAGCAGGTGGAGACCAAGCCCAGCTGAGAAGGAAGAATTATTCACAGACTGTTCAAGTTTTGACTAAACAAAACCCCAAAGAAGTAATTTCTAGAAAAACATCATTTTGGGGGATATATTCTTCGAACCTGTCAGCGAGGTGTTTCCTCACACTGAACAGTAGAATTCAGGACTCAGGGTGTGAGATATTCAGGATATGAGATATGCAGGATATGAGGCACTCAGGACACCACTCAGCTGGTGACATTGGCCACCCGCAGCCCAAGAGCCCAGAGTTCAGGACAGCCTCTCTTTGTCTGTTTGCTCAGCCAAGCCCACAATTCCTCCCCCATTCCACAGGTCTTGCAGGATTTTCAGGAGTTGGACTTTGATGATCCTTCTGGGTCCCTCCTAGCTCAGAATAATCTGGGATTTCGTTTCCTGCATTCAGTCCAGCAGAGTTAGCAATGGAGTATGACAATGAGAAGGGTCAAGCATAAAACTTCTGGAGCAAAGCACAGAAAGTGAGAAGTGTGAATTTGGATGTGGCAGCAGATACTCAGCACTTTCAGGTTTTGGCCCAAGCTCTCCCCAGAGGGGTGTTAAAACCTCCCTGTAAGCAAAGGTTTGAATTATGTCAGTGCACTAAAGATACTTAATAAAAACTTGCATTAAAAAAAATAAATAAATAAACCCAGGCTCAATCTGTGGGAGTCAGAACATCCTTCTGTTGAGTCAGAACAAGCAGCTTCATTTTTAGATAAAGCTGCACAGCTCTAAAAGGAAATACCTCGAGGTTGCTGTGCTTTGGAGTGATTACTTCCCCATCACAACTTCATACCCCTTTCAACACGAGTGTGGATGAAATAAGGAGATTTCTTGTTTTTTATTTCCTGTAAGGAACAATGCCATGTTTCACACAATGCCTTGTTAAATACAAAGTCATCGGGCTAACTGCCTTTAAACCCATCATACATAATGAAATGTTTCATCTGGAACAGGAATTGTTTTTCCAATTCCAAGTTTTACTCTCTCCTTGGCTTTTTCCTCTTTCCCTTCTTATTTTCTTCCCTCATTTTATAGACAGTCTGTTAATCTACTCAGACCGACAGTACTGAAAGCTCTTCTCACTCAGGGAGTCACCCCTGGAAGCGCATTTTTGCCTTAAAAGTCAAGTTCAGACCTAATCACCACTTAAATAGCACAAGGAGACCGAGGCAATATCATTGCTATTCAAGTTACTCAGTCCTTTGCTCAAGAAAAATTCTTCCCTAGACTATTCCCTCACAGAATTGAACCCACTGGTTTGAAACTGAGATTAAGCTTTCCCTCTAAAAGATTAACTTAATTAAATTAAATTCTAATTCCATTCAAACAAATTCTGCAATTCTGGAAAATCTTATGGCTCACGTTACACCTTCAGTGATTCCAACAGCCCTTTCTGGCCTGGTGGAGCCCGATGAGTCTATGATTCTGTGAAATTACTTAACAGATTAATTAAGAATGGCCAAGCCTAGTTCAACCTTCAAAGCTGAACTGGTGTCTCTTACCTTGTTTTCTCTGCAACACCAAGGAACTTTATTTCTTTGTCCTGTTGTAAAAACACTGACACAGGAATTACTGCCTTGTGCTTTTCTTTCAAGTACCAGGACCTCTAAAAGCGCCTCTTCTTGGTCCATCGAGGTCATTTGTTGGCAGAATATTCTTCCCCCAGTGGGTGGTTGGGTGCTGGAACAGGTTCCCCAAGGAATTGTTTATGGCACAAGCCTGCCAGAGTCCAAGAAGAGCTTGAAAAACCATCCCAGGCTCAGGGTGGGATTGTTGGGGTGTCCCGAGCAGGACCAGGAGCTGGACTCAATGATCCTTGCGAGGATATTCTGACTGTATGACTCTCCCCCAAGCAGCTCTTTTCAGCACTTCAGGGACTTCAGCAAGCTGGGAAAGGCAATCAGCAGCTTCAGGAGCTGGAAACCTCTAGTTCTGATCTGCAACCCAAAACTGGACTGCGGGAGGGTTCACGGGAGCAAATACCCCACAGAAGGTGCCCGTGGCTCTGTGGCTGGATCAATTCCTTCCTACACAAGCTTTTCTTGTAACAAACTCTCTACAAACGACCAGCCAGGCTCTGTGACCTAGCCTTTGTTCTCATGAATTGCACCTCAGGTTGCTTCCTGCTTGGTAGTCATGGCTCTGCTGTCTCACCTGATGTTTGAAGAGATCTAAAGATTAGACCTCTTAACGGCACACTGTGTTCACTATACAAATTATTGATCGCTCCCTTTTAGACCACTTTTCTCACTGTCTCCTGGAGTGAATTGAGAACAAAATGCAGCTGATAATATGTGCCCTTTCCTCAAGTTCAACCACCAGAACGCTTGGGTTACAATCTCACAGGATGTTTCTATCATTATCTGGCTCCCCCCAACCAGTAACACTCAGGTCTTGAGAAGTAGAACAGCCCTCACTGATAGCCTGAGACATTAATTATCTCTCTGTAATAGCTGCATGTCTGAATTCTATAACAGAATCTAGATTACACATTTTCTATATTTGTTTTCATGTTTCTTTTAGCAGAAAATAAACTCTGAGCCAAGCTGCAAACTTGGCTGTCATTCTGACTTCTGTTTCCAGAAGATCCATCAATACACTGAAATTAAGCTTACACAGCAAAAGCCTTGTTTTTCAGGTGTCTTCTATGGAAAAAGCCCATTACTCTCTGAAAATGAAGATGTGATCCTTATTTGCATGGCGGGATTTACCACAGGACGTTTGGAGTAGGAAAGCTGTTAGAGTGAAAGCAAAATGTGTTTGGTAAGAGCCAGTGCTCTCCCAAAAACAAGCTAATGAATTCCCATTGAGTGCCTGATTTATTGGTCCTTCCCTGCATAATCCTTCCCTGTTCAAGGAGCTAAAAGACCTTTTTCAAGCAGTTGTTTCCCTCCTCAACTTTGCTGTATTCCCCATGAGCTCAAGAAAAACAGATCCTCACCCAAGATCATCATTGCACTGAGATGTGCTGCCTTTATGTGTTCAAACCATCTAAATTCAAATGACCTCGAGGCTTTTTCCCTGGGAATGTACAAAACTCTCCTTGACAGAAGCTGCTTTGGGCCACCAAGGCCAGGAGCAGCAGGGAAGAGAGGCTGAGCTGTGCCAGGCTCTGTGCACACAATTACAATGATTTGGAGCTGGATGAAGGCGTTGATGATCCTAAAGTTCTCTTCCAGCCTTCAGGATTCTATGAAAAGAACTTAGTGGACGTGCTAAAGGTGCCACATCTCCAAGTCTGGTGGAGCACCAAAGGGTTGGAGCATCTCCATGCCCAGGAAAGTCTGGGGGAGCTGGGGCTGCTCAGCCTGGAGAAGAGCCCCAGCTGAGAGGGGGCTCAGCCCTGGGTGTCCCTGGATGTCCCTGGGTGTCCCTGGGTGTCCCTGGGTGCAGGGTGGACTCTGAGCAGGGCCCAGCCATGGCCCCAGAGCCACGAGCAGGGTCTGGGCCCAGGAACTGCCCCTTCACAGGAGGCAGAACTCCTGCCCTGGGCAGTGCCAGCCCTGAGCAGAGACCAGAGAGGATGCGGGGGCTCCTCCCTGGGGATACTCCAGATCCATCTGGACACAATCCTGAGCTGTTACACCTGCTGCCTCTCTCCTCGCAGACATGAAGATGTCTTTGATGAGGAAAGGGATACAGAGAACAGGCTAAGCACAGATAAAGAGGAGTCAGAGAGGAGACAGCACAAACTGGACTGCGCACAACAATCACGTTTTCCCAGCAGCAGGAGGAATCCGTGTCTCTACACAAGAGAAAGGTCCTCTTTTACAGCCCAAACTCCATCGCTTGATATTCAGCAGCTGGATACAGTAAAAATCAGTCGTGGTGTAAAATATGAACTCCTGGTAAGCTGATACACCTCGGGCTTTTCACAGCCCTGGGCGCTGAGTGTCTGAAGATTGCTCAGCTTGGAAAGGTCACTCGTGCTGTACACAGGAACCTGACCACGGTCAGCTGGAAAGAGCAGATATTGTTCCCCTTGTTTGTAAAGACTTTAGGAATGTAAACAGGAGCACTCAGGCTCTTTCTTTGGGATGTATCAGATTCATGGGCGCTGTGTGCCGAGTTCACAAATGTGAGACTTCGCCGTTGGTTTTGGCAAGCCTGGTCATAATCTTCAGCGAAATCAAAACACTGCAAAGATCACACTCCACATTTCTAAGACCTAATTTAATTAAAATCTTTCACTGGGAAGGGATGGTTTCAAGCTCTCCCCCTTCTTCCTTTGCATACAGACATAAACATTCACCAGAACCAAACTTGGCATTGATTTTCCTTTATCCTTTGTACTAATCTGAAGTCCCGAGAGATAAAGAGATGAGGTTAAGGTTAAGAAAGTTATGCACAACAGCTCTTAACCTGATGGCAGGGAGATAAGAAACATGCTAGTATCATTTAGGTGAACTCATCTATCAAATTACCTATCCCTGTTGGATTTGGTGGGGAGTGTTCCCACTTTTAAGTGAATAATTCGCTCGTGCATCTTCAAAAGATTCCCCTGCAAGCTTTAAGTCAAACATCCATTAGAAAAAAAAGGAGAGTTCCTTGAAGTTTTGGCCACCTGTTTGGAAGAGGTCCCCTAGCATCAGGTTAGAGACAAAGAAAAGCACAACAAAATGTGCTCAATGCTGCATTACATCTTCTCCATATTCCTCCTAATGTGGGAATTCAGATGCCAACATTGATTGTCTGTTTTACAGTGAGGTCACTGGCATCACAGAAAGCTTTTCCACAGGTCAGATCTTCTCCTGGTAGGAATTGTCTCCACACCATGGACATCAGTGAAACCACCACGATTTATTTTAGTGGGGAATGAATGCAGTTGGGTGGTCTCAGGTCAATCACAGCCAAATTCCTGCAGTGCTGATGGCTGTTCCCAGCAGAGATTTGGGATGAGCCTCAGTCTAACTGCAAATTGTTGGTGATGTTCAAAATTCAATGTCTATTTTAAGGGCAACTCCTGGCAGCCAATGTAGCTTTTACTGTAGGTCTGTGCAATTAATTGTGCTGATTTTGGTGACATTATTTCCATCTTGAAACCACTTATTAAGAAAAGACAATAAATACCCTGTTTCTTCAATACAAAGCTAAGAAGTGTTTGAGTGGGAAACACTGCCTTTCTTAGACATTTGTTTTCCATTTGCTTTTTAAATAAAAAGTAATGCTTTGCTTAGTAATTTCTCTGTTTTATTTAATTATTTGCACCAAATCCAGATCACTTCCTCCCTTAGGTAAAGATTTCTGTTTATTAAAGACAAAAATGCATGAAGAATTTTATTTTCCATTCGGCAATTTGGTCCAATTTTCTTAAGCTAAGAACACTCACTCAAGGTTGTATTTGTGTAAAACCAAATTGAACTATAAATTCAGTATATGCACTCCATGTAATCACTTTGCTCCATGGAAAACTCTGGAAAACTATGGAAGCCAAGGGTAGTTTTGACTGATTTTGTCCTTGGGAAATCACACATCCCAAGACAAAAAATATTGAAGGAAGATAATGTATTTATCATTAATCTTACAAGGTTATTAGTCAGTTGTAAGGGCTTTGTTTTGGGCTTTTTTCTTTTCCAATCCAGGTTGTTTTATTATTTAATTTTTCTCTACAGATATTTTCCTGGCCAGAAAATTAGTTGTTAATAAAAATGAACTTCAGATACTGAATTTTAACCTCATCAAAAATCAGCAGAGAGACTGCTGGCCCCTTCAGTCCTATTCCACTCTCCAAATAAATCAAAATAACATATTTGCAATGCAAAGTGTTGCATAAGGCATCAGGGTTCGTTTAACTACTGGAGGAGCCAAATTCAGGTTTTAAGGCACAAGCTAAGTTTTTACCTTTTTTTTTTTTTCCATAGCTTCACTCTGCCCACTGAGTGCAACAACCAATTCCAGAGGCAGGTCCTGGGCTCATTGTGCTCCTACTGGAGAAATATCCCTTGCTGGATGAAACAGCTACTCAGGTTTCTCTCAAAGCTCTAATTCCCAAAGCAAAGAATTTGGGGTAGCCATCCAAAAATAACTGAGTGTTTCCTGATGAGCACCGTGGCCAGACAAAGAGAATCAACTCAGCCACATTTTTATCCAAGTGGAAGGCAATGGCTCATATATCTAATTTTGTATTCAAGCAATAAATTGAATAATAGTTATTTTCTACTGTTCCTCTTATTGCAGATTTATAGATGGGACAGCTAAACCTCAAAAATTAACTGAAGAAATATTAGCCAGACATTAATTGCAGAGTTTTTAAGTCTACAATATCTTCAGTAGTAGAAGGGGAGTAGAGAAAATAAAGTTAGTCAAGAGAAACGGAAAAGATTTTAAGTGAATGTGTGATAATCAGACACACAAATAGTCTGGGGGGCGTAATGAGAAATTTACAGCACACCTTTTTCAGGGAAAACACAGGCCACGGAATTGTGTATAAACATTAAACACCCTGGACAATGAAATCTCAGATTCACCAAATCATCCAGGTTGGAAGAGATCTTCAAGGTCATCGAGTCCAGCCATGAACCAGCACCATTAAATGGGATGATTTACCCATCTGATTAATCCATCTGATTAATCAGGACAGGGTTTAGAGCAGCCTGGTCTTGTGGAAGGTGTCCCTGCCCATGGCAGGGGTGGAACAAGATGAGCTTTCAGGTCTCTTCCAACCCAAACCAGTCTGGGATTCTGGGATCCTCAGTCATTTGCTCTTTCCTTTTCTTTATCCCAGAGCCTGGACTGGGTGGTGGCAGCTGGAATCTCAGGGACAAATCTGGAGGCGCAAACACCCTTTTCTGCCTTCCATAGTATCAAAGAAAAGCCATAAAAATTCTCTCTTGGTTTTAGCTCTCACATTGGGGTGTAAAATGGCTGCTAGTTAGTTCTTTCCAGTTCCTGATTATTTTAATATTTCTATTGCCATAGGAACTCCCAGCATCCTCTTATCATCACAGACACCATCCCCACACTCCAACCTCAGCAAAAAACAGAGGGGAAGCCCAATCTCCTGCCCAATAACTGCACACACGTCTTCTAATTTGACATAAAAAAAATTCAAACAGGGAAGAGATAGTTTGAGAAATATCTACCTAGCGGAAAGGAAAATCATCCAAACCCTGCTTGATTTCTGTAGCAAATAGCTCACACATGGTTAAAACAATATAGTAGGGAAAGAGAGTAAAGAATGTTGTGCAACAAACTCACTCTTTAACCTGACCCAGCTCCTGTGAGAAGCAATTTTTTAACATACTTAGTAATTCTTGATATTTTTCTTAATAAACGTGGCTGCAGTGCAGAGACTCAAGGACAAAGAACAATTAAGTTATGCCTCTAAAGTACATTAAACCATATTCAAAGTAAATGGTAACACTAATTCACAATAAACCTGCAGGAACATAATTTGATAAATTATAGCCCGTGCCTGTTTGCACTGTGGAAAAACTTCTTTTGGACCTGGAGAAATATGCTTCTCTTTGCACAAAGGATGCTCTGTGCCAGTTGGTTGTAGACAAAATGCCTTCGAAGATACCAGCACAGCATCTGGAAGACCAAAGCTCAAGAAAAAAGGATTATTTAGGACATGTAGAGCCCTCTCTGGCACCTTGAGTAGAGCAAGGAGTGGGGTGAGGGGACTGCAAAATCACCTTCCTGCCCCAAGGTGCCTCAGTCAGAGACGTACAAGATGCAAATTAAGGAGAATTTGGGCTACTTTCCATTACAATGAGGATCTGCTGAAGACTGGGATAGCCTGAGGTCATTTTAGGATCTGGGAAAAGGCACTTTTGACCCAGGCTTTTTCTTTCTCCAGGTGTGTCCCACACAAGTTTTAAATTAATAAGGGCTGCAGGATTCAGCCCTTCAAGAATTAAATGATTATTTGATTGAGTAGCTGCTGCCTAGATGCGTTTGGAAGAAATAATAATTTCCCTCAAAAAAAAAAAAAATCATTAAGCAGAAGGCCATCGAAATTAGTTACAGAAACAACCATATTTGTGTTGATCTTTGGCCACTGTAAATCAGCATAACCTGGATGACTTCAAAGGAAACGGTGCCAATGCACAGCCCTGGGAATCTGCTCTGCTGCACTTAAACTCTGCCCAACATCTTGACATCCTGTGCGAGCTCAGTGTTTATTCTCTCGCATTAAAAGGACAGAAACACACACACCTTTCATCTGCTCTCAGCAAATTGCTTGTGATTTCTCCTTGGCTACAACGCTCAGCTGTGGCCGGCCACAGAAAGGTTGTCCAGCTGCTTAGGAGCGCATTTAAATATGAATTGGAACACGAGTGTTTCATGGAAATTTGGCCGCTCCCAGCTCTCCCTGGCTTTGTCCGCCTGGAGATTGTTTGTCCCTCCTTTCAGCTCAATAGCTTCTTTCAAATTATAACAAACAAGGATGCTGGGGAATACCAGGAAACAGCTCCAAAGATGTAGCGCTCTTTTATATTCCTGGGCATGTCGCTTGCTAACAGCCCCAGCGCCTGCTCTTCCAAACTGGAACAAGGGCAAGGACCGACCGAAATTCCCTGCTCCCGAGAAAACAAACAAACCAACCCACCCACCCCCTGGAAACAAAGAGCAAAAAATATTTCCTCAATTAGGCAGCTGAAAAAAAAAATGGTCCAGAACCTGGCAAGACTCATCCATGTGTGGGCGCCTCGCTTTTCTCACTCCTCTGGCTCGTTTCAAATGGATTCCGTCAAGAATAATGGCCAAGAATTGGTTCTTGATCTTCCATGGAAAAAAACAAGGTACAAAGTAAATGAGATAAACTGTGCTGCAGGAATATAAATTAATGATGACTTCATAGCAGACCTTCTCGCCTCGCACAAGATTAATTAGAATAAATGCCTGAATTGGGTGCTAGAACTTCTTTTAAAGCTTGGATTTTCATAGGCACATCTATGTCTTATAAATTTTACAAACTGAAATACAAGTCTAAATTCAGATGCATTAATTATTGTGAGATTTGGTCAGTTTCCAGTCTCTAGAAATCAGCAGCAGTGCAGAGGAATTATTACTATTACTAATATTACTATTAGCATTATTATTTTCCTATCCCTCCACTATGACTCCACTTCATTTTTTAGGAGAAAAATAAAAATGCAGCTAAAATATATTCTTGTGTAAGTTTTAAAATATCATAAAAGAGTAAATCCTTGTACTTTTTGCCCCAAATTCCTCTGTTTGAAGGACAGGTGATCCCAGACACTGACCTGACCTCTGTGATCCAGAATTTCTCCCTTTCCTAATCTACCTACACAGAAAGCAGTTTTCTCTAATGAAATCAGAAAATGGCAGTGGCAATTACTGCACGTCCAGAGCATGTTTCCAGCCTTTTTCCTTTCCCTGATGGTCCCAGACTCGAGGTATGGGGAAGCTGATTTTTTAAATGTCATCGCTTTTGTCACTTTAAGTTCTATTAAGATTGGTTATTGACTTTATGTATAATTAATGGCTTCCAAAGTCCTACATTTTTACACGTGATACACCCTGGTGCTGAGAAACAAACAAATTCCTGTTGTTTATTGCCCTTCCCTCTTCCCCACCCAGGAGGAACAGGAGTCACTTGAACTAAAGCCCCACGGCCTCTCCCATGAACGTGTCTGGATGTTTCTCACTTAGGTTGACGTGACAATTATTAGACCTGGCACATATAAACACAAAAAGCAAGAGGCATTAACAGGTCTATTCACCAAGGGTTCTGCACCCTTTGCACAAAAAAACCCAACAACTTAAATAAAAGTAACATGCCTAAATTGTGTAAATGTCAAGGTTTTCTCATTCATTAATTCCCCTCTCTTTGATGTGCAGCGCTCCCACCTCTGTCTCTGCTCAATGGAGAGGTGCTGGGCTGATAAAAACCAACTCATCCTGGCACATTCCTGGTCTCACAAAGGATGCAGACTTGGACCATGATCCAAAAATGCACTTATGTGCATTGCACCTACAGAGAAGCATTTGTTTGGAGCTCATTTCCCCCTGCCCCAAGGGGACTGACAGCCACAGCGTTTGCCACACAGGGCTGGGAACAGCTCTGCAATGTCCTCCTGGTGCCCCACTGCATCTGAAGGAAAGACAAAGCAAAAACTGGGAAGTAAAGTTCTGTTTTCCCACCTTTGGGCTGTCCTAGAGAGCTTCTGCCCCTGAGACAGAGGGTCACTCTGGTCATTCCACCCACAGAGGAGCAGAAGCCTCGCTGGTGTCTCGCCTCCTTCAGCAACCTCCACCCTTGCAGGAGTGACAGCATCACGGAGGGGAGACCACGGGCCCATTGTTTATTGCAATTCTAAGTGCAGAGATTGTCCTCTGCCACCATTTCAGGCTGTGCCAAGCCAGGCAGCAACAAGGAGCTGCCAGGATTCCAGGATGGAGTAGAAAACCCTGCCTTTGGCTTTGGCCTGGGCAACTGGCACCTTGAAGGGGTTTGTGGAGATGGAGAGGGGCCTCTTCCTTGTTTAGGGAGGTGCTGAGCTCTTTCTTCCACACAATGTAAAAGAAAATTTATTTGTGAATGTTCTCTGTCTTTGGGGGAATTCAGTTTCTACAAAAAAATGATCTCCCTATGTATCAGAAAAATACCTGATGTTTGTAGAGAGAATGGTTTGGGTTGGAAGGGACCTTAAGGATCATCTCATTCCAGCCACCAGGGGAAGGAAACTTTTCACTAAACCAGACTGCTTAGACCCCAAACAACTCCATATAACCTCTACAGAAACAAAACCCCCCTGGGTGCTTAAAGTTCTTAAATCCACCCAGAACGCCCGTAATTAATTGCTTGAGCAGCAACAGCTTTCAGTGAGGTAAGAGACGCTCCACCCAGAGCGGGTTTCAGCGCCCAGACCCACCTCTGTGGCGGTGTGAAGTCGCTCTGCTGCTCCTGCCTCCCCCGGCCCCGTCGGCGGCGCGTGGCGCTGGCACAGATGGCGGCTGTGGCGCGGGCAGAGCGTGCCAGCTGTCGGGGACACAGGTGCGGATGCTCCCGCTCCTCGCGGCTCTCTGGGAACCAGACCTCCAGGAGCCAGGATCCAGGAAGGGAAAAGGGACATCGCCCACATCGCCCACGTTTCCACTTCTCGCTTAGCTGCTGAAACAAAGATCACGAGCGAAAGCGTCTCTTAAAGGCCGTTCTGCACAATGCTTGAGTTGGTAAGTTATCAGAATTTTGTCGCAGGAAATAGGCAACATATTGTTACAGCCATTACCACGCACACTTGACACACAGATCTATCCATAAAGCAGTTTGGGAGCAAGGCACCAGTTATCCAGGCCCTCGCTGTAATCCAAATATCTACCTTATCCCAAATGGCACAGGCAACTGCCCACATGTCCTTTATGGGGGTGAAATATGGAAATAGGCAGGAGAACATCCAAGATTCATCATCACTTGGAGTTAACATCACCTCAATTTCATGGTGATTTTCAAGTGACTGATGTTTATTTTCAAATCCATGGCTCTACAGCTTGGAGGGAAGTCACTGTGGGCTGTATTTATCAGTGAGTGACAGGAGTGATGGCATCAATAACCAACTCCCATCAATGGTGTAAGAGTTTCCCGTTTCCTTTCAGCACTATCAACAGCTATTCTCCAATGCTGACCTGCCGGGATGTCAAACACGCTCATTGATTAGAAATGGGGAATTATGGAAAAGCCCTTCCACCATCCATCAGGGTTTTTATCAGTAGCTCAGCCCTTGGCTTTTAGACAGCGTGAGAATTCTCTGTCTCCACGGGAATCGGGAAAACAGGAGTTGGGAGCGGCCGCCAGCTGGAATCCAGGGAAAGGCACCGTGCCCCAGCCATGGCTGCGGGGGTGATTTAAGGCTCTGGCTGCTCAGCTTTGCCAAATGGAAGGAGCAGGGGTCAGGAAAGGCACACGAGGGAAAGAAAGGTTTGGTGGAGTGGCAATTTTACAGCAAATTTCCATCAAAGAGGGGCAGCCACAAAGAAAGGGGCAACACGAGAAAGGTGGTGCAGATAAAGCAGCCTGATTCTTCCTATGCCTCCCATGAATATCTGGATGTCAGCTGAGCTGTGAGGATGCTCAGGGGTTTTGCCAAGCATGTGAGATTTCACTTGGTTTCCCTGGAAATCCTGCCCTGTCAAAGGCAAATTGGTGGTTGTTCCTATTTTTCCACGTTGCTTTCTGTACACAAATACAGACCAAAACACCCCAAAAATGGATACTAGGACAGTCATAAAAAGACCCAACAGAATCTTGGAATCACAGAATTGTTTAGGTTGGAAAAGCTCTCTAAAATCAAAACTGACAGCACTGCCAAGGCCACCACTGCCCCATGTCCCCAAGTGTCACATCTACAGTTTTATAAATTCCTCCAGGGATGGTGACTCCACTCTTTCCCTGAGAACGTGGCTTTGGATTTCTCCAACAGTTAATATACTCCAGGCTATTGCCCGGTCAAGGCTAAACTTGTGAGTACAGATAAAGGTTTATTTAGAACTTCAGGCAATGCCATGAACCAGTCTAGGAAAAGGAAACAAAAAGCTGTGACATGTTGAACAAAATACCAAATCTCATTTCACCTGAACAGGGGTGCAGGGACAAAGCAGATCTGAACCCTTCCTCTCCGGTCTGGTCTTGCAACAACATTGTGATACTCCTCATCTAAAACTAAAAGCAATGCAGCTCTACAATAAAACCACCAAAGCCAGCATGAGAAGGACTTTACTCAGTAGTTTTTAAATTAATTGGTTTGGGGTTTTTTCTTGGGGGAGTTGGGTAGTGAGTCCTCACAGAAGCTGAAGAAAGATAAAAGTGCTGAAGACTCACTGCCTTGTGGCACCCAGTCACCACTGCATGAGCATCAGGAAAAAGTAGGAGCTCGATTCCAACTGGGATAGCAAAACCTGGCCTGATGGAGTGGCTCACGTGGTCTCTCTTGGCTGCTCCATGCAATACCTCCTTTGTTTGTTCCTAGCACAGCTATTTATATCACACACTCCACTGAAAGGCAAGCAGCCAAAGGTTTGCTTTTTAGGGTTAGTTTGGGCAAACGCCCAAACCTCTGGATGCTAAACTCTCCAAACCACCAGGGTTTGCAGAATTAGGTTAGAAATCACACACAAATGGGCTTTCTCCAAAATCATTTTTGCACTCCATTTGTAACAGAACCAGTCTCTTGACATGTTTTTATATTTTCCTATCAAGATCTAACCAGGATATGAAAGCATTGAATACTAATGAAGAAAAAAAATGACAAGCTAACGTTGCCCAACTTGATTGGAAATACAGGGCAAGAAATAACATTGCCTCACGCTGCAGTGGAGGGAATACGTCCTTCACTCGGGAATACGGTGTAGGATCTGGTGGTGAGGTATCAAAAATAGATTTCATTTTAATTAAACAGATTATAGAGGCATTAATAGAGGGGAGAGATCCTCCTGGAAAGAAGAGAAGTGGCAGCTGAGCCAAAGGAAATGTCATGAACATTTTGTTCCGGGGGTTTCTGTAAGCCCAGAGGTGCTCCAAGGTCCCCATGGGACAATGTCCTGCCTGTACAGAGGAGGACTTGGCCAGGATGGCCTGAGCTCACATTTCCAGCTTATTTTTGGCCCTGAAGACCTGATGCTCCACTTGGACCAATCCATCTTCATCGCTGGCGCAGGGAGAGTGATTGTGCCAGCAGGGACCGGGTCCTCGAGCGCTCAGCTGGGCAGCGCCGGTGAGCTCGGTGCCACGGCCCTCGTGTGCCAAGTGACCACCCAGCCAACTTGCCAGGCTCGGGCGGGCAGCCAGCTCCTGGCAGGCACATTCCCAGCTGCTCTGGCTCGTGTGGATTAGCCAGAAATCTGAAGGAGACCACGCAGAGCCCTTTGCTTGGAGCCGGAGGATGCGCACGGGCAGGTCCTGAGCAGAGCCAGATGATTCAAGGTGTGGTCTGGATGTTTTACCTTCTCTACAGAGAAATTTGGGGAGGGTGGCAATATTTGGGAGGTAGGTTTGGGGGAAAGGAGCACAACTCCATCACCATCCAGTCCACTGCACAGCTGCTTGAGACATAAAATAAGGCAAGCAGCCTTCTGTACTGAAAAAAATCCTTTAAAATATACCTGTGTTTAAAATATTATTCTAAATATTATTCTGAAATGTCTTTCTGTTTGAAAAACACCTAAAAACACCTAAATGCTACATTTGAAGAACAAAGGTTATTTCAAAAAACATGGTTAATTAGTAAAACATTTTGAAAACTGTTCTATGATTTGTTCTATAATTTTTCAAGTTGGGATATTCTTTGAACAAAACCTGTGAATGGCTCCCTTTTGAATGACTCAGCATTTTCCCCAAGGAAAGGTGTCATTCCATATTTGTCAGCCATCCCTATCCTGAAACACCATGAAGCCCCACCATATGGAACCCTGCACCCAGAGATGCCCTTCCAGCCAGGGATTTTGCCCAGCAGGCAGCTGCAAACCAGTTGTTGTTTTATTCTCCCACCAATATCTTTCACATTTGTGTTGCATCCTACAAAACTCTCCTTTTCCCTCTGTTACAAAAACCTGGATGCAGGAATTATGAGTCGAAACTCTTAGACAAGATGCAGATGTACACATTAGCCCACTGCATCCATTCTCCTTATTAAAGATGAAGTCCTGTTTTATATATTTAATCTTGATTTAGTTAACATTTCAAGGGAAAGACAAAATGCTTCATGTCTCCCTTAATAATAGATATAACCAAGCAATATCCAGTAATGCAGAATTGTGTTGCTTTTTAATCAAACTCTCTATTGTTTTCTTCTTTTAAATTACAGATGATGTGTTCCTTCCCAATTTGTCACTCAGCAATGCAGCAATTCCACAAAAACACGTATTTTTAAAAAACCCTGAGAAACATCTTGTAATATTCATGCAGCAATGCTGTGTCTTTTTAAACTTTCACTACTTGTGTATTTTAAAGCATTTTTTCCGATGTCCTTGCTACCTAATTTGAGAAACAAATCCACAGTCCTGAGCAAAACTGAAGGTGGACATATGTGTCCTTGTCTAGTCACTAATGTCCACTATTCCCATGTATTACAGTGGTTTATCAGCTCCCTCCTTTAAAGAATTTGACAGGAGCTTTTTGCCTTTGGCAATCCAGTTGCAGTCTCATTCTACATCTGTTTTGATTGTCAACCTAATTCTGAGAGCAGTCAAAAACCTAGTCAGATCTCTCATGAATATCTTGGCAGGTTATGGCTTATTTAGGCTACGAGTAGCTCTGTTGGAACAGCTTCCAAATATACTACAGATTGACTCACACAAATATAAATCCCTCAGTGTTCACAATTCCTTCCTGCAAACAATTAGGAAAACGCTTCATTGAGCAAAGATGCAAATAACAGTCTGCAGCACCTCCACCAGGTTGTGCCCTGGCTTGTGCTGAGCCTCCCTGCCTGCCTCAGTTTCCCTCCTTCCCTGCTTTCCTGGCTTCTTCTCTGCCTGCTTCCCTGTCTCCATCCCTGAATCTCAGCCGCTATCCCTGTTTCCCTGCCTTTTTCTCTCCCTCCCTCCCTCCTTGCCTGCTTCCTTCCCTGCCACTCTGCCCAATTCCTGCCTCCATCCCCGCCCCAACTCCTGCTTCCCTGCCTGCACCACTGCCTCCATCCCTGCATCCCTGCCTCCATCCCTGCCGCCATCCCTGCATCCCTGCCTCAAATCCTGCCTCCATGTCTACCCCTGCCTGCACCCCTGCCTCCATCCCTGCATCCCTGCCTCCATCCCTGCACCCCTGCCTCCATGTCTACCCCTGCCTGCATCCCTGCCTCCATCCCTGCATCCCTGCCTCCATCCCTGCCTCCATCCCTGCATCCCTGCCTGCATCCCTGCCTCCATCCCTGCATCCCTGCCTCCATCCCTGCCGCCATCCCTGCATCCCTGCCTGAATTCCTGCCTCCATCCCTGCCTCAACTCCTACCTCCATGTCTACCCCTGCCTGCACCCCTGCCTCCATCCCTGCATCCCTGCCTCCATCCCTGCATCCCTGCCTCAAATCCTGCCTCCATCCCTGCCTCCATCCCTGCATCCCTGCCTCCATCCCTGCCTCTCTGCCTCCATCCCTGCATCCCTGCCTCAACTCCTGCCTCCATGTCTACCCCTGCCTCCATCCCTGCCTCCATCCCTGCATCTCTGCCTGCAACCCTGCCTCCATCCCTGCCTCAAATCCTGCCTCCATGTCTACCCCTGCCTGCACCACTGCCTCCATCCCTGCCTCCATCCCTGCCTCTCTGCCTCCTTCCCTGCCTCTCTGCCTCCATCCTTGCTTCTCTGCCTCCACCCCTGCCTCTCTGCCTCCATCCCTGCCTCTCTGCCTCCATCCCTGCATCCCTGCCTCAACTCCTGCCTCCATGTCTACCCCTGCCTCCATCCCTGCCTCCATCCCTGCCTCCATCCCTGCATCCCTGCCTCCATCCCTGCCTCTCTGCCTCCTTCCCTGCCTCTCTGCCTCCATCCCTGCTTCTCTGCCTCCACCCCTGCCTCTCTGCCTCCTTCCCTGTCTCCCAGTCTCTTTGCCCATCTCCCTCCCTGCCTGCCTCCCTCCCTCCCGTGCCGCAGCCCCAGCTGCACGCGGGCTGAGCTCTCCTCCAGCTGCAGCAGCAGCAGCAAGGTGAAGCGCCGGAGCTCTTCAGGGAGGGGAGAGCAAATTAAAGCTCACTGCAGGAAAGTTGTGCCCCTGGCACTCTGCTCATGCAACAGCTGCAGATACAACAACGATCATCTGACATTCTGACATATACGTTGAGCAAAGCAGCGAGCGAGCCAATGCCGACACAACCTCGCGCAGGGCTCCGAGTCCCAGCCTTGAGCAAAACAGGTGTATGACATCCTGTTGCCAGTCTTCAGAGGTTATGGCTACGAGGAGAGACATCTGAGAGAGGAGCAGATGAAAATAACAAAGAAGGTTAAGGCTCGGGTTGACAAGCTCATTGATAATATTTTAGATGGAACAGACCTGCACGTTGACTACAAATTGCTCCTAATGTCTCCCGTAGACTGCAGGCCCCAGTTGAAGTGAAAATGGGCTCATTCATTACTTCCTGCGAGCAAATTTCTGCAAACAGGAACCACTGCGACCCAGAAACTCCAGATGTCCTTCGGGGCCCAGGCTGCAGAGCTGTCTTGGTGCCAGAGCAGCAGCATTATGTTGTGCGGCCTTCAGGCTTCCATGTAAATAAACAGGAGCAATGAAATCCTTTAGTAAATATTTTTGAATTTGGTGGAAAATCCTGTTGCAGCATTTTGCTTTTTAATGTTCTGAGACTAATTGATTATCTAATAGGAGGCAAGGACACTGCCAGGAAAGGCATTGCTCTCCTTTTAGCATCCAGGACGTGGCTTTTTGTGAAATTTCACTGGGAAAAAAATTGCATTCGAAGAAGAATTTTAAATCCAGTGTTCTAAATTTTCACATTCTAGACATTATGGCTCAGAAACAGCACATGGGCTGCCATTCCTGGAAGTTCATTGCTTCAAGTCACATAGCTCCCTAGGCTAATCAGCCTTCACTAAGTTGCCTTATTTTGGGGAAAGAAAACACGTATTAAAGTGAGGCCATGTCTCCATAAAAGATGCTCGGAAGAGCACTGTTGGATATTAAAGTTAGCATCTGCTATTGTCTGGTTAACAATTGGCAATTACCATTAGTTTCCACTGTGGCTGATGGAGTCACAGATGGCTGATTGAGTCAAGTAAGTGCACTTATTCCTATGAAGGGGTGTGCTGTAGCAGGAAAATACTTACACTCACATCACAAGCAATCCAGGCAGAAAGTCATGAGGCAGCTTCCAAAAGTCACTTCCAGCTTGTCTGGCCTGTTTGAGATAAATCCCAAAAGATGCTGTAAAGAAGGGCTGTAAAAACAGAAAAAATGGGATCCAAACTGCAGTCAGGGGTTAATACACACAGAGAAAATCAATTTATTGTGACCTGCAGAGGTACCACTGTCATTACAGGTAAAGCTGCTGGGAGAAATTTGCGTGGCTTCTGTTCTTTTTTAATAAAACTGGCTTGCTCTGCAGCACATTAAAAACATTCTGCTAATCACAATTGATCACGTTTAGTGGAAAAATCTTCACCACTTGGTTTGCATGTCCTTAATTAGAGATTTAATAAGTAGACAACTGTTTAAACACAGTCACTTTGCCCATTAACATCATGTACCTTGGTTTGATTTAACACCTACAACTGCTAATACATTGTGCCATTCCATAATGGGACTTTTATGCTTCTCATAATTCCAAGGGATTAAATTCAAATGTGCCTTTCACATCTACATGTTGGAATTCTGAATTCCTGATAGTTTTTTACCTGGTGTCTGTTGCACTTTTCACCTGAGCAGATCCTGAGATTTCTCACTGTTGTTGTGGCTCAAGGGATGTCCTCAACTGGAAGACTGAGACAGGAGTTTTATTGTGGATTGTCCTTTCCCAGCAGGAGCATCCCTACCTTGCCATACCCAGAACCAGTCCAACACCCACCCAGCACCTAAAAATATTTAAAAATACCCAATCCCTGGCATTGCCAATGGGAGCCAGGCACCTCTAATCCCCTGACTTAAACCAGTGTTTGGTGTTCCCACCCCAGGTGGCACCACTGCTCCTGTTACTGTGAGATCCAAGCTTTGCCAACCTCTCCCAAGCCAAGCGCAGCCACTCACAATTCCTGTAGCATCAAATCCTGCTCTTATCCTCGCTGGAACACTTTGAGGATTATGATCAGTTTCTTTGAGCCAGCGCGAGAGGATCAGCTGAGCTTGGAACAACTGCAGACAGCACAGGAGCGTCAAACGAGGCTAAGGCCACCAACTGGCTCTTGACCATCTCAGGGGAGTTTGGATCAGGTCCTGAGTGAATCCCAGGTGTGTTTTGCTTTGAAAAAATGTTCCAAGATTAGTTTTCCAGTCCTATTATATCTTCAGAGACTGCAGACATTATTGGATGTGAAGACGTTCATAGCAGGGATTTGGAACTCGGTGATCTCTAAGGTGCCTTCCATCCCAAATCATTCTGTGATTCTGTGTGGAGATCTAAAAATTAAAAAAAAAAAAAAAAATTAAAAAAATAACCAAACCAGTGAAACTCCTTTGTCTCTATCTTATTTCTGACAAGCATTTTCAAAACACCTTTGCCAATCAGTTCCTAAAAGGCAGCATTACCATTTTCTGCAAAACTCTCTCTGGGGTGAGTTTACAGCCTGCCTTGCACAGGGAGAGGATGGGGCGAGGACACATCACACCCATGGCAGGGGCTGTGAGAAGTGATTTTGGTGCTCTTGGCCCTGGGCTCCCTCGCTGCTCAGAAATGCCCGGTTTGGCAGCAAGCTCAGCGTTCGCTCGCGGGGAGCGCGGCTGAGCCCTTCCTCCCTCGCCGCTGCCTCCCTTCCCTCCACACTTCATTCATTACCAGAGAAAAAGGGAGAAAACCCCCAAATCAGGCTCACGGTCGAGCTATCCCTCCCATTTCTGAGGACGACTGCCAAGCTTACACGCAGATGATTTTTCTTGGCATCTTTATTTTTCGATGATGTTTTTTCAATGCTTAGCATTAAGCTGAAATATTGTTTGCCAGGGATCACTGCCCATCAGGTGCTTTATTACAGATGAAATTAGATTTCTTTACAGTTGCACTGGAAGAGGAGAGAGGGATTATGTGAGTAGCTTTTTTAAACTGACAGTCATTTCAGCAAAGCAGGAAAAAACACCCTACCCCTCCCTGATAAAATTTGTTTCCCTTATCTCTCCCAAATTAAAATTTGATTTAAACAAACAAACAAACAAATAAATAAATAAATGAGGGTGGGAAAACCAGCTCAATGTATTTACAGTACTGGAAATATATTTTTTCCAGCATGGATATTTTTATTTGTACAGATTTAACCATCAGTTCGCTCGGTTTCACTCAGCAAGCAGCAGTCAAAACCCCACAGCTTTTTCAAGAGGATATTCCCAAGGAATAACTTCTCCAGGGACAGGGGAGGAAAAAAAAAAAAAAAAAAAGAAATAACACAACCCTAAAGGTAAGTTTTGGGAACATTTGGTGCCAGTAAGACAAAGCTCGTTGCCGCGGCGCCCGGCGCTGGCAGAATTCCACGCGATCCCGCCCGGTGCTCCGCTGTGCATCCTTCTCCTGTGCAGGGAAGGCACAATAAACCAGCCAACACTGGCTCCCACACAAAACATGTTAACTTCAGGACATGCCAGGCAGCTTCCCAACCCGTGTACGCTTTCAAAAGGGCAGATTTATTTTCAAAGGAAACTCCTTTTGCACGTTTCTCTCTGAAGCCGCTTTAAAAGGGTTTGGTGGGGTCTGGGTGGGGTTTTTTCTGAGTAGGGAGGAAGGTCAGAGATATTATTTTTGGCCTCTAATTTAGCAAAGAAACCTAAATTTTGCACCTGCATAGCGCTAAAGGCAGAGGCTGGATAAAGCTGTAAATTGTTTAACAGCCAATCTGGAGAAGGAGCAGCGCTCAAAAACATAATACCTCTGGAAGGCTGGAGGCAAGATTCATTTAAACAGTTTTCACTGTCATCGATGTCACCAATTTGAAGCTTGTCTTGTTTACCGGATGAAGGTTTCACACTGTGTCAATGTTCTGCCAGGATTCGGCATTAAAATGAGCAGTTAGTACAAGTCAGCCATAAACATGGCAGATCTGTTAGACTGGCAGAAGCCACCGCGAGCTCCCTGGTGCAGCTTTTAAGCACTTGGCATGCTGCTAGCTCAAACTGGAGAGGGGGCTGTGAGCATCATTTGGGCCTGAGTGCAATGCACTTGAAATAATTACTTTAATCAGCAAAAGTTAATTACTTTAAATCATAAATTAATGGCGGAGCATTTGGCAGAGCCTGATGTGTGTGGCGAAGCTGTCAAGCAAAAATCACAGGTGAACCTGCGACCCTGTCTCAATATCACTGGATGAAAGAAAGGAGCTCACCTACTGTGCGTGCCACTTCTGCCACATTAAAAAGAACTCTTTGTAACAGGAGAACAGCCACCTTAAACTGTCACCTATAAAAAAGGGACTATAAACAAGCAGATTGCTGCTAAGCAGGTGCTGCTGGAGGAGCTGGCCCTTGATAATAATAAGATCTTAAAATGGCATCTGCCTTTATTTTATAGCACAATTGGAAAGATGGTTAAAAGTAATAAACCCAGCTGATATGTTTTATGAGTTGGTAGTTCGCAGTGTTTGTGGGGGAGGGATCCAAGATTTGGGGGGGGATGCTGAAGACTGGGAGCAGCTTGAAGGGGTGTTGGGGAAGGGAGAGGGCGCGGGGCTCCCCGTCCCCAGCCCCGTGCTCCTTAGGCTGCATTTCTTATTTCACCTGACAGCCACTTCCAGTTTGAGGCAGCGCCATGGAAGAGCCCAGGAAAGCAATGAAAACCCTTCTGCAAATCCATCCTTTACACCTGCTCCTTAAGGAAGGGCCCACGCTTGGCTTGGCTGAGTTTTATGTCATTGTTTAGGGAGACAAGGTGTGGTTCATTAGAAAACATTTGGACTATTTACCCTATTTAAAAAATATATATATATAACAAACAGCTTTAAAATAAACAAATTTCAAATAAACATCTTCAAAAATTTGATAATGAAAAGAGGAAGATAAGGTAAGGCTATGTAGTCACCACACTGAGCTCTGAGATCATTGAATCAATTCCTGAAATTCAGAAGAAAAGCAGAGCAGAGGATGCTTGGAGAATATTGAAGTTTGGAAAAACACCTACAGCATTTAGGAAAATAATATAGAGTTATATGATAACAAAAAGAATTTGGTTTCTTTTGGGGGAAAGGGAGAATATTTGGGCTTAAGGTCATGAACATATTCATGTCTAGGGCCATCTATGTGTTTAATACACTCAGTAAATATTGATATAAATACTAACATATACATCAAATATAATTCATTCCGTAAATTAATTAGAGAATCAGACTTTCCGAATGAGGGAAAAAGCTCTGGGTACCTCAATACTCTGAATTTTCTCAGGATGATCTAGCATGCCCAGTTCCATGATGCCAGTTCATGAAGGGCACCTTGCAGTCTGCTCAGAGTTGTCTGTGACCCCTAAGGAGAAAACAAAGTGAAAAAGTGTTATGGATTTCATTTGATTCTATTAAGCATTTCCCACAAAGTTCATCAGGATAGAATTTTCTTTTTTTACTGGTACCTAAGAAAACCCCTTTATCTCCCATCCAACCTCCTGTCTCATAAAAGCCACCAAATTTTTGCAGAGCATCTCTCAAATGTCACCTCCCTGTGCCACGTGCTCTGAGTGCAGTCCTGGTGACCTTGGATTAGAGAATTCCCCCAGGGAAGATGTCTCAGACCCTCCTGTCATCCCTCCCACCACCAGCCTTCCCCCACTGCTCCTTGCAGAATTCCCAGGGCTTTGGCTTCGGGACACAGCGTGTGGAGCAGTCCCCTGAAGCTGGGGGGGGATCCTGCAGATTCACTGGGTGGACTTCACTGCATTTTAAAATATTGTATTTTAAATTTTACTTCGGCTGGGAGTGACAATTTCCTAAATTTGTATAGGACTGCTGTTCTGCCTCTTTCTGGTGAGCCTCAAAACTACCAGGTCAGACATCCCAAAGCCAGCAACTGCTTTTTTTCCCCAAACAACTTCCTACTGCAATTCTGTCCCTCTCCAGTGTGGAAGAGGAGCCATCAGGAACTTCTGTTGCCAACAGCACTGTGGAAAACTGTTGATTTAGGCTGTGCTGAGGTTTGCTCTGCAGCTCAATAACTCACAAGTGTCCAAATGAGCTCTGCATTGACAGCATTATTGGTGCCCCTGCTAATCCTACAAAACACACCAAACTATAGAGCAGCATTTTGATTAAATTCCTCAACTTTCCATGATCCTAGATGCTGTTTTATGCATGACCTTGAATGCACATAACCAGAAATTTTCAATTCACAGAGACCTTCTCTTTGCAAAATATGGTAAGTGCATCAGGAGCGGATGTCTAAGTAACAGCATCCAAAATTTAATCAAAGATTGCCTTGGACAACTGCAGAAAGTCAGGCTCTCCCTCAGTGAGATAACTTGCCAGAGTACTCATTGCAGAGGTTGCCAGAGAGGTGACTGAATACACAGGCTGAAATTACTTCTCTGGTCTTTCCTTTGTTCCACAGAGGTGCTAAAGTTTTCAATATTACAGTTTATTGCAGATGTCCTTTCAGTCCGCAGCACCTCGGGTCAGCTGTGGTGGATCCCGGGTTGGGACCTCCAGTGGTGCTGAGGAGAAAACATCCCCTTAAAGTCCCTGAAAAAAGGGTGTCAAAGATTCCCACAGCCCCAGAGCAGGGAGGAAAGTGCACAGACAGTGCCATGGGGAGCAAGGAGTGGGGGTTTTTCCCCAGCAAAAACAAAACAGGCCCTGGGGGAGATTTATGAGGGAGCCACTGCCACCAGTACAAGCACCAGCTTTTCCACATAAAATAATGAAGGAAATGTAATTGTTTACCAACTACAATTAAATCACGGCAGGCCAGGCAAGCACCCTGGGTGCCGCACTGAGCTCTGCCCCACGGCTGGTCCAGCCAGCGCCTCCCTAAAAGCAGCAGATCCAGTTTTTCATCTCCAGGACAATACAGCCTCAAAACACCAAGCTTAGTCTGGAAGGTGTTAGCAAATCCAAGGGAATTTGGATTTCTTTATGAGCTCCTCAACACATAAAACCACTCATGCTCTGCAAGAAGCTGGTCTGCTCATCTGGCACGGAGCTCCCGCAGGTTCAGCGTGCAAAGCCTGTTTGGAACAATAAGCTGGAACGCAACAGTTTGTATTGTGAAACCTCAGATTTCTTCAATATTTACATCTGCTGGCCCCAAATCTCTGCTCTGCACCCCTTTTCCCAGGCCCTGTCCCTGGCAGGAGCTCAGCACACAGTGGCACTGATGTGCAGGGCCGGGCAGCTGCCAAAGCACGGCGGCACGGAGAGACCCGGAGCATCAGAGCATGCAAACCTTCCAGCCAGCAGGCACCACCAGGAGCAGCAACCTGGAGGGACAGGGAGCATGGAGCTGTGCTCTTTCACAGTTATTCAGGGATGTTTCATCCACTTCTTTATTAGTATTCCACCCTAAACACGCACGGAAGCAAGTGGATTCTAAGAAAGGATGGACTTAACAGAGCATTCATTTTTTTTTTAATATTTTTTCGTCCTCAGCACCCAGGCTGTTTCAAATTAAAGAGAATCCGGCTTCAGGAGTCGGTGCTATTTTAATCATTCCAATGTGTCCAGTACGGGAGATGAACTCAAAAGGTGAATATTAAAAGTAGTTGTGGAATTCAGTCATTTCACGAATGAACACATAATAGCCAAAGGCAAAACCGGAAGGCAACTTCACTTCCAATCAGTGTTTTCATTTTATTGAAACCAGATTGGAATTCCTGGAAAGAAGCCTACATATCACATCTTTAATACTAATTTTCATATACTCCAGTAAAACTGTCAGGGTGAATCAGTTGTTGAAGAAAGCTTCCTGTATAATTTACAGATGTACCTCCCTGTAGCCTGCGATTCCATCCTGAATCAGAAATGTGGTTTTGATCACGCTCGCAGATTTCCTCTCACCTGTGCAGGTTTGCCTCGGCTCTAATTTGATTATTAAAATGGGATGTTTTATGGCAAAGCTGGTGACAAAAGTGAGCCAGCTGCTGTGTACCAGCCAGGCTTTCCTTACGTGCTGCTGTACATCCCCACGTACACCCCGCAGAGGAGCTGCAGGTCTGAACACAGACACACAACCCCAAATCCATCTTCTCAGCGTGGAACAACCCTGGGAAACCAAACCACTCTGTCTGCTTGATGCAAACACCTCCCTAAAAACCATCAAAGAATCTATAAGTGGCATTTCCAACGGGAGATAACTACAACCCTTGGATGGTGGCCCTAAGAGCCTTTCCTGCTAAGCCCCACCACAAACCCAGCTCTGTGTGTTTGAAGCGGGGGCCAGCGGGGCTGGGTGGCCACCAGCCACAGAGGCCGCTCCGTTTTGCACTGATAGCTGCTCTTTTTTGTTTCCCCACGAGCTGCCAGGCTGCCAAATCCTCCTGCCAAATCCCTTCCCTGCAAGCTCGCAGGAGAAAGGAGGGCGAGAACACTCGGGAGCCCCTCTGTGTGCTCATTCCCTCAAGTGCTGCATTGTTCCCCCCACTGGGAAGGAGGGATGGGGTCAGCAGTGGGATGTGGGGTTGTTGTAGGGTGGCTCCAGCTTTAGGAAGTGTCAGCACTTCCATTAAAGCTCCGTTAATCTGGGGTTTGTAACTCACCTCTAAAAATTTGCTCAGGCAGCAGGAACTTGGCAAACAAGGAGTGTGTTGTGGATTTTTGTTGTTATCACCCCTCAGTTGTTAAAAAATCCATGGTTTGGCTGCTTCTGAAGCATCTTTTGACACGTGTATAAAATGTTTATTAGTTTGAGACATTTTTGGGCTTGTAAAACTCAAAATTATCTTCATTATTAAAAAATGAAATTTAAGGAAGCTGGAGGGCATCTCGAGAGACTTTGACACAAATCCTGATGAGGCCATATGTATAAATAAGAGTTTTCTTGTCCCAGACCTGTCTCCACCCATGTGCTTCACAAAACCAGGGCTCTTCAAGGGAAAATTCTTTGGGAAAAGTGAGGCAGCACCAGGTGAGCTAGTGAAGCCACGGACAGGAGGTGGTGGTGCATCCCAGCCTGCTCCACAATTGGGAAAAGAGCCCCCTAATCCCCTCCCCATATTCCAGCATCACAGCATCCAGCCACGGGTCATAGAAAAATCTGAGCAGAACATTGAAATCTGGTATTAAATATTGTAGTCTGTACTTAAACAATCTAATTGTGGGGGAGGGAGGAGAGAAAGTGCAGGAAAATAGCTGAGGAGCCAGTGGCTAACCAGCCAAATATCACACACAACGTGTTCCTTCAGCCAAAACCTCAATTTGGCTTTTTGGGGTGAAGATATGTTGTGTTCTGGCACCACTGGGAGTGGGGTAGTGGTGCCCTGGCATCCAGCTCCCAGCACCTCAAAACAGCAGGATGCTGAACAGCCCCGCCCCAAAATAAACCAGAATATACCAAATCCAACTTCTCTTTGCATTTGAATCTCTGTCAGCACCATCTACTTCAATCCTTGATGCTTTTCGGGTTTTGTTCCAAAATACAGGATGATTTTCTTCTTTTCGGTATTAAAAAAAGTGCTTTAAAAATGTAGCGGCACAAGTGGGTCCATGCAGGAGCCTCTCACCTCCAGAGATGTGGTTTCAAAGTCTGGTTGGGCTGTCACATCACGGGCTCAGGGCTCCCTGGCACGTCTGGCTGCAGCCATTCCGTCACTGGGATGAAGGGATGGATTATCACAGGGAAAGGCTGCAGCACAGTGAGAGAAAACAAGGTCAGGAATTTCATAAACTTGGAATTTCCCAGTTAGATTCAGCTCTTTCTCCAGCCAACTGCTAAATCCAGCAGCATCCATGTATTTAAAGTACATGGAAGTTGGGTGGAGGTGTTGTTTGCTTGACACCCTGATGGAATTGGGATTTTTAAAACCCACACCGAGGTCTGTTCAGTCAGCAAAGCGTGCAAACACACCCTGAGCTTCAAGGCTATGCCTAAAAAGTTTTGATATCTGGTATATTTTAAAAATTTATTGCTCACGTCGCATAATTAACTCTGAAAGGTGATGTTTTTAAGGATGCTGAGGCCCAGAGTGGTGCCTACACCTGGAGTTTGGGGTGCTGTGGAAGAAACTCTCTGAGCAGCAAGGGTGCATCACTGCACTCCCAGCCAATAACAATATCCCATATATCCCTCTGGAGCTCTTCCCTGCAGGGTGGGATGAGTCCCAGCAGGATCCAGCCCTCCCTATGGAATGGGAAAAGAAAAAAAAAAAGAAGACATTGTTTATTTCTGCTGTGACAGAAGAAAACTGAGAATTTTTAACATCCCCAGACAATTATCAGGCTTGTCTCTCATTTCCTGATTCTGCCTTTTCCCAAACTCAGACTTACAGATTGATCCCAAGCGATTGTTTCCTCTAGAGTCCTCCAGACATTCCTCTGGAGTTACTCCTTGAAAAGTCAAACCCAAACTCTCATTTTCCTACTCATGTTTCTAATTTAAATATCCCCATGTCTAGCCTGCATCAACCATGCACATCCTTATTTTGCATTACTGCCATCCCTCTGAACAGCTCTTCCCCAGGATTTTCAGACCTGCACGAGTGGAAAATTGGCCTTTCCAGCACCTCTTTTTTCCAGTGTTGTAGCAACATCAAATTTGAGCAGCTCTCAGTGAATGGATAGAAATTAAAATTAAAATTATAGTACATGAGCAAAAACCCCATCAAACCCAAATAATTCAAAAGGCACAGACCTGGAAATTTGCCTTAAACAAGGAAAAGGGTAAATACTGATTTAAACTGTCTGTTAAATGCAACTGAAAGTATTTTGTTTCCCAAATTTGCCATTGCAGTCTGTGAGATTTCTCTGTGTTTGGCCTCTTTTCATACTTTTCCCTCAGCTCACACTGCAGATCCCATCACTTCCCAACAGCCCTGGGTGGGTGGATGGTCTCTCCAACCTCATAGGACAGCACTTTCATTTTTGGTTTTGCTAAAGTACGTCACAGATTCAAAAATGTCACAGTTGATTTCAAAAGATGAAGAATTTTTTTTGTCTCTGTCTCCCTTAAAATTTACACAAAGTGATTTGAAACTTTTTTTCTGTGAGTGATACTGAGTTATCAGTGACCACAATCCCCTGGGGAAAGTAAGGACATCTCCAGCAGCAATCCAAGGGCATTGGGTCAGCACAGCCCTGAGCACCTTCTGAAGTAACCAGAATAAAAGAAGAAACAAGATTATTTCTGTGTAATATTATGGAAAATACAGAAAACCTCACAAGTTTAACACAAATCTCTAATCCACAAGCATCCACATCAGTGCTTCCTGCAGCATTCTCATTTCATCAAATCATAAAAAAGGAACCTAAACCCAGGAGGGACCAAGAAACACCTTGAGGAATGAGAGTCCAAGTTTGCATTTGAGCATCAAAGCTCATAAAAGGATGGATCCTGGGAAGCATTTTTTTGTAGTGCTTGGGCATAGAGCAGAGATAAAGCTGGGGATCCTAAGTACAAACTGAGGACTCCCCTTTCCTGGCAGAGCACCAAACCAGCAGATCTGTAACTTCCAGCATCATTTCATCGCTGTGGAAACCTGGATTCCACCAGATGAGGCTTCCTGCTGAAACAGTTGTCATTTTCTTGGAGGCTCTGGAAGCAGAACCAAAAGCCTCTTCAGTGTGGATGGGGGGACTGGGGAAGGTGGGGAAGGAATAACTCTTGAAAAAAAGAAAAGCATGGAAAACAAACAGGAATTTCTTACTTAAAGCCTTGTTCCAAGTGCAGAGGCAGATTTTCTTACCTGAATTTTGGAGAAGCAGCAACTCCCATTCCTTCTGCATTCCTGGGAGACAAAGAGGACTCTGGCCAAGGAGGGGATGTTGGTGCTGCATTTTTGCCAGGATGTGGCAGGGACTGTCCTCCTGCTCCAGCTCAGTCCCAGCCTTGACTCAGAAGGTGATTCCTCACTCACCAGGGAAGGGTCACTGCAGGACACCCAGTGCCTACCCCAGGGGGTGATTTGGAGGGCTCTCCCCAGTGGGAAGTGATCCATTGGGATGAAGGGATGTGCATGAGTCTGACAGCATCTCCCAGCTGGTCACACTTGCAGGATTCCTTTTTTTTTAAGGACTGAGAAGTTTTGGCAGGCAGCAGTGCCCATAAAATCCCTGTTACCCAGGGCAGGGAAATGGGAGGGACACGCTGCCACCTTCACTGTGCCCTTCAGTGTAAATCACAAACCTCAAGAGCTGCTTCTTCAAAAACTCCAACTGGTTTTTCTCCCTTCATTTTGATTTCCAGTGCCTCAAGCAAACGAGCCTGGGGCTGGCAGTGAGCATTGTGCCTTTTGGAGCAGGATGAGGAAAGCCTTTGTCCTGGCTCTGGAGGGCAGCCAGAGCAGAGGCCTCTGCATAGAAAGACATGTGCCTGGAGAAGGCAATATTTTGTCATATTTTCCTCCTTTTGGTTAGTGTCCAATATCACATCTCGGGTCACCTGGTGCAGACAATGAAAAAGAAAATCCCATAAACACTGGGAATAGTTACAGAAAGCCAGAAAGAAAAATAGGGGGGGAAAAAAATAATCAATTTTCCAAAAAATGAAACCTTTCTCAAAAAGTGTATCCAAACAGCCAGCACTCAGCACTGCGAATAAAATTATCAGACCCAATAAATATTTTATGCTGCCATTCTAATTGCCAAAAAAAGAAGTTAATTTCTGAAGCAAAGTTTCTTTTTTTCTATCTTTATTTTTAAACCCTTAACATAATGACTGAATGCCTAATACGAACTTGATAAATTTTTAAAAGCCTTCTTTGGAAAAAAAAAAAAAAAAAAAAGAGAATTCAAAGCTGAACTTGAGCAGGAGACCACAGGGAAGTGTCTAATCTTTAGTCGGACGCCTGGCACAGCCCCGCTCCGGCCGGTGCCAGCATTGCATTCTGACAGAACAAGTGTTGCATGAGATGTGAAGGATGACTCCGGTCTGCCGAAAAACCCTGGAGCAGGTGTTCCTCATCCTCATTTGCAATGGAGCATGGCCCCTGGCTCAGTGAGCTGGAGCAAATGCGCTGGCAGGCCCCATCATGTACCTGCGTGCTGAGATGCACTAATGATAATGGATGCAGGCCTATTAACCAGCCCATTTGTAATGGCACACAACGCTGATTGCTCGGGGAGTGAGTCAGCGCCTTTCCAAGGGGAGCGGGGCATGCCGGGAACCCATGATCCTCTGAGCATCCCTCCTGCTCGCCCGGGCCCACGGCTCTGTTAGTCTTTATTTAATGCTACAAATGAATACATGATCTGCTACATGATTATACACCGAGATAAGGCGCCGTGGGCAGCGCTGGGGCCGCCGCCCGGCACTGGATCCGCGTGGGTTCGAGCGGTTCCCTGGTTGGGCTGGGCTTAATCTGGGAAGCGCCAACTCTACGGAAGAGTCAAGGGTCCGACAAGCACGCCTAAGCCTGGGGATTTACAGAAAGCTGCTGCTGATCTTTGAGTGAATATTTTGGTGCTTCTAGGGAAAGCGTTCTGCTCGGCTTCTACCCTTCATTGCCTGGCATTCCTTGGGAGGGAAAATCCTCCAAGAATAACCTCTAAAAACACACACTGGGGCTTAATGGAGGTTTGTGTTGCTCTTAAATAACTCCTCTGATGCGTTTTATAGAAACGACTCTTGCTGAAAGCCAGTTCCCTGCTTGTGGAATAATGAGGGAGCTCAGAACGGATGCTCCTGTAAAAAGCATTCGTTAATAAATAGATCACATTACTTGTAGGTACTCGATTCCAGGGCCAGCTTAGTCAAACAGGCCCTGTCAGGCCAGAATATTGCAATCAGCAGAATACACTGTAATTATTATTGTAAACTCAAGGCCTGGATTTGCCGTGTTCTTGGCAAACCCCAATAAGCTGCTTATGCTGCCGGTGCTGCAGCAGCTCTTTGCATTCCTCTGCAAAATGTGCAAAAGGGCTCTTTTGTTACCTTTTTTCTTTTTTTTTTTTTTTTTGCAAAATAGGTGGTTTGGTTGCCAATCTGGTCCAGCAGGCAAATCTCTCCAATTATTTCCCTTAATAAAATGCCCAGCAGACAACACATGGAAATTTATGAGAAAGATCAGCTCTTACCTGAAGTTGTAACAGCCACTTTGTATAAGTGCAGTTCCCTGTGCAATGCTTCACAAATGAAGCTGTGTAAGCAGAAAAAAAAAGACAATTTGTGCACATAAATTCCTGCATCAAAATTATCTGGCCCATTATGCTGGCTTTACACCACTCCAATAATGCAAACAACTAGAAATAAAGCTTAAAAGTTGATTTAATTAATTATTTGAGTATCTTTATATCTAAAAACAATTATATCCCATCAGCCAGATTGGATCCAACATTCCAAATTTTTTTCTGCTTTTCCCTTGACAGTCAATGACCATTTGGCCAAAAAAGAAAAATACCACCTAATATAAAAGAGGTATAAACACATCACACATTCACAGTGGTCAGGTAAAGGCCACAAATAAATGTCCCCATAGATATAAGCAAGAGAAAATCATATTATGAGAAATTGGGTCTGCTGACCCAGGAAATATCCCCTCTGTAGAGTTCATAAAGAATGTGAGAAGAACTTGGCTATTAAATGCAACATCCCAATATTCCCAATTATCCATATAAAATTTTTCTGTTCTGATTTTGCCTTTGCTCAACTTGCTGCTTTAAAAACCAAACTTGGCAACCCAGTCCCCCACCCCCAAGTCCTCACAACCCCCTTTGCTGGCAGCCATCAAAGGGGCTGGAATTTCTCTATATGTATTGTACAGTATATTTCAAAGGAATTTTTCTGCCATGCACAGTATATCAATACTCAATGTGGGAGTAATTTAACTTCTTAATTTATTGCAGCAGTAACAGCATTTTCAAACTGGTCATAAAATATTCTTGTACTCTTCTAATCTGGGTTTTCAATGTTCTATAATGGGAATTCTATGAATAATATTGGGAAGTGAGAGATATTTTATACGGTATCTCTAAGGGAACAGTGTTATTGCATAAAAGTTAGGTGACATGGGAGAGACTGATAGAGGTGGTGTTTAAAAAAAAATTTACCCTTCAGGATTTGTCACATGAATAATAATGATTTAGTGACATTTTTCCTTCCTAAAAATCAAATCTGCTCCAAGATAGGGTTACAAAAATATGTTCTAATTATGGATGGCTCTGAAGCATAGAGAGCAAGCACAGCAAGTATCAGCTATCTAATGGCCATTGTGAACGAGCCAAATACCCTCTCCTGTCCATTTTTGAATATATTCTGATTATTTTTGGTATCTTGCTATTATGAAGACCCCAGTGAGATCAAGGTCCTGCTGTAGGACATGCCTCAAAGACAACAGGCACCTGCTGGATGGATCTATCCTCACCACCCACTGCAGAGAGGAGAGAGGAGAGAGAAGAGAAGAGAGGGGGAAGAAGAGAGTGGAGAAAGGAGAAGAGAGGGGAGAGAGAAGAGGGGAGAGAAAGGATCACTCTCCTCCTCTCCCAGGCAGGGCGGGAGCTGCATTTCCCCAGTCCATAAAGGAGGGTCTGCAATGATCCAGGCACAAAATCTCTCAAATCTCAACCCATGCTGCCTTTTAGGAAGCAAGATGAAGATGTTTTCTAGCCACAGGATGGAATATTAGAGGTGTCTTTCCAGGGAAAGTTGTGTGGATGCTCAGAGGTCCTGGCACCGCGGTGCTGCAGCACTTCCAGCAGCGCCTGGCTTCCCTGGAGGCTGTTTTCTGAATTTCCTTCCAAGGATTTTTGTCTTCTGATACTCCCTAGAGCTCAACAACAGCCTGTCTCACACCTATTTGATTGGCACACAATTTTGTTTTGGCTGCAAAGAGAACTTTGTCCTTGCCCTAAATCAATGTTCAGCCCCGAGCTTTCCTGCTTTACAGAGGCAGGGTGGGCAGTGCTCCAGAGGGCTGGGGGCTGGCACTGCCCCCTCTCCCCATCCATACCCAGTGCCAGGAGCTCCAGCCTCGAGGCAGCACCCTGGGCTCCTCCACCCTGCACACCCAGAGCCCAGTTTTTCCATGAAAGCTTCCTCTCCTCGCATTCCTGGAGCAGCAGGTTTCCCCTCATTGTGCTTTCTGTTCTTCAGCACTCCTGGTGAAATTTATTGTTGTAAAGCGCCCTGAGCACACTGGCAGGGAAAGACAATTACCCAGCATTTCCAGTCTCAGAGAAGTGTAATTGTGATATATCTGTGTGCTACCTTCCAACACAGTCCTGTGGGCTGGGTCTCATCTTTCCAATTCCACACAGGTGTCTTGATGCCCCCTGTCCTGTTATCCCTGCAGGTGGGGGCTCTGTCCAGGCTCCTGCACTCCAAAATAACCTTTCCATAGTCAGACAGGAGTCAGGGACATGGGACTGAGGCACAAAGTGCAACAGAGGAACCATTATCATCAGTATTTCTACCCATTCTTGTACTATTAAAGCCACATCATTTAAATGAGATCTCTTCCTGAACCTTGTCTTTGGTGTAAAATTAGAGAATTCTGGGTGATTTTTGGTGGAAATGCTTTCCTGGGAAATATCCACTCATTGAACCCAAAGCACGAAGAACTCAACATCACAGTGAACCGGTCCCTGCCCAGTTTTCCTCAGCCATAATTTTTGGATAGAGACTCAAAATGAGCCAAACCCAGCAAGGTCAGGATGTCAGGGCAGAGTCACCATCCCAGGGCACATCCCTCTCAAAGCCACGTGAGGGGACCGTGTGTTTGGAACAGATTGCTCTGGACAGCCCCTCAGCAGCTTTCATGCTCTGTACCACAAGCTCTAAAATCAGGGATGAACCAGCAGCTTCTTCCCAGCTGACCCTGATGGTAGAGGAAGCAATTTTTGGGATCTTAGTGAGGCATGGAGCTCAGGAAATGAGCATTCCCATGGCAGACAATGTGGCTTTCTAGGCCCTCAAAACATCAGTGCATGAAATGCAGTCTCAAAATACATCATTTCCCCCATTTTTGTGTTTTCATTTACTGCCATTTGGGCATTTTTTGGGACATGGTTTAGTGATGAAGTTGGCAGTGCTGGGACAACAGCTGGACTCAGTGATCTTAGAGGGCTTCTCCAACCTAAACAATGCTGTGGTTCCAGGATTAAACAGAATTGCACAAGGATCCTGTGGGATTGGCCATCCTGGACTGGTCCAAAGGTCCATCTCAGCCCCCAGAGGCCACACCCAGGGAGGGCTGGAAGAGTCGGAGCAGGGAGCAAGTTTCCTACAGCTGTGCTCTCAGTTCCTGGAGATTTGAGTAACAAACTCAAAACCGGTAACTTTTGGCCCAGCTCTTAATTCCCGCATTGTGTTTTGCCCTGTCCTCATACAGGAGCCACCTTTGACCCTCCTTATAGCCTCCTTCCATACCTGCAGGTGTAAATATCCTATGTATTCTTTTCAAATCATTTTCCCCAATATTTCTTCATATGATTCATCCTTTTTTCCCCCTTTGACACTGCTGCTGAGCCCTGACTGCACACGAGTGCCTGTATACAAATGCCCAAGACCAGGCTTGACTGTCCCTAAGCTGATCTCTCCATTCCCTATAATCATTAATTATTTTACACAAGAAATGCCAAGCAGCTGGAAGCTTGGGAAGAATCAGTTATGAGCAGACTTGAGAAGGATGCGGGATGGATGCAAAGGGCAGGTGGCAGAAATCCCACATATTTTCACCATCACAGAGCTTCACATCAATCCAGTATTTTTTTGCAGGACCCAAAGCACGCCTGCTGCTTGGTCTGAGACATGAAGGATCTCGTGTCTGCTTTTATGTGTGTTAGCCCTGTGAATTCTCCTAACTGTGAGCACAGCTGGGCTTTAGTTCCCTCTAAAGCTGACCAAAGGCAGCAGGATTTCCAGCATCACATTCATGGCTTTGCTCATGTGTGCACCCAGACTTGTGCATGCACACATATGGAAATTTTTCCACAAAAAAAAATTTTAAAAAAGTTTCCAGGTAAAAAGAAACCTCTGAGGTTACCAACAGTGCAGGTTAATTGACATTTTTTCAGTGTCACTGCTTGTGCCTTCTGGTATAGATAAGGCTGAGAGGAATAATAATTTCCCTGCTTGGCTACCCATTTCCAGAGCTGATGGTCAGTGGCAAAACATCTGGAGCTCAGTGAGAGCTCCCTTGAAAAATTAAGAAAACTCCGGAATTCTAAGAGTTTCAGCAATATGTTTCAAACAACATTTTAAGCTCAAATAAATTACTTTTCGGACAAAGCAAAACAAAAACACTTTTGCAAGACAAAAACATTTTCCTGGACTGTGTCCAAGCTTTGCATTTGCCAAAATTTGAAGTTACGCCCGAGGGAGAGCAGAGTACCTTTGGCACATCTGCTGAAATGAGGAGAACTGTGTCTCTGGCTATGGTGAAGGAGCAGGAATGTAGCAACTTAAGCCTGCTTTTTGGGGTCAGGAAGCACAGAAGAAGTGATGAAAAACAGCCCAAAGCAAGAGGAGAGCGATTTAGTTTCTCTTCCATGAGGCCGCCTCAGCAGCTCAGGGCGGGGGGGAAGAGGGGGGAAGGAAAAGAGGGGAAAGCTGGAAAAAAAAAAAAGAAAAAAGAATTAACAAAAACTGAGGGTGGCTTGGCTGGCGTGTTTGGGGTTTGTTGTTTTGGGTTTTTTTCCCCATTCCCATCTGCAGTGGCTTTTGTAGAGATATCAAAATCAAGAAGAGAGAAATCGGATCAAAGAGCCTGAGCAGCTTCGCTGGTAGCAGCAAATACCATTGGCACCTCTCCTTAGGTAGACCAAGCACCACACGGCTCCTCGCTATTGTTAAGGCAGGATTTTCCTTGAAGTCCAGCTAATCCATTAAGGGAGCAGCCTAGCAGGGGCAATGGGCCAAGACCCAACGCTCTGAGAGCTCTGCACCAGCTCTGAGGAAGCAAGGGGAGCAGAGGCGGCGGTGCTGCCGCCAGGGTTGGTGTCTTATCCCGCTGCACAAGACAAAGGATTAACGCGCTTATCTGGGAGCAGCAAGTGAGCCCCGCGCACAAACACTTACAGGCATCGCTTAGCGGGCAGCAAGGAGGAAAAAAGGAGGCAAAAAAAGGGAAATCAATCAGCAGAAACCCTGGGGAGCTCGGGAGAGGGAGATTTCGAGGCTGGCCGGCTCGGGCTGGGGCGCGGTGAGGGTGGCGAGGGGAGCTGGGTACGCCAGCGCCAGCGGGGCCCCCGGTTCATGAACCTGTCGCTCTAAAAGCCTGTTTGTGCTTAGCCAGTCTGCTGGAAGCACATCTGCTAATATCCGCTAAAGAGAAAAATGGTGTAGGGAATATGTGGATGTCTTCTCCGCCTTGCTGGGGAAGCCGAGCACTGAGGGCACGATATTCTGCTTCGGGGGGGAAACGAGGTGAGCGAGTCCTGAAGGTACTGGGAGAAGCTGCCAGGAAATCACAAGTGTTTTCTGTTCTCAGCACGGGTAGAGAGAGAGGGGATAAACACCCCCAGTCCTGCTCAGCATCATTATTTGTGCCCCTTTCAATCCTTCCAAGGGGTGCCACCAGCCTGGGCCTCAGCGACAGGGCGGGAAACACTCAGGCACTTTCATGCCTCACCTCGTAGCCCTGACACCAGCACCTGGCACTGGACAAGATGTATTTTGACAGCCTGACAAAAGCCCTTTTCAGGGAGGATGTGATGGCAAAAGCACAGAAGGGGAGCATTTGCACCCATTTTCCAGATGCTCTGAGCCAGTAGAAAAAGCCAAGCAAGAGCAGCTCCTGCAGCATCCAGGTGGAGCTGCAAGGACAAAACTCATCCTGTCCTGGGCTCCAGAAACACCCGGGGCAGCTGCTGCCACAGCTCCTGGGTAAAATGTTTTTTGACAAGTGAATAATTTCATGTTACATTGACCCCAGGACTTGAATGATAACCAAAAGACTCCAAAAGGTCCAAATGAACAGCGTGGAGGCTGAAGTAGTAAAGCAAAATTTACAAGAAAAAATATAGTGTGTACAGTCTGGGATCACAAAGTTTGTGTGCTGATATGGGTGGCTTTAAAGAAATTTCCTGATAAGGATTTGGGGGAGGCAGCAGCCATGACCAGAAGGGAAGGGAACAAGCAACACTCATCTCTTTCTCTGCTTGCCTTGATAAATTCACTTAGGAAAATGAGAATTGTCAAGAAGTAAAGGAGAATCCCTCAAGTAACAAAAGGAAGAAGTGAAGGGTTTACTCTTTTTTTACTAGAAGTAGCATTTGAAATGTGTGTCAACCAGGAGAGTGACAGAGGTTTGGCATAAAGTGGGACCCAGGTTAAATAAAGAGAAAATAATTTGGAATCACGCAGACCTAAAACCACCCCCACCTGAAGAGCTCAGGATCTAAAGCATAAAGAAAATTACAGAACAATTTCTCACTGTACCTTCAGCCTGCTGCTCCTGAAGTAGAGCTCTTTCTTGCACAACCACACCAAAAACACATCCTCATAAAATTCCAAGCTCTGGATTAGCCTGAACCAGATAAGTACCACAAATTCAGGAAATAAAAAAGGCTTTTCAGGAAAGATGGATTCCTGTACCCATTCCTGTACCAAGCCATGGGTAGGTACAGGACCAGTGCCATGAGGTGGCAGAAAGACCTCAGCACCGTCCATCACTGCCCATGGCCAAGTGGTGCCGACTTCTCTGTGGCTTGTGAAGGGAGCAATGAGAGGGACAGGCCCTGGGCTCA
>CM077469.1:33018378-33050878 GCA_039654755.1 Calcarius lapponicus | reverse complement strand
GGATGGGGCTGCATGACAATCAGCCAAAAAGGGAACAACTTTGGATTATTAATGGTCACTTTCGTTTAACAAATGTTTTTTGTACAACCACCTTGTGCATCCCGGGAAGGAAGGATGTTCAATTATTCAACTGAGCATTGAATTATTTCTCTCTTTCATTTGTTTTCCCAAACTAAACAGATTATGTGTAGAAAATCACTACTCCTAGGGTTTTTATTTTGGTTTTGCACACCCATGCTGATTAAAATACTGCAACTGTCTGAGCTCTGTCACAGTGGATTGCTCTTTTTCCTTCCCAGAAAGGTGCCTTTTTCAACAAATCATGTGGAATTTACACACGCCTTCGGATAATCCCAGTGTAATTAATATAAAATTATATTCCTGGGGAAAAAAGAACAAAACAACAACCCACACTGAAGTTTGGCTTAAACCAACAGAGGACTGGCAGTCTCTGCAAATTATCTGGGTAAATTAGAAAGTATTCCATTGTACCTCCACAGCTCCCCGTTGGTGCAGCTCCTGTCGGATTGTATATGGCTGAGAGCAAGATATCTATTTAGTCATGTTCACAAAAGTGCTGAAACCAAAAAGTGGCAAACTAAAAGGAAGAAATAAGAGGTGCTTGAAGAGATTTGCCCTGGAGTGCTCCAGAGCAGAAGTGGTAGAAGATTTTCCAAGGGAAGAAACAGAGAATAGGGGAAAGAGAAGAGGAGACAGCCAAGGATGCCCTAACTTTGGGTCTCACTAATAATAATAATAATAATAATAATAATAATAATAATAATAATAAAAACAACTGCTACCTGCCACAATAGTGAAGAAACCCCTGAAAATGTGGCCCAATGCAGTGATTTTTACAAGAGCATCTTGTGCCAGGACAAGGCTTCAGCCTAGGAGTGGGTTTAGATGGGATAGTAGGAAAAACCCCTTCCCTGTGAGGGTGGGCAGCCCTGGCACAGGTGCCCAGAACAGCTGGGGCTGCCCCTGGATCCCTGGCAGTGCCCAAGGCCAGGCTGGACACTGGGGCTGGGAGCACCTGGGACAGTGGGAGGTGTCCCTGCCATAGCAGGGGTGGGAATGGGATGGGATTTAAGGTCCTTTCCACCCCAAACCATTCCATGATTTCCGTCTGCCTGGGTTTGCCTAAAGTGGCACAGAGTGACAGGCTGGGTACTGACCCAAGGAATCACACTTTAAATTTTGGAGTGGGACCTTCTCTGCTCATCAAAGCACAGGAGAGAAGGAGGAAGTCCCATCCTTGTGGAAATCTAAAGCAAAACTTCCCAAAGCATGGAAATGGAGCAAACTACCCAGGAAAGAAGTGGAAGGTGCAGCTTTGGGAGGTCGGGTCTTGGTGCGCAGGACGCTCCAGAGTCACAGAGAGCAGTGTTGAGATGAAATATCAGCACTATCTCCTTCTCTACAGGTGTTCAAAAGCCACCTGGACACCCTCCTGAGTGATGTGTTCTGGGATGTCCCTGCTGGAGCAGGGAGCTTGGACTCCATGGCCTCCAATGGTCCCTTCCAACCTGATCCATTCTCTGATTAACACTGTGAAAATACTTCCAAAATTATGAATACATGAACGCCAGGCATTCGTCTCAGGGATTCCACACTTCCACACAGGAAGGTGACTGCACCCACAGCTCCTGATGTATAATTTTATTTCCATCATTCCCACAAAGCTCAGGACAGCTGCACATTCCAGGTTTACCTCCAGCTGCTGCAGGACACTTGCTGTTCTGTGAGTCTCTCCAGCCCAGCTGAGCCCTCTTTCACTTGGATAATTAATTTGAAATTAAATATTAAATATTAATAAATATAGCTCAGGTAATAAATTGCATATACTAATTTAATTAAAAATAGATTATAGCATATTTTACAAATGGGACATTTTTGTAAGGAAATATAATGGACTTGTTATGTTTCTGCTTTATCCTTAGAAGGAGCAAGCTTCTTGTGCATTTAGTCCTTATTGTGTCTCATTAAATTTTTAAAAAAAGCTATTTTAATTGTCAAGTATTTGACAGACTGCTCGAAAAACCTGACATTTAAGTTTCAATTTTACAAAGTGCATTTCTAATGAGGACTTTTGCATCCTACTTTATTATCTATAATCATTTTGAAGGGGGAAAAAAAGGAAGGGAGAAAGGGGGAAAAACTCAGTTATAGCAAAACTTCCATACCTGGCCTTAGAATCTTTTTAAATTGAGGGATTCATTTGGGGTATCTCAGGCAGGATCTGGGCTTTGCTGTGCCAGGCACTGAGTCTGAGCAGCAAAACCCACAACATGGGCCCAGATTTGTGGAAATTCACCGAGACAACCTCACACATTGGGGTTGGTGGGTTCTGATCCTGAAAAAAGCTTGAGTCGAGGATGCAAATCTCACAGCAGGACTGAGAGTGGTGGAATCTCCCTCCTGGAGGCATTCCCAACCCTCCAGGACACAGGTGTGTCCCCTGCTCTGGGTGGCCTTGTCTTGGCAGGGCTCTGGACTCCATCTCCAAGGTCCCTTCCAGCTCCAACAATCCCATGAGGGTCACGGTGAGCCTGAACCACCCTGTCCTCACCAGAGGCCGTGTTTGGGACAGAATGGGTGCAAAAATTGAGTTCTACAACATCCCCTCCACACCGAGCCCCGTGGCAGAGCAATGCCGCCTCCTCCCTACCCGCGCCAGAGAGTTCCTCCTTCCTGAGATGTGATTGAGAAAAAAAAAAAAAAAAAAAAAAAAGGAAAAGAAAAAAAAATAACAGGAGCACGGAGAGAGCTTCGGAGACAGGTTTACCCCAAGAAGACAATTTTCCCCGGAGGAAAAGGGGCCATCCTGCTGGCAGCAGCAATGCCAGGCTCCCAGGAGCGCCACATCCCAAGGCACAGGGAGCACCTGGAGTTGATCGCGAGTGGAGAGCAGCAATAAAAAACAAAATAATGCCATGAATGACCTGACAATGCACAAAGCAGCGGTAATTCACCCAGCCAGGGCTGGAACTGGACTTGTAGAGGGAAAAGCAATGAGAGGAGGGATGCAGGGGCCAGCTCTGTGTCCCACTCTCCCTGCCGCTCTCCTGCCTTGATCATACAGAGCTGCCGGCCGAGTGGGATGGGATGGGATGGAATGGGATGGGATGGGGTGGGGTGTGCTGGCAGGGCTCAAAGTTCAGCCATTCCGTTCCCCTTCCTCACTTTCTTGGGCTTGTGCTGCCATTTAAGTCTTTCTGGGAAGTACATTTGCGATCAGAAGCTTCTGGGCTGTTAAAAGTGGCAGTGGACTGGCAAATGGGGGTTTTCCCCTCAATACAAGAACTTTTACTGGCTGAATTCCCTTTGGGAAAAAACAACTGCATTCCTTAAGATCACAACTATGCGCTTCTCTTTGATCCTTCTTTCTCATAAGGAAATGTCTCCATGTGGACAAAACTCTCTTTTTTTCCCCCCAGTTTACCCAGCTGAATGGAGTTGAACCAGGCTACAAGCCAGCAGAACTGCAGACAACAATTTGGAGGGAAAGGCTTTGCACATCACACCCCCACCAGGGGAGATGCAATTGATTCACTAACAAGTTAAATGGATTTTATGTACCAATTTTCCACGTGTTAAATACCTGGCAACCCACAAGGACACTTGTCCTCCTTAAGGGAGGGAGAGTCACACCCTCAAGGAAGGCACAAACGCACCTACAAATATTTTATACTGTTTTAATGTGAAATACATGTTGTTCCAAGTTAACCACTGGCCACTAATGTCAGCAGAGGACCTGTTGCCCTCCTTGGCAGTCTCTCTGATGGCCCGGCCTCATCCCCTTGTTCCTGCTTTCCCTCCTCTCATCCCTCTTCCCTCCATTACCTGTGCCCTGCAGCACCGAGGTCTGTGCTCCTGACACATGGCCTGTGGTTGAACTTTGGAGATCAAAACCAGGTCAGAGATTTCTGCTTAAATTGAAAGTTCACTAAAGATGTCACCTCTCACCGGCGACAAAAACCTCACCTCACTACTACACTGCTGCCCAAATAATCCTGGTAAAATTTCAAGCTTTGTGAAGGCGGTCACAGAATCTCCTGTCCAGTTTGGAACCTGGAAAGTTTTCCCATCACCCGTGCCTGCCAGCACTGAGGATTCCCTCTCTGCAAACTCCTCAGCAGGACCAGAGTCAGCACCTGGCTGAAGTGTTTTACAGCCCATCTGCACCTGGAGATGGTGTTCAAAAGGCAAACCCCAGAAATGAAAGCAGGGAAGGATTTATGGCAGTGTCCCACGGCCATGGAAAGGTTAGGGATTGCATCTCATCTCCAGGGTTCCATTGTGAAGGAATTCTAAGGGAAGCAGTGGTGCCTAGAGTGCACAAACACACCACTGTAAGGCACAAAAGAAAAAAGTTTACAGATAATTTCCCACTGATTTAATCATGGTCTAATCCAGGCTGTGGTGGAAACAGTTTGTCCCATGCATAATCCACAGGAAGAAGGGAATGAATGAGAAAGGAAAGCTCCTCTGTCCTGAGCTCTGTCTCTCCCTCATCAGAAGATGCTTCTGCGAAGGAGAACCTCCAGGTCTCTTCTCCCCCATCCCAGGCACTCCAGTTACACCTTTACAGTCACCTTCCATTATGATTATTGTTCTATTATTGTTCTTATTACTATTTTTTTTTGTTGTTGTCTTATTGGTAGGCCTTTCTGACTGTACTGACATCATTTTTGTCCTTATCTCCAAATAAAACCAGAGGCAGAGATGCCCCTGTCAAACAGAGGGCAGACACCCCAGGAAGCCAAGGAGAGCAAACCCTCCAAACCTGTTCACACCACCTTCCTTTTCCTAAGAATCACCATCTCCCAGAGAGCCCTTCTTACCTGCAAACATTTCCACCTTGTAACCAAACCCCTCAAAAACCAATTCACCACTCTCTCTATTTGATTTCCACCTCTAACCATGCGTTTTGCTTGAGCCCTGGTCACATGCCAGCACCCATCTGTGTAAATACACAATTTTTCTAGCTGAATTGCACATCCACAGCCACGACTCAACCATAGAAAGATCATGTAAATAATGGAAGCTGACAGCATAAGTAATTTTTTTCATGTATCAGACGCCATGGTTGACTGCTGAACTGTGAGATCTGCTGTTTTTAGACTGTGCTAAGTTCTCCCCTTTCACCCCTGAAGATTCGAGACTAAAGGCTGGATCTTGAATCACAGGCTTCAGATGTTTTTCTTATCACACAGCTCAGTCAACACTTGTTCACATCCTGTGACCTTTTCCTGCATCTCTCTCCTGCCTTTCAGGGCTGCTTATCCAAACGGGCACTGGTGGAACTGGGGACACAGGCAGCGACCATCACCAGCCACGTGGCTCCTCACTGTGCTAATGGCCAAGGAGTCACTAAGCCCTGAAAGAAGGAGTGAAAGCTTTGGAGCTTTCAGTATTAGTAATAGTTCACATTTAGTGGAGAAATCCATCTTGCAAATAGGAGAAATTAAAGATGGTGAGTCCAAACACAGGGAGGAGCATGAAGCTTTGGGAGAAAAAAAAAGTGTCAGGTCTCTAACACAATGGCCTGTGTAATTGGTTCTTTTGAAGTTTCTAATCACTTTTGGAAAGATCAAGTGGAAGTGACAAGTGAGGCTATCGGAACAGTGACTCCATACAACGGTGGCACATGGGACTCAGGCTGTTTGTGTGGTAATTGTTAATTGTTTGGGGGCTTCCTCCAAGCACAAAACATATCTGAAGAGTTGCTAGTAGGAAAAAAAATTTTAAAAAAAAGTCCTCCCAGTATAAATTATGTGGTCAGTGTTTCAGATCTCATACAAATCATTTGCCTGTGAAAATGTTATCAAAATATGAGCTATCCCTTTCAAATATATTTTAAACAATGTTAATGTATTTTCACATGTCATCAGTTGACAGTTCCACCATCGTCGCTCGTCAGCCACCAGGGAAATTTGCATGCATTTGAATTCACCCTGCCAAGCACAGGCAGCCCAGACTGACAGCCGATTTAACTGGGTGATAAGTTAATCTGTACAACATTTGATAGATTTCTGTCTTTTACCAAGCCAGAGTTGGTGGAAATTATTCAGCGAGGGGATTTGCAAACGGGTCGTGTCTCTGCTGAGTCTCGGTGGGAGGTGTTGTATTTCTTCATGGGTAGTGCTGATCTCCACCTGAGCTGGCCACATCAAGCTGAACTAAATACCACCCCAAACCCCACCAGGAATCGCTGTTTCCAGGCTTTTCCTCCCACAAATCCAAACCTTCAGCTAAAACTCAAGTTAATGATGAGCTCTGAGATGGTTTTACAAGGATGGCCGATGATCTCCATCTACCACCTGCCTGCTCCTGAGGCCTTCCCTGCTCCCTCAAGCAGCACGGCACATCCAAGGGTTGGATTGGACCCTGGGGCAGGTTCACCCTGTCCCAAGGCTCAACACAACGTGAGGTGGTCACTGCACATCAGGCATTCAGAATTCCTGCAGAAAACAACATCTACCAAAGCTCTGCCCCAGAACCACACGTCCCTCAGAGGCTGGCAGTCATCATTAAACTGGACGCCACCAGGTTTTAGACACATCCCTTGCATTGCCAGAGTTTTTCATTATAAAAATCCCCTACATCCAACAACACCTTCTGCTCCCTCACAGGAACCCTGATTACAGCAAAATCAGAGCTATTCATTTGCAAGGCCACCCAAACAGGGGGGCTCCAGGCTTCTGCTGGGGGTTGTGTGTTTAACCACAACAAAACACAGAGGGCATTTTGATGTTTGGAAATGCCCAGAAGGAGATTTCTATTTACTTTCTCTTCCACAGTACATTACCAAAGCCAGGAGCCTCAGTAGTCAGCAAGCCATTATTTATTTATTCAAAACATCTTTCATTTCCTGAGATGCAGTGTGTTATTTACAGGGCACACACTGTGTTGCTACATGAAGTAAATTTCAACGGGCAGATTAAACCCGGGATACTTCACCCATAATGATATATCCTGATAATGGCCATTTTCAAAGAGTTGCTAAAATGTAAGTAAATATCTCACTGGTTTCAGGAGGAAATGCTCTGAAAGGGCAGGCAGGGCAACGGAGCTGCTGCTGCCATAGGCAGGCGAGTTTGATGAATGAAATTGAATGGATAGACCCTTTATTCAAAGTTGATGGAGAGCTAGAGAAAGCTTTGGAAACACAAGAGATAAATCTGTGCTGAGCCCTTTGTTCAGATGCAATTTCAAATAAAAGTAGCCCATTTTGCAGCTTTTGGAAAGGAGCCTTTCCTCATCAAGGCACGGGCACAGGTTTAAAATATTAATTAAATAAAACTCAAGTCTACATAAGGCTTGAAAGCAGGCACCAAGAAAAGGAATATATTGAAGGTAAAGGTAGGATAAAAAAGTGGGAATACCCGTGGGCAAGTTCCAGTGGGGAAATGTAGGTCAGGATCCTGCTCCTCAAAATGCATCACCATAATGTTCCCTATCTAATGTACAGAGTGTCAGTGTTAGAGATAGTGAGATTTTATACATTTTTTATGTGTAGAAACCCTTGGTGTCAGCAACCAAACCCAGTTATCCCTCCACAGTATTGTCATGAGTCTTCCTGATCTTCATAAGTGATATGAAGGCTGATAAAACATCCCTTAAAACTCTAATATTGGCCTGAAAAATCAGCAAATTAACCACTTCATCCAAGACAAATACATTGTGGACATTGAACTGTCACAACTCTCCACAAAAATCCCATTTCCATCTGTTTTTGTGGTGCACACCTGTAGCTGCTCACTGGGCAGAAAGCAGGCATGGGAATAACCTGCAAATTCACAGACCACAACAGAAAATCAGGTATTTAACACCAAAGTGGAGGTAATGATGATAAATTTAGGAAATCCTCTGTTCAGAGGCCCCTCAAAATCACCCTGAGCAAGGGAGGGCAGGGACAGGGCTGGAGGGGTGGGAAATCCTTAACTGTGACCCAGAAGAGACAGAAACCTTAAAGAAAATTACTCCTCTGTACTGGACTTTTAGAAGCGCAGGGCAGGAAAAAGAAACCTACATTGTTAAATAATGATAATGATAATAACAAACAATAAAAAATCCTCTAGGAGCAGCAAGGAGGTTCTGGGCTGCTCTGAACTCCACACACTGAAGCCTTTGCAGCAAACTCAGAAAAGTGTGTTGGTCCATCAGGAAGCCACTGGTCTAAAACACTGAAACACTGCAAAGCTGAGCCCTCTGGGCTGCAGAAGTAATGCTGGACAAGTTAATTCACACGTCTGAGCCTTAATTTCTCCCCAAAGCAGAGACAAGAACCCTACTTTTAGCTCTGATGGTTCATACCGACACACAAGGCCTTGTACAGAGGGACCCAGCTGCTGCTTTAACAGAAAACCCACAGAACATTTGATTTAATGGGAGATTTCACTAGTGTCAACTGCAAATCTAGAATTAGGATTTTTACTAAAACTGGTAAGTTTCTCTCACTTATTTTCACTTATTTTACTCCTCGCTTCCTTAAGATAATAATCAATTTATCAGCCTTTAGCTCCCTCAAAAAACCCACAAAACGTTTGGTTCAATGGGAGGTTTCACTCCTATGAACTGCAAATCAAGAATTATGATTTTTACTAAAACTGGTAAATTTCTTGCACTTATTTTCACTTAATTCACTCCTCATTTCCGTAAGATAATGATCAGTTTATCAGCTTTCTGCTCCCATGGTGCACTGGAGACTGCATGGGCACAGTCCTTGTTTTCTGCACCCAGTATTCCATCCTGAGGCACAAATTTGTCTCTTCTGCAGCCAAAATTGAAACATTAAACATTATAATTGTAGTCTCCTGGCCACAAGACCAGATTTTCCCCTTCTGCCTTGACCAGGGGTCAGCACTGATGTGCAACTCTTCATCCAAAGTGTTTGGCAGCAGCTACTGTGGGCAAAAAAAAAAAATCCACTCTGCAGGATTTTCAGCCAGGACAGGAAATAAAAAAGGAAAAAAAAAGATGCCAATATGTGAAAACAATATGAAGGCTGGTTTTAGATAATTAAGACTTCAGTCCTCTCATCTCTTTGGAAGAAAGCAAAAGAGTTTCCAAATACTTTCTTTTTTCAAGCCTATTTAAAACACGCACGATGTAAAATATATACACACAATGGGTATTTAGGATATTTTTCGAAGGAATTCAGAGGGGAAAGAGAGGGACAGAGAATCACAAAGCCAGTCTTTCCCACCCAGCAGAGCTCAGTAAATCAGGCAGGGAATGTGTGCTCCCCATGGATGCCAGGGGCAGGCACTCGCCCCCCTCTCCCATATGGCACAGCAGCCCCAGCCAGCCCAGGTAGCAGAAGGCACTCCAAGAATCCAGCCTGACTTTCCAGCACATGGAGCATGGAAGGGTCGAGCTGTGCCTCATCTGTGTCCCTACAAAACCAGAAGCACTGGCATCTGCAATCCAGAGCATCATTTGGCACAGTGCAAAATTTTAAAGTAATTTTCAGGGGTTTTTGTGTTGTTGGTTTGGTTTTTTTGGGTTTGTTTTTTTTTTTTTTTTTCTTTTTTCCCCATCCTCCCCCCTGCCAGTGCCACATGGTGATTTTTGTCCTTCGGAGAGGCAAAGGCAAACACAGGCATGCTCACCCTCCATTGTCAAAGGGAGAGGTTTCCTAGCAACAATGCTGGTATGAATGGAGCCCAAGTTCCCTTCCCAATCCTTTACGTGGCTTTAGAGCAATTTGTAACACACAGGGAAGGGGGAAAGAAGGATCTGAGAGCCCTGGCTATGCAGTGCCACCCAAATCTGCAAATCACTTTGTCAAGTTTTGTTGGCACCAAGTGCTTTTAATCACTTTTCTTTTTAGGTACGGGCAGGGGGAAATCCTGGAGTGTTCCCATCCTCTGTCCCAGCCCCACGTGCTGCCCTGAGCCCCAGGAGCAGGGAAAGGATGCTGTCCACAGCAAGGAGAGCAGCCACCAGCTCTGCTGCTGTGCTCTGCTTCTCAAACCACCATAAAAACTCTGCTTTGAGCAGGCTGAGCCTCAGGCAAGCACCGCTCATCCAAGGCTGGCAGGGTATTTGGGCTGTTTTGGCAAGGGGCTGTGAAATGTGCGCTCAGCATCTCCCAACTGCAGCCACGCTATTCCCTACAGAGCCCTCACGTGCCAAATGGGAAGGTGTTGGGAACAAGGGAAAACAACACTGGAGCAGGGGAGCACAGAGGAAAAGACAGAGGCAAAGCAGCAGGAGCTCCTGGGGGCTCCCAGCAGCTGCTGCACCTTGCTCCCTTCCTGCACAAACCCATCCACGCTGCCCAGCACCAGAGCAAATCCCTGCTTTGATGGCATCAAACAGCCCTTCTCCTCACATTCCTTTTTTTTTTCACCCCTCAGTCAGTCAGGCTCCCCAGAGAGACAAAAAATTCCTCTCCAGGAAAGGAGCTGTAACAGAAATCAGAGATTTAAGGAGCCATGGAATGGTTTGGTTTGGAAGGGATCTTAAAGTCCATCCAGTGCCACCCCTGCCGTGGCAGGGACACCCTCCACCATCCCAGGCTGCTCCAAGCCCAATGTCCAACCTGGCCTTGGGCACTGCCAGGGATGAGCCACAGGTGTCCCAGCTGCCCCCAGCCTCTGTTTTTAATTAGTGGTGTATGACAGGTTCCTAAATTAATCCTCTCTGCTGACTAACCAGGAGCCAAAGTGCTTCACTGAGCCACCAGTTGGAAATGCCCAGAGTTCCAGGGTTTGAATGCTGCACATCATGTCTAACAAGGGAACAATGACCCCTCTTATCCAGAGTGGGCCCAAGTTCCCCATATCCCAAATCCAACTGTGTGGTGCCAGCTACAACTCAGGGAAGGGAGCACCCTGCACTTGTCACATCCAGAAACAGCTTTTGGAGCCTGCAGCTCGTTGTGAGCTCCAGAGCCCCGGGATGTTTATTTACAGGGCACCAGGCAAGACATCTGTTCTGCCTGGCTTTTCAACTGGAAGGGAATTTATCCTTGGCAAACCAGTTTTGGGAGTCAGGAGCTGGTTTCATGGCAGGCCGAGGGCTTGGCCAACACCATCATTTAGTTTGATTTTTGTCCCTTCTCCCAAGCACTCTGCCACAAAGAGGCCACGTTCAATCATCCGAGATGTGCAGCTAGAAGTGATTAAATAAAATTAAAACACTTATCTGAGCAGCGGTGATGCTTCTGACAGACGAGGTTTGAAATGCTTTCTCTGAGTTTATCAGGGAGTAAGAAATCATGAGGAGTATTGCAGGGCTGAGGGCTGGCCAGGTGCCTCCTGAGCTTGGCAGGGTGGGTTATGGGGACGCCACCCTCCCCTGCGCATCACAGGCACCAGGCAGGCCAGGCCAGCTGGGCCCGGCACAGCACACACTAAAATTGCTGCTAAACCACATGGAAATCTTCAAAAAGCCCCAGAAATAAATCCAGAGGATCTGCATTTTCTTTTTGCCATGTAAGATACGGCCATGCTCCTTTTTTTTAAATTTTTATTTTTGCACATATCTGTGGGGAAAGGGGAACAGCCCTGCTGAGGGACACACCACTGGGCACCAAGTTTTCCTCACCATGGCAAGTACCAAACCCAGCCAGATGTGAGCCAATATGCCATGGCAGAACACAGCACAAGAACACAAATAAAGGTCATCATTCCTCAAGGAATGGCTATCCCTTTTCCACTTAAAAAAAAAAAATTATCTAAAAGCATTCAAGAGATATAAATATTTACTTTCATAAAACATTTACATTCATTACCAGGCAGGACTTAACAAACAATCTAAGTGAATTTTAGCTGAACTTGGGAGCTGTGCAGGGTAATGACTGTGCTGACCAGCTTCAAAACCATATTAAGACTACTGATTATTTATTATAAAATGCCTGCACAGAGGGAGAGACCTAATTGTGTGATGAAGATCCCAACCCCTGTGGGTATCACAGCACACTGTACCTGTAAGAGTCAGGGCTCATTAGCCTAATCACAAAGAATAATACTGGGAGCAGAGCTCTGCAAAGCCACTGATTTTTTACTTCCTACGAGTTTCACAGAAACACCCTTTTTTTTTTCCCAGTTTGGTGGAGTCCTTTATCTTCTATCCCTATCTGACAACTGAGAGCCTTTTCCCCAAATCCTCACTGCAGACAGCAGCAACCCCAGGCTCTGCAGGGCCACAGACATTCAGCATCTCCTGCAGCCCCTGATTAATCATCTCCATCCTCTCACCACGTGTGGAGCCACGGAGCCCGAGCAGGGGAGGGTGCTCAGCAGATGTGTGGGTGGTGGGCTTGGACAGGGAGCTTTTCCTCTGCATTAATCTTGTGCATACAGGATTTTTTTTCCAGTCTCTAATCTGTGTCACTGATGAGAAGCTTCCCTGTTATGCTGCTTTGGAATAGAGATACAAATTTGTTCAGTAGGAGCCTTGCTGCAATGAGTTTTGAGTGTGAATGCATCCAGGGTAGGATTCAAAATTCGTTCAGTTGGAATCCCTGTGCCTTGCTGCAATGAGTTTTGAGTGTGAAAGCATCCAGGGTAGGATTCATACCTGCATATTTCATTTTCCTGCCCTTCTCCTTAGCCCTGTTCCCTCTTCCTCCACTGAAGAAAGCCAACACTGATTTTTCATGAGGAGAAATATTGCCAGGCTTGTTTAATCAGGCTGGTTATCTATATCCATGTGGGAAACACCACAGGGCTGCATTTTGCACCTTTCAAATAAAAAATCTTCTATTTGCTCATCAAAACCATTTGGCCATCAGGGAAAGGTCTCATGCTTACAGCAGGTTTTCCTCTTGCTTTGTTCACTCTCGTGGCTGCCCCACATGTGGCACGGGGACAGAGCAGATCCCTGGACACGAGGCGGCTCCTCCAGGACAGCCCAGCACTGCCCCATCCTCCCAGCACAGAGAAGGGCACTGGTTTTTGGGAGAGCCACCATAAACACCCTGGATTATGGGTCCTCACCGAGTGCAGTGGGATTCCCAAGCCAAGGGAAGAGCTGGCGTGGAATTTTTGGGACTCTGGCGCTGTTGTCGCCCTCAGGGTGCGAGTGCCAGGCCCGCAGGGACAGGCTGTTAACCCAGGCCCTGGAGACACCAGGAGCATTTCACTCCATGTCCTCCCACCTCATAAATGCCTTTTTAACTCCGGGTTAATCCCCAACAACCCTGCTGGTGCACTTAAATCCCAGGAATGAAGACGTGTGAAGCCATAAACCCGCGGCTCCTTGGCCGGCGGCGCTGGAAAGGCTTCAGAGGGACCATGTGCTTTTGCAGTCAGGAACTCCTGGCCCCTGCTCCTGGTGCTCCCTGTGCTGCTGCCGGGGTTCCCTGGAGCTCAGAGGCAGCCTGACCTCCCTGGCAGCTCTGTGCTCACCCCCCGAGCTCCTGCCCCTCCGCTGAGAGCAGCTTGGCACCACCAGCCTGACGCCCGCCCAGCCAAATGCATCCCTAGGTATGCTCACAGCCACTGCTGCTTCCTTTGACTCGCTCCAGAGGTGTCCCCAGGGCTCTGTGCTGCTGCCAAGAAGCCATGACATCACTTAGAGGATTAATAATTGCAATGTATTCACTGATATGTTCACAATGCGTTCACAGACTCACATGGCAGAGTTCTGCTTAAAGCCAATGCCTTCCTTATCGTCCTTCCCACACCCCCACTTTTCCCATTTGCTCATCTGTTCCCTCCCAGGGAGGGGAGGTCAAAGTTTGGAGTAGGATTTAGGAGTATTTTTCCTCTTAAACCAACAAAACCCACATTACTGGAATGATTCTTCATTTTGAACTCCAAGCTCTCCCTTTTCACATCCCAACTCCAATTGCGTATCTCTTACTGAGAGTGCAGTTCATGAATTCCTGAAGAAAGAAATCACAAAAAAACTTTGTTCCTTGTCCTGTTACAGGATTTAGAGAAGATTCTCCCATTGAAGTTTTGGGATGGGAAATGCAGAACAAGAACTGCACAGAGCCAGCCCAGTCACCCTCAGGTTGGTCTGAGTTATTTCACAGTGGCCAAAAGTCTGTGCAGAGCAAGCAAGCAGAAAGACACAGCTCCTGCTGGGCTGTAAAGAGCCTGGCTCCTGGTTTTATGGCATGGAAAAACCCAGGGAGAGGAGGGGAAGGCTGGAAGGAACAGGGGCTGGTGCAGACAAAGACCAGGAGAGGGTGTGAGCTCACCCAGTCACTCTCTGTTTCCCACTTCTCAGGGCCTCCAGGAAAACATGGATTTTCCGGGCTGCTGTGTATGCTTTCACATCCAGCTCAGAGGTTTTTTGCTGGATGAAATGGGGGACAAGCACAGAAAAATTTGGAGACCATCATCCTCAGGTATAAGGCAACTGAAGACCAAAGCATCACCGGCTCCAGGAGGAGCAAATCCATCTCCCTCTGCCCCAAGCACAGACTTGCTGCATCCTGGCTCCAGCTCAGAGGACATTTGGACTGAGCTCAGCTCCCCTGAGCAAACCCAGCCCCACTGGTGGCAGGGATGAAGCTGTACAAACCCCCATTATTCCCCCAGAGTCACAGAGGGGGAGCCAAGCTAGGCCCTGCTCTGAGCAAAGACTCACTAAACGTGTCTTGGAAAGTCCCAGCTTTAGTAGCAAACTTCATTCTGAGGAATTTAAATGGGTTTTTGTTATAAATCACTCGAAAGTGGTTTCCCCCTCCATTCCACTCTGACCCAGCTCTGGGGTCCACAACATCAGAAGGATGTGGAGCTGCTGGGGCAATCCCAGAGGAGGCCACAAAGATTTTCCAAAGGCTGGAACACTTCTGATATGGAGCCAGGCTGGAGAGCTGGGGGTGCTCACCTGGAAAAGGCTCCAGGGAGAGCTCAGAGCCCCTGCCAGGGCCTGAAGGGGCTCCAGGAGAGCTGCAGAGGGACTGGGGACAAGGCCTGGAGGGACAGGACACAGGGAATGGCTTTAAGCTGTCAGTGAGTAGATTTAGATGGGATTTTGGGAAGGAATTGTTCCCTGGGAGGGTGGGGAGGACCTGGAATAGAATTCCCAGAGCAGCTGTGGCTGCCCCTGGATCCCTGGCAGTGCCCAAGGCCAGGCTGGACACTGGGGCTGGGAGCACCTGGGACAGTGGGAGGTGTCCCTGCCATGGCTGGGGTGGAAGGGGATCAGCCTTAAGGTCCCTTCCCACCCAAACCATTCTGGAATTCTATGAAATATCTGCAGCCACCTCATTTCTGACCTGGCTGTGCTCCAACCCCTTCCCAGGACACACAGACCCACAGCAATGGCAGGTGCCCTCGGGTGTGCCCCTGTGGGCTGGGACCAGGGTTCCCAGCTCCCAAAGTCCTTCCAACACTAAATCTTGGAGTGCTCCTTTGAAAGCACGAGTGAGAACATCTCAGGGAGATGCTTAGAGAAGGCAGGCAAAGAGGTAGATTGCATCTTTGCTCATTAAAGAAAGAAAATTCCTGCAAACCTGTGTGAGCTTATCATAAAAGTATTTTCTTTCCCTTGACAGTGTTTTTTTTTTTTTTTCTGAAAAAAAATAAAAAACCAAAACAAAGAAAACAACTTGCACACCTCAAAAGCAGACAAATACACAAACATCTGAGTCACCTTGGGTTTTGGGGTGGTGGTTGTTTTTTTCCTTTGCCTACTGCTCACAGCATCACAATTTTCTGCGAGCGTGAAAATAAAAATAATATTTTACATTAAGAAAGGAGACAACTTCAGGTTTGACAAAGCTCTTTTTCTTAGTATCGACAAGCAATCATCATCCATCTTACAAATGGGAACTTGCCTCGGAGCACATCCACACCATCACTGGATTTCTGGTCCTCGGAGGACTGGGATAACAAACGAATCTTCACCGGCTTCAATGATTTCAAAGCTAATCAGAAGATAAAAAGGCTGGCAGGACAGCTGACAATACATTACCAACCAACAACTGATCTGTGCAGGACATTTATGTATTTAAATTCCAGGCGTGGGGGAGCTTGGACACATTCCTTGAATGCTGGAGCGAGGTGAGACAGAGCAGGGACACCAGCCTGGGACTGGGGTGCTCTCCCTGCATCCCACAGGGCTGTGCCACCAGGATGGCACCCACGCTCTCCATCATGACAGCACTCCCAGGTGCCCAAAGGGAGTCTTCTCTTTTTATGCAGGAAGGCAAAACAAGTAAGAGATGGCAAATCCCAGTGACCCCATCCAAAAACTTCCAGGGTTCCCTGGGAGACAGGAAGAGTCTCGGGATCAACACATTGCGTGGCACATGAGAAGAATAAACCACAGCCCTTCCCATGGTCTGAGCAACCAGAGAAGGAAAACTTCTTAAATACAGTTAAAATTTGGGTGGTGTATCAAAAACTTCCCTGATTTTCCATGATCTAGACCTTTCTTCCAGGGATTCTTTTCCCATGCCATCACCTGAAGCCCCTGCTTGTTTTTTCCATGGGGTGTGGATATTTTGAACAAGGACAAAAACTAAAATCCTGATCCTTAAATCAAGCACAGCTTCCTGCTTGTCACAGAGGCCCCAGATTTTTCAACATTAAGTTCAGCAGCCAAATTCCCATAAAACAGGCTCTGCAGAGGGAAAATGTGCTGGATCCCAATCATCCTGACACTGTTTGTATTTGAGATTCAGTATTTGGTGGTCAAAAGACCAATTTAGGTGTTTTAACAGAATTTGTGCAGTCATATCTGTTCAGAATCTGATGTTCTTTCTTGTGCCTTCAAAACCATGAGTAGAAATCATGGAATGGCTAAGGCTGGAAAACCACTGGAGGTCATCTCATCCAACCCTTCACTCAAACAGGTCAACTCTAGAGGACGTTACTCAGAACCTTGTCCAGAGACACCAGATCAGCCGCAAATGCTGAAATGCAAATGCTCATTCAATATTCACTGGGAAAGCTCTTAAATCTGTGGATACCTCCCTCTTCCAAGGAATTTGTTCTTCAGAGCAAATGTCTGCACCGATCTGACCTAAAATGCGAGCAGCTGTAGAGATCCCAGAGATCCAAGGAGCTCATCATGTGGAGGAGCTGCAGGTGGAGCAGCCTGCATTCCCCCGTGCCAGGAGCTGATGAGAATCCTTGGAAGGGGAGCCAGGGAGAGGTGGCTGGGGCATGTGAGTCAGCCTCTGATGAGACAACAGCTCCCAGAGAAGAGCTACAATAACCTCCTGCCTCTGGAAAAAATGTTAAAACGTGGCTCAGCAAGAACCTTCCCATTGTTCCCTTTCTCCTCCTGACTCTGGAGTTCAAAGTGCTGAAGCTGTTTCAAAGACAGAGGAATAAATTTCGATTTTGGTGGCTGATCCCAAGTTTCCCAAAAGCTTCTGACAGGAGAGGGATCACTGAGGGCAGCTGATATTGGTGCAGGGGGCATTTGGATTTTCTGCAGATTCCCTGTTTATTGATGCAAAGAGACCTCTGTCAGTTTGCTCAGTGGGGTTCAGGAGGAATTTTGGTGGGAGCCCAGAATTCCTGATGGCCCTTTCTGGGACCAGAGTTCCTCCATCACATCCACTTAGAGCCACCCCACAGGGCTGGCACAGAGCTCCTCCGCCCTCACTAAACCCCCAGGCTCTTGAGGAGCAAACTAACACCAGCCCTTGATCACCCCACAGGTCCCCTCACATGGTCCAAGGATCTGCCAAAATACATCTGGAAAAGCACCGGGATTGCAAGGGAAAGGGGGATGATGGGCTGAGGGAAGGCAGCTCTATCCCCCCCACACAACAGCTGCGCTAATTTATTACATTTTAGTCTTCGGTCAACTTTGAGACAACAACTGAAGAGTGAGTTTCCATTACAACATCCATCATTGTATCAACCTTATTTTTTGTGATATTTTGTAAATTACAATAAATTTGCTTTCTTCTGAATATTCAGATGCTTCAAAAGGTACCCAAAGGATGCAATTAGACCCTAGGGAAATATGCTATTATGTGCACATATCATGTTTTGCATAGGCTTTCCAGCATCTACATAATTTATGTTTTTCTGCATAATTTCCCCTTTTTATGTTTCCTATGTGTTTGTGAGATAATGCAGGAGCCAGTTCTCTCCCACCAAAAAAAAAAACGCAGAGAGAGAACTTAAGTCTGTATTCTTACTTCACCCAATCTGCTTCCCTTCCCACAAAACCCTTGGCGAACCCCTGGAGAAATCCTTTCATGTGCACCAAACATCAATGCCCGAGGAAAAACCCAGAAGGTCGAGGCAGCTCTCTGAAAGGAACCAGAACCTTGTCCACTCCCATATTCAGCTGGGCATTCCGAGGGGGCCTCTGACGGAGAACGTTGGGATGGGGAGAGCTTTTAAACTGTTTCTAATCCTCGCCTGGCGTTTGAGCCGCGCCGAAAATAATTCCCCCAAACTTTCAAGTTGCTGCTTTAGCTTTCCGCGCCAGCCGCTCGCGTGCGGGCTGGCTTTTAATTAAAAAAAAAATAGGGAGAACAATAAAAAAAAGAATAATAAAAAGAAAAAAAAAAGCAGGAGAGTTTTCAGGCAGGATGCAGGAAAAGGTGATGGCTTTACTCTTTCCTTTTTTAGCTCTGTTGGACGGAATTTTTAATTTGACGATTTAAAATTGATTTGGAAAAAACAATTGAAAAGGCAAAAAAGTGGGGTGTGGGGGATGACTTCATGCAGGTGATGGCCACAAGCTGAGACCCCCACTAAAGTATTTCAATGTGGATATTCCTCATTTTTAGGATGTGATAAACAACTCATGGGCTGGATATTGATGTTTAATGCCTTTGGTTGGATTTTTTGTGCTCTCTCTCAGGTACTGCCCCAGGGAGGGTCAGGGAGGTCAGGGACGAGAAATAGGGAAATTTCTTGCACCTCCAGACTCCATCCTCACTGCACTCCTCAGCCACACTGGTTGCTCCACATGCTCCAGGTTTTGGAGTCATGGAGAGACTGAGAAAAACTTCTGAAAGTCAATAAATACACTTAATAATAATAATAATAATAATAATAATAATAATAATAATAATAACCTCATCTCTGCATTCATATACTCTATTAAGTGTTCAGAAGATTGAGCCCTTCAGCCTTAAAAATAAAAATCATGGCAGACAAACTTATAATTCACTCATTCTTCTCCTCAAAAAAAAAAAAACCCATCCCAATACAAGCAACCACTCCCAAACATGGTCCCTGCAAGTGAAATTGGGAGGAAAAAACCACATTTCCCTTTGTACCTTCCCCAGGATGTTTTGGGCTAATCCACTTATTTAAAACTCACTCCTGAGTCCCTATGTTATAATCAGCTCATGGAGCAGCAAGGAGACATTGTGAGAATGTTTTCTTCTCCACAAACCATGACAGCTTTTCAAATTGCCAACAAAAAAAAAGCCCAAAAAAGTCTCATGTGAATAAAAGAAAATATTTTCTGTTGTGAAACCTGCAGCGTGAAGCAGCAGGAATAAAATAATCTGGTAAAATTTAAAGAATAAGATTCTTTGTAGAAGACATAAGAGAACACCTGCTGCTTTCCTTATTTTTTATTTATTCTAATTAATAAGTCCAAACTAAGCAGTATGCAGATGTGTAAAAAAACAAACAGCCACAAAAAAATTAAAAAATGAATACTTGTCATTTAGAAAGTTCATTTGAAGCTGAGAAACTGTGTATGATTAATTAATCAGAACAGAATCTGCTTGCTTAAAAGCCTACTGACATATGTTTTTAAAATCATTTGTGTAATTCAAGATAACGAAGAGCAAGGACCACGTGCTGGATTCTCTCCCAGAGCCACCACCCCCATGAGCGTGGGAGAGAGATGATCACAGCCACTTGGTGCTATAAAGCCTATTTCTAAAAATTAAAAACACAAAAAAAGCAGGAAAATTCCTTTTAGAGAAGATTTCTGTGGGCTCCTGTGTGCTTTCCTCAAGAATCAAACCCAGTGGAGCTCACTCATCCTCTCCCTCTTTTCTCTTTTTTCTGAACAAGCTCAGACTCTCACACCTCCCACAAAACACTCATTGATTCCATATATCCAGCCTGTATTGATAATAAAATTCCCAAGGAGCTGAAGGACTTGGAAAAAGCTGAAGGTTTTGGCCAGGGGCAAAAGGCGCTAAAATGAATTATTTTATTCTAATGAAAGCAAACACAGTAGGTCAAGCCTGGGTTTGGGGTGGTGAGGGAAGTGAAATAGTAAAAAGAAATTAATTCAGGAAGAAAATTCCAGGTAGAAAAGGGCAGTGATGGGGGGGGAAAATAGGGTTTGGGAATGGGCTCATGGTGTGCCCTCAGCCCCTGCCCCTTAGACCTTTCTCCAAGCACTTCCCAAGGAAAACTGTGGGGCAGTTTAAGATTCCTTTCCTTGTGCAGGGATCGCTCTTCCTGCCAGCCATGCTGGGACCTTAGCAGAGCAGAGAGCTGCTCACAATGAAATTGTTTGGGCCCACCTTTGTACCTCTAAGATGGGGAGCCAGTTCCTGAAAGCATCAATCCCCTCTTATCCCCATAAAAAATGCTCTAGTTTTAAATTATTTTCAAAAGTTAGTGGCTCAGGAATCACCAGAGGCTGGAAAAGACCTCCAAGATCGAGTCCAAGCATCAGCCCAGCGTGGCCAAAGCCCAAGCACTGGGACCTTGCAGCCCTTCCTCCAAAGGTCCAACTCTTATGTTTCCCTGTGGAATTGGAAAATGAAACAAATCCAGAGGGGTTCTGAGGATAAACCCCCACCTTTCTCTCCAGGGGGGCAGGGTATAGGAGAGGAGGCTGCTCAGCCCCTCAGGGACATTCCCAGGACATTCCCAGCACCCTGAGCCACGTGGGTGCTCCAGGGCTGGGATAATCCCCTGCTCACCAGCAGCCCCAGAGCAAACCTGGGACAATCCCCTGAAGGGGCATGAATTAGAATTAATCTCTTAAATGGATTTATAGCTGTGAACTACACCAGAGAAGCTGGAAAGGATGAACTTCCTGCCACCCTCTGCCCTTCCCAAAGCACTTCATTTCTGCCTGCTCCTACTGCAGCATCAGCATCTAAACCAGAGCACGCCTAAATCATGGTCATGCAAGAAATAAAAATCCCTTGCAAATCTCTTTACACAAAGGAAAACAAAATTTCAAACCAAATTCTTTCGAGCAGCAACCACCATCGAGATTATTGGGTGTAAAATCCCCCTGGGGAAAAAAAATAAATAAAAATCAACACAGAGAAAACAAAATACAGCTGAGTCCTTCAAGCTTCCTGGTACTGCTTGATCATCTCAGATGCATCAAAACTGGCTTTTTGTCATGTAAAAAAAACACTTCAATAAACTGTAGTTTTCACTCCAAAAGTGTTGGTCACAAAATTCCCAGGCCCAAAATGGTTTAAAGCACCAAGTCAGCACTAGGAACAGTAGCCAAGGATAGATTTTCTTTCTCTCTCTATTTTTTTGTGGCACCTGTGTGGCATCTCCAGGTCACCAGGATTTAAACCCAAGGAAGGGACCCAGCTATCCATGTTTTATGGAATGTACACAGAGATGTGTTCCTTGCTTTCAGAGGGCTGGGGGAGAGATATCCCAGGCAGCTCTGACCTCTGCTATTTACAGAGACCTTTCCTGGCAGGGGCTGCGCTCCCAAGAACAGCCAAGAGATTATTTTCTCTCTCAACTTTTTTATTTACAGTATTGTAAAAATAAACGTGACATATTTAGGGGATGTGTCATATTTCAGAAAAGCTCAACCAAGGCACATTTTGGACTTTTTATTTTTAAAGTTTGTCCTTTTTAAAGCATAATTTCCTAATTGGTTTTTCTATTTTCTGTTATCAAAAATCTATCTCAATGCCCAGTTTTTGTACCCTTTCAGTTACCATCTCAAAAAAGCAAATAAGCAGAGACCTTATCTTACTGGTTGAAGAAAAATAATAAAATTCTATGTTACAGTAAAAAGGATCATCCTGAAAGTTAAACTTGGCTCTAAAAGAAGCTGAGCAAGTGCAGATTTTGTTCAGGTTCCCACCCACAGTTCGCCTTCTAAGCATAAAATTAAAAAAGAAAATATAAAACCCAGTTTTAAATACAACTGAGGTGCAATGAGTTTCATCTGCTGGATAAAGATAAATATCTGATCCAGGCTGAAGGGATCCAGCAGCACTTGGAGTGCAAATGTCACCTTTTAATTTTGGTGGGTGCAGAAGAACCTCAGGGCAGCTCTGAGAGGGAGCAGATGGGATGCAGATTTTGGAAATGGGATTTCTGGACATCACCAAGGTAAATTCCCCCATGAAATGACAGCAGTAGGCTGGGTTAGGACCATTCCTTTGTCCCCACCAGAACCTCTTAACTGATAGAACATTAAAGAAATGGTTATTTTTAAAAAATTCATGTAAGAGGGGTCTGTGGCTGCCGTGTCATAAACCCCAGGAGTGTAAATGTCTGCTCCACTCCCATCCCTGCCCTGTTGGCTCTGCTCTGCCTTTAGAAGTCCCCAGTGCTGGTATTTTCCTTTTTCCCTGGAAATAAGGGCGGGTTAACACAGCCCCATGGGACAAACCGGGGGCACACGGGTGAAACCCTGCTCAGGCCTCCCTAAGCCAGGTCTAAAACCATCAATTATGGACCCACTGCAGAGACACTCAGTGTGTGAGAGCACCCCACATCACCCAGGGCAGCACTGGCACATCCCACAGACACACCTGAAACATCCAGGATTGTTCTTTCAACAATAAATCCACCCAGTAAATTGCATTCTCCTGCTTTTCAAAGTGCAGATATTTTCCAAAGTTCACCTGGGAAAAACGTGGCACCACAGTTCTCTCCAATCACTGTCTTTGACCAAATTTGCTCAGTTTCCTCCAAAATGTTTCCCCTCTTGGCTTTTCCCACAGAACTCAGGCTGGGATGGGCCCTGTTTGGATCTTTCAAAGATGCTCCTTGTGTGTTACCAGCACCCAGGGCTTCATTTCAGGACAGAAAATTGCAAAGTCTGACATCTCCTGACTCAGTAAATTCTCATTTACACACGTGGGGGTCATCTGGTTTTAATGTTAACAGAGAGCAGGTCCCTGGGAATTGGTGAGCACAGGACTCCACAATGCCCATTCCAGTGCTCAAAAAGCCTGCACAAAGTTATCCACACCTCCTCACTGACATGAAAAAAAATGTTCCTAATCAGAGCCAGTTGTAATAAAACAGCATGTAGAGGGGGGGGAAAAAAGTAGAATATTATAATTGATTATTTAGTGCAAAAAATAAAGGGAGGAAAATTATCACAGGTGGTGATGGCAGATGCGACAGCCAGGAAACTTGGCAAAATATGGATTATATTTGATTACTGATATGGATACTTCTATGGTGAGGCTCAACTTCTTCTAAACCCATCCAACAGCAAGGAGAGACATATTACAACATAAAATTGGAGTTACAGAATTTTCTCCCTTTTCTTTTTTAAATACCCAAATCAGTGCAATCAATACCAGCTGCTGTGAGATATTAACTGCCCCCGAGCAAGGCAAGCAAATCCCTTCACTAAAACAATGGCAGGACCTGAATGTTTAAAAACCGCTCATCATTGCCAGGCCTCAGAATGGGTGAGTGACCACAGGAAAGACTCCACCATGCAGAATTTACCATGGCATGGGGCCAAAGCTACTGGATGTCCAGGCAGTGAATTAAATTATATTATTATAGTTAATTAGTGATGCTAATTGATTTTCATTTTTTTTTTTAATTTTAATTTTCTGTCCTGCGATATTTTAAGATTTTTGGCTGGTGAAGTTTTAGGGAGATGCTGGTGAGAAACCTCACCTGGGGACAGAGATTTCATCCTAATGGTTCAGGAATCTTCCACCATGTCCCACGCCTGGCGAGTGCCCAAGGCCAGGTTGGACACTGGGGCTTTGAGCATCCCTGGGGCAGTGGGAGGTGTCCCTGCCCATGGCAGGGGAGGCACTGGATGAGTTTAAGATCCCTTCCCACACAAAACCATTCCAGGATTCCTTGGTCCTCCGCAAATTTGATGAAATCCTTGGTCCATTGTGTTGCACATTTGAGGAGAAAACCCCTATAAACAGAAACTAAGGCTGCTGTTTAATCTTTCATGTGGTGTTTTATAAGACAAAACAATGACAAAAACTTCTTTCAGTGACAAACCTTTTCAAGGCCAGTTTGTCCAATAAAATTAATTTATCCTACACTTTTTATGCATCTGAAAGTAAAAAGTAAATAAAGGGTTTACGTTCAGAAAACACACATCGCCAGTGCATTTATTAATTTTTAGGAAATTTTCCTGATCTGCAGACAGGGGGAAAGTCTGGGAAGATGAGAGCATCCTGCCAGCAGTGAAGGGGACCTGAGCAAGGGCTGCAGGACAGGCACGTGCTGAGCTCTGAGAAGAAATGACTCCAAGACCCCCAGGTTGTGCTCACCCCACTTCATCTGTCTTTGCCTCTGTTGAGAGCAAAACAAATTGTTCTTCACAGAGCTCCAGCTTCACCCCTAACCTCCTGAAGGATCACAGAAGAAATATGCCACTGGTGCCCAGCAGAACTCCCAGAGGTTTATCTGTAGGAGGTTCAGCATTTTATTTTACCTCTCTGAAATATAGACCAAATACGAGCCCTCGCCTCATACAAATCTTCTACAAATCTCCCTTTGTTCTGAGCCTTTAGGAAAAAAACCCCGAAAATTTAATACAATAAATCTCCAGGGAGAAAGGGGAGTGTGGAATAGGCCAAAACCAACAGAGAAAGGTAATTCCAGGGCCACAATTCCAGACCTGTGTCCATCCACAAAGAGTTGCCTACACTTGGAGAAGAAGCAGACAGGGTGGGCTAATCAGCCTCACCCTATAAAATAAATAAAATAAACCCCACATTGGCCTGGACATGAGACAGCCTCCATCTCCCATCACAAAGAATAGAAATAAACTGCAATAATATTTCTATTTAAAAAAAAACTGCGAAAGCCCTTGAGCCCATCCCGCCCCTTGTGAGAAATCGGGATGTTTTTTCTCTTTCATGCTCTGCTTTTCTTTTCTGTGCCATGAATTTGCATTCTTGTCTGCCTAATTCCAGCTGCATTTTTGTTGTTGTTGTTGTTGTTATTTTAATATAAAATCTCTGTGGTTGGTGGAGGAGGCAGAAAGAAAAGATGCACTTGAACTCCTCACGTGTTTTCAGCATCCTTGTGGTGGAATTGGCCCCTCAGAGAATCAACTTCTGACCTGCTCTAAGTTCCTCTTCACAGAGATACATAAAAAAAGCCAAAATTCCTCATTTTACAGCATCTCCTTTGACCTAAATTTTATTTAATTTTCTTGTTTACCAACAATCCTCCTCACTTCCACCCCGCACCCACACCAAGAAGGGAAACCCCTCCTTCATTTTTGTACCCAACTCCCATTCAATTAAGCCATAAAAAGATATTTTTAAGCCCCAGAATTTTTGGACATCTGTTTCATGCAGAGGTTAAATCCCTGCAGCAGAGGGACACTGGAGGAGCTTGTCCCCCGTGCTCACCTACATTCCATGAAAAAAAAAAAGGAAAACAAAAAAACAAAACAGTGGGTTTTGCCCAAATTGAGAGCAATGCAGATGGAGGAGAAAGGTGTCTCCTGCAAGTCAGTAATTACCCCTTAATCCTGAGACATCCTTTATCCCAGAAAACTGATGTTAATGGATGTGAAAGATTCACATGAGAAAAATATACAGAAAAAACCATGTCCAAATGAGGGCTACAATTGTGCATTTCCCATTATTTCCCCTTTATCCAGGTCTGGAAACACTGCCCAGAAAACAACTGTGGATGTTTTGACAAACCCCCAGTTCTCCTCGTGCTTTGTGGCATCCCTCTCATTCCTGCCAATATCCCACTTGCAGCTCCATCAGATCCAGGCACAGCCATTCATTCCCCTGAATAAAACATTTTTGGGATGTGAAAACAGGCTGTGATTTTTAGGCAATTTAATATTCAGTGTTTTGCTAGCACTAAATGGAGTTCTTGCACATAGGAACAGCCACTGTTCCACCATTCACTGATAAATGACATTGAATTAACAGCAATCAAAACAGGGCTTCAGCTGGTACCAAATTGTGGATTAAACACCAGTTCTGGACTTCACTGGGCAGGGGCAAAGGAAAGGCAGAAAATAAAAGAGAAAAATGAGAAAAGAGAGAGAGAAGAGAAGAGAGAGAGAGAAGAGAAGAGAGAGAGGAAGAGAAGAGAAGAGAAGAGAAAGAGAAGAGAAGAGAAGAGAAGAGAAGAAGAGAAGAGGAAGAAGAGAAGAAAGAGAAGGAGAAGAGAAAGAGAAGGAGAAGAGAAGAGAAGAGAAGAGAAAAGAGAGAGAAAAGAAAGAGAAAAAAATGATTTCTATGGATGGGGCTTGGAGGAACCTGGTCTATGGAAGGTTGTCCTTGCCCTTGGGATGACATTGGCTTTAAGTCTTTTCCCTCCCAAACTTTCATGATTCTAAAAAGAGCCCAGCTTGTCACTACTCCCTGGTTTTGTCAGCTTTGCTTTCCCAAATATGAGATTTTCAGCATCCCCCACACCCCATCCAGGGGTTGTAACAGCTCCTAGAGAAATCCAGGGTAATAAGAAGATGTTTTTTTCAAAACTTCTCTGCTCTCTGTTATACTTTTGATGCTGGAAATGGGGGGAAAAAAAAAAGAAAATTGAGAGAAAAACCCTTTTTTTTTTTGCCTCACAATACAAACCAAGGATTTGCTGGCACTGCCAAAGTTTGGGGAGAGGATTTTCATGTCACTGTCCCATAACTCCTGCTGGCTGCTCCCCCTGATTTTGGAGCATTTTTAGCAAGCCTTTGCATGGATTAACTTCCATAACACACCTCAACCTGGATGCTGCCACTTCCCAGGATAAATCCTGGTCTGCTCTGTCACACAACCACTTCAGCTGATTCTTTCCCTGTGCATTGAGGAATTGAAATTCCCCAGGGCTGGGTAAAAGCAAGGCCATCAGCAAATCACTGCTAGGAAGCTTCCAAAAGGATTTTAAATCCTCAAAACAAGGCTCAAAATACCACAAAAATTAATTGCAGCTTTCCCATGCAAGAAATAAGGAATCTGTGTGTGTTTTCCTATATCCATGGAGAAGGAAATCCTTGGATTGCACAGCTCTGGTGCCTTTCCTTCCCAGGGCAGGGTCTGTTCCCTTCCACCAAAGCCACCAGCAGGGAACAAGGAGCAATTTCTATCCTATTCCCAACCTGTCTGTCTCCAAAGCTTCCCAATGTCATATTTGCACCCAATTGCAGGAGGTAGAGACAGAAGATCTGAATTTGGGAGGTGTTTTCAAAAATGCAAGGCGAGATTTTCATAATAAAAGTGCCCAAATGAAGTCTTCTACTGGATAAATTTTGATAAATTTCATATTTCTTTTCAATGCATCCAGGAACCTTCAAAAATGGCATTTTTCCCACTTAGAAAGGAGAGGAAAAGGTAAATAAAAAACTTGAAAAGCACAAAACCAAAAATCAATGGAGTTTTTGATTGTTCTCATCAAAATTAATTTCTTTAATTTCTAAGCCAGTGCGGTTGTGCCTGCACCCACCAGCTCTGAACTGGGCTCAGGAAGATCCCATGGAGGCAGCAGTTATCCCTCAAAGGTCCCCTGCTGATGGCTGTGAGCAGAACTGAGGGGAAAAAACTGGCAAGAAAGATATTTGCAAATATTTCAATAGATGCCAATTTTCCTGATGTTACAGAGAGTGTGGCTGGGGCTGGAGATTTTCTTCAAGCCTCAGCTTTCACAGGCAGTGATTAAATGAGAACCAGAGCCTTCCTTCAGATAAGCAAGAAAATACAAGTCCCCAAAGTTGCAAAAATTCTTGCAAAAGTGTTCCAGTGACAACGGAGACTCAGAAAATAAAAGGGCAACCTTAAAAAATAAATAAACAAAAAAAACCCACAACCTAATTTTTTGTTACTAAGTAAAATTATTTTTTTAGAAGTTATTGTTGGCAGCTTTTCCACTTCATTTTTTTTAAAAGAATTTTTGGGTTTGCTTGCAGCCTGCATGTATGAGCATTAAAAAAAAAATTAATTTTTATCAAGCCAGAGAGAGTTTCTCAGGTGAAGAAGCTTTTTCCCACAAGAACCAGAAATAAGGGATTTACATCCCTTGGTTTCTTCTTCTGTATCCCAGGTTTGTCAGTGGGGAGAGGGATTTCTCCAGAGGGAGAACCACAGCACCATTGGAAGGAGAAACCTCTCTCCTTTCCTTCTCCCTGCTGAGTGCAGGGCAAGCTGAAATCCCATCCCCAATTCCCAACTTCCCAAATCCCAGCTGCAGGGACCCTGCCTCAGCATCACCTGGCACAAAGAGGATCAAATTGTCCAGTCTGGGAGTGAGGACATCACAGTTTGAATAATCAAAGGCACAGACAGTGACCACTGATTTGGGATGGAGATGCACCAAAACCAAAATAATCAAGAGGGAGAAATTTCCCTTAAGTCATTCTACACGTAATTTCCATGTACACAGCACTGTGCATAGCTGGGACAACTCCAATGAGAGAACTTAAATGTCTTCCCCTTTTTTTTTTCCCCAAATCTCAGCTGCAGGGACCATGCCTCAGCATCACCTGGCACAAAGAGCATCAAATTGTCCAATGTGGGACTGAGAAGTTGCAGTTTAAATAATCAAAGGCACAGAAAGTGACCACCAAGTTGGGATGGAGATGTACAATTAAACTGAAATAATCAACAGGGAGAGAAATCCCCTAACTTCATTCTTCAGGAGATTTCCATAGCACACAGCACTGTGCACAGCTGGGACAACTCCTGTGACGAATTTAAATGCCTTCCCCTTGTTTTCACCCAAATCCCACTGAGCCTCAGTGGGGTCTGGGATTCTGTCCTCTAAATCAAGGGGTGCCACTATGCCAAGCTATGAAAGTGAGACAGATTTAATTTCTGAATTCACTAAACCAGTACAAAATCAGAAATCTCCATCAATGGAATCTGCCCAAAAGGTACAAGCAGTGCAGCCAACAATTTCAGAGCTGTGTCTGGATTACACATCCCCTGCACCAAGTCCCTTGTCCACCCTGATTTTATGGATACATCTTTGAGGCTTTGGGACTTCATGAGCTCCCCAGTCAGGAAAAGTTGCTTGCAACACCTTTGCCTCATGTGCAAAAATAAAACAACATTTGGAGAAGTTTCATCTGATACACACAACACAAAACTGCCAGCAGCCCAGGAATGTGCAATCAGCAATTAGGACTATTTAATACTCCCAGATAGAAAGGAAAAAAAAAAAAAAAACACACATGGAAAAGTGAGATTTATCAGGCAGTTAATTGCCAAGCATTTTAATTTAAGAGTTAGGAAAATGTAATTCCTAATTATTACTGAATTATGCAGTCATACATTTTCATACTCATGTAATATAGGACCCTCAAAATGACATGACACATTTTAATTAAAACACAATTACTTATTGACGATTAGATCTGTTCAAATAGTGCCTCCCTTCCAGCACCTTTCCCCTGTGTTTTTCACCAATGAATGGGCACAACAGAAACAGGAAGAGCTCAGATGTGATGTAGATTTTTTTTTTTGGGAGGTGTTATTTTCTCTTCTTTATAAGTTTATTTTTTAAAGCTGTCTCTCTATATCTCTGGAATTATATAAAGAGCTATAAATAACACAGATTTCTCCTTTAGTTATGGTAAAATTTGTGACTTTGTTTCTCTCTCTGCCAAATTAAAGTCACCCAGTCTTTCATTTGTTCATCACACTGAGCACATTATAAACTTCCATTATTCTTTTTGAAGTTAAATTTTCTGTTGAACAACAGCTCCTAAAACAAGCCAAGCTTTAGCAGGAGAAGTTTTTGACCAAAACAAAAGAGCCAGGTGAGTTCTGGAAAGACATTTCTCCGTAGGAATGTACACAAACCACACTTTGTCATCTTTCTTAGTGAATTTTTTCCCTCTCTCCAGCCAAAAAAACTATTTTAGATTTTCTTCATGAGCATATAAACCTTCAGATTTACCCAGCCAAAACTAGCTGAAACAATTTTTTAAATATGTCCAAACCAACATAACTTTTTTTTTTAGCTATAAGCAGAAAAAAAAAGGAGACATCCGAATTTTTAACTGATTTTTTTCTCACTTAGTGTGTCATAGAGCACTTGAAATGGCTTCAAGATGAAAGAATAAATAAAAACCTTACAGCCAGTTGACTCAAAATCCAACACACAAGTGCAGGAGACCACTGTGATTCCCAAGGAAGCAAAAATCTCCTGTTTTGTACAACCACAACCCAAATGTTAATTTTTGGTGGAAATCCCCACTCTCTCCCACTGAAATTCTGTTTTTAGTTGTCAGCCAATGAAAGGAGCAAGAGAAACAGCAAATGTTTTCTTCCTTATCTCTGGCACTGAGGATTCTTTCTCCTGACAACAACATCACACCTCTACCTTGGGGGTGTTCTCCTCTATTCGGGGTTTGTTGCCACCAGTTAAGGCAGATTCTACTTCAAACTCCTAATCAATTAATGGTAATGAGCAGGTTCTACCCCTCTGCATAAAGAGCTGTGCATTAGTTAGACTTTTCAGCAGTTTAAAATCTTGACTTTTTTTTATTTTTTGCTTTGTTTTCTTTGGTTTTTTAAGATGGTGATTGCCTCGGCCTGGCATGTTAGATACGTTTACCCACCAGGTAACCTGTGAGAATTTTTGGTCTTTGTAATAAAACTCCGAAGAAAATCCACCTCAGATTAAATGTATTCAATAATTAATTTATGCTTTGGAAGCTCACACTGGAATTAAAAAAAAAAAATTAAAAAATCCAGCTCGTTTACTATTTTTTTTCACAATGAGATTTTTATTTCTTTTTTTTTTCTTCTTCTTCTTCTTTTTGGTTTGCACATATTCCTCTTTTGCCTGGTCATTTACCAGATGTTTTGGTGTCCAATCCCTGGAAAACCACCCAATAAAACCCTCCCACCTCCTCTGTTCCTTCAGGAGTGGGGAGTGATTTAACCCTCCATCATCAATTCGAGGTTCAGTCTGTAGGGAAAACATTTCTGGAACCACAGAGCTATTCTGGGCTAAACGACAGAACTCAACTTCCCAGTGACTCAGAGTCTCAGCCAAACCTGCCCTAAATTACAGAAGAGATAATTGTAATTTCTTGGGAGATGACAGCTGTGTTATAACACCAGAAATCCACCTTTCTGCCGTGGCTGCAAATAATCCTGCTCCTGCTCTTCCAGAGAAAACTTGGGAAGGCACAAAACATGAGGGCAAGGGGAACATTCTGGAAGGGTTTTTGCTCCAGGATGATCACATCACATTTTTCTCCAATATGAGTCCATTGTGACAGGGAGCACAACACCTGGAAGTCTCCAAAGGCAGCAAGGAGAATGGGAGCAGTTTTCCAGGGTGATTTGGGCAAGAGGGAGGATGATATAAACCTGGGAGGAGATGTTGGCTCCCTGGAGGGTCCTGCAGAGAGACCTCAACAAATCAGAGGATGAAAAATCACCAACCAGGTGAAGTTCAACAAGGAAAAATGCTGGATTCTGCACCCAGGGTGGGACACGCCTGGAATTATGGACAGACTGGGAATGAGGGGCTGGAAAGTAGTGCCAGGGAAAGGGACCTGGGGGTCCTGGCTGAAGGAAAAGTTGGATCTGAGTTCAGCAGTGCCCTGGAGCCAGAGGGTGTGGAAGAGGTTTTACAGTGACTGCTGTGAGCCAGAGAGAAGTTTGATAAGAGGATCCATGTTTACCCCTGAAAGAATTGGTCATTGACATAGAAACCAAGAAAGAAAGAAGGATAAATAAGGGAAACCTGCGACTCCCATTCCAATGATCACTATCTTTGTCTTTCCTGACCAACGAGGTAAAGTGTAAACTTATGAGTTCTGTAAGAATGCATAAAAGAGCATGCATGCTAGAATTAAAATCAGTCTGAAGCCTTCTGAAAATGGAGTGTGTTGCTTTGTGTTGTGACCATCTCAACCACGACAGGAGGGGACATCCCTGTCCTGAGGGATCAGGCCCAGCAGCACCGGCGGGACAGGGAGGGATTGTCCTGCTCTGCTCTGGGCTGGGGCAGCCTCACCTTGAGCTCTGGGGTGGTTTCGGGTGCCACAATATAAAAAAAGACTTTAGACTGTTGGGGAGTGTCCAAAGGAGCCACGAGGATGGGGATGGGCCTTGAGGAGAAACCGTGTGAGGGCACTTGGAATGTTCAGCTGGAGGAGAGGAGAGTGAGGGCGGAGCTTGGTGTAGTCACAATTTCTCATGAGGGGAAAAGAAGGGGAAGACACCAATCTCTGCTCTCTGGTGATGTCAGGGAATGGGCTGGAGCTGTGTCAGGGGAGAGTTAGGTTGGATTTAGGGAAAGGTTCTTCCCCAGAGGGTGCTGGCACTGCCCAGACTCCACAGGGAATGGGCACAGCCCTGAGGCTGCCAGAGCTCCAGGAGAGTTTGGACAGCGCTGCCAGGGATGCCCAGGGTGGAATTTCAGGGGGGTCTCTGCAGGGCCAGGAGCTGCTCTGACAATCCCTGTGCGTCCCTTCCCACTCAGGATATTTTGTG
>CM077469.1:32735739-33018278 GCA_039654755.1 Calcarius lapponicus | reverse complement strand
AGGTTGTGGTTACAGCAGGACTGACCACATCCACTTTGTTTTCCTCCTAGGAAGCATCCAATCAGCTCCAATGGGTTCCTGTGTGTCTACAGGGAGTGTAGAAAGTCTCCTTCTTCTGCCCAAGACTTTTCCTGTGTGGATTGGCACTGCAAGGGGCAGGGAAGAGCTGCCACCACCACCCCACTGTCCCACAGCACCCCTGGTACCTCCCAAAATCAGCCAAGCTGTCCCACAGCAGCTGGAGAGGTTTCTCCTCTGCTTTTTCACCACCAGGTATCCAAAATGATCATGTAATTCCCAGATGAAGACTGTTTGGGATTTTGCAAGGAAGCTGGAGATCAGGATGTAGGCAGGACCTTCTCCTCAGATGCTGCAGGATGCGCTGAAGACTGCAGAGAGAAACTTCTCCAGTCTTCAGAGAGAAGGCAAGAATCAGCAGAGAGGAGAGGGTCAAACCTTGTCATTCTCCACCATCCCCAAGGGTCACCCAGAAGGGTGGCATTGCTGGTGGCACAAACCACCAGGAAGGAAAGAAGTGACCACAATGAGTTATCACTGCATAATTCCAGGATAAATTCAGTTAATAAAGCTGTGGCCTTATTAAACCCCGTCCTTTGCTCCCTCCCCTCTTCTCCAGGACAGTGTGAATCATGAAACACTTTCACCTCTGAGAAGGGAATCCTGGAGCTTTTTCCCAGAAAATAAAATTCCCACTACAGCCTTTCTGTATATCTTCAAGCTGGGTCCTGCAAGACCTGCAGCTGAAATAGTCTAAGTAAGCAGAGAAGACAAAAATAAACAAAATCAACACACAGACAATTTTTTTTTTTTTGTCACATGTTTACTTAAAAATTATATAATAATTTATACAATAAATATTATACTTAATAATTAAAATTGGGCCAGGTTGTCCAGTTAACTCCACCAAAAGTGTCCAGACCTGCAACAAGATTTGAATGAGCACAAATTTTAAAATAAGTAGGGTTGAATACACAAATCAGGAGAGTGGTATGCTATGGAAATTTCATATTGAAACTCTTCTGATATAAATATTTCAGGTATATCTGAATATATCTGAAATCTCATATATCTGTGAATAAGTCAGAAATGTATTCACACACACACACACACACAAAATACAATTAAGATTTAGCACACCAGCCTTATTTCAGGAGATTTAAAATGTAACAGCAACAAAGAACATGTTTTCCACAAGAAAAATGTGAATCAGCAGCTCAATCTGTTCCCTGTTTTCACAAGCAAAGTCCTGTCTATTATAATCTTGTTTTTCTCAGCCATAAATACAGTGTGAAAAAAAAAGAGAGAAATTTATGTTGAATATGGTTATAGTTATTATTTCCCTTCTGGGGAATTATTAAGCATGTGTTAGGAGTTTAGGTATAAAATGAAATTGTTTTTTCACTACATGGATGTCTTCTGTGACTATCTGTAAAATTTCATTAAGGTGTTAGACTTGATATTGCAGATCAAAGTAATCCCAAGAGATTAAGGAGACCCTGCTAATTGACTAAGGTCATGTACTGCACTTCCCACTGGCACTTTGGCCTACATTGACAACAGAGGAGCAGCCCCATCTCCAAGGACCAGTCTATAAAAATACCATTTTCTTTATCTCTAGTCCAGTTTTCACACCGCTACAATAACAAGGGATTTCATAAATCCAGGTGGACTGATTAGAGTTTTGAGTATGTAACTTTCTGAGTAAAAAATATACATGATACTTTTGAACAATTTTGACATTTTATCTTACCCTTTAAAACTCCCGGGAACAGATTGCACGTTAGGTGTTTAAGAATAAAAAGTGTCAGCACATATAGTGAGTTCCATCATTCAAACTTGGCACTAAAGAGGATATTGAAAGCCTTGCTGCAGACCATTAAAACCAGCTAATTTACAGCCAAAGACATTGTTGCTTGAAGTGCCAATTTGGTCAATAATTAAGGTTTGGAATATATATCCAGCTCTGACAAGAGAAAATTCCTAAAAACCTTTCCCTGTTGATCCAAACATACAATATATTACTCTCAATTGGACAGTGGCTCTTGGTTCCGTGTTGTGATATTATTGAAAATAATGGATTATCCAGAGGCGTGGTGAGGAATTATTGCTGCTGTCAGCCAGATTTGTGAACCCAGTGCTGAAATATCTGCTCCCCTCTGGATCCCACGCCTGGAAAAGTGAATGTTGGAAAAGTTGGAGGGAATTTGCAAAAAAGCTTCAGAAAATACGGCTCTTTTCTGTCCTCATCATGGGAGAAGTAAGAAACTCAAAGCCAATTGACCACAAGTTTAAGGACAAGATTTACAGGGAAATAAACAGGAGAACTGGGATCGTACAGCCATTAATTTAGCAGAGTATGAATTAAGAGCACTGACAACAACAAGCTGAGTGAGAAAGATGCAAATTAGAATTTACCTGCCATGATTCAACTGATCGAGTTATACACCAAGAGATTTTGCCACTTTTCTTTCACTAAAAGTTTAAAAATCAAGTTATTTGGGTGGGTTTTTTTCTAAACATTGTGCTGTTACAAAAAGCTTATGGGTTCCTTTTAGGTTTCATTCACTGGTTAATTTTTGTCAAGTTTATCCAGTTTCTTCCTGAAGGGAAGACTCCAACTTGAGGCAAAGTCATAAGCCATGGGTTTACTGGGTACATTTTAGCAATGTTAATGGATGTAACAACCACCCTCCCATTCACCAGATGAAATCCCCATCAAAGCAGAAGGATAGTAGGAGGCTTATGACATCCATAAAATGGGTGTCGTTTGCATGGAGATGAATTTCAGCCCCTAGAAGCCAACAGAATCACATTTTCCATTATGTTCAGCCAGCAGAACGGATTTCATTAATCAGCCTCTCATCAAGGGCTCAGTCCTACCACATTACTCAAACTAAGTAATACCTAAGATGCAAATAGGCCCACTAAAGCAAAGGAGGCATCTGGAGAAGTTGTGTCATTCTCCGACTAAAGGTGCTTTAATGGACTTTGAGAAATCCCACGTTCCACAAGTGAAATCCTCGTACCCGTCCAGCTCTTCAGAAAGGTCCCATCTAAATAAGTCATTCAACAGAAGTATTTAATCCCTCAAACACTGGAGAATGATGGCAAAAGTAAAGTTGTTGAATGCTGTTGAAGAAAACAGGTAAAATTTAGCATTTTCTGCTTTCTCAGCTCCAATGGAGAGCTCAGAATTCCTTTACACCCAGAAATTGATGTTGATCTCTTTAAGGCATCATTTTGAGTAAGATACGGGAGGCCTTAAGTCCTAAGAATATGGAAAGACGTGGTGTGGTTGAGGCTTTATTATCCTTGATTCACTGGAATTCAAAGTTCTGACAGTTTTTTTAATGTTCCCTATAGCCATTTAACCATCCTATTTGATGGTGTGGCTAAGTTTATCCATGATAAGGGATACTTGCCTTTGTACTGAATAAAATCTTTGTTTTCTATCTTATTAATATTTTCCTGATGTTGGTCAGATGCTGTATTTTCCTTGCTTTATATCCCAGGCAGAATCATAAAATTTGAATGACGAAAAGGACTAAACAAAGCAGGAGAAATCCCAACTTTTATATTTGCATGGCACTGTGATTTGGCAAATCCAATGAAGATTTTTGATCTTCCTTTTGCCAAATGCAAATGAAAATTAAAAATATTTATAATTCCCAATGAATCAAACACTTGTGTATTATTCCCCGTGAAATGTCTAATAGATGTTAGTTGATCTTCATGCCCTTTTTTCTACTAGATTTAGTTTGTTTGTTGTTTCCTATCATGATCAGCGAGAGACTCTTTGGGTTAAAACGTGGGAAAAGAATGATATATTTGTTAATTGTTGCTGTTCTTGCTATGATCTTTGGCAACACCTGCTGGTGGTACTCTGCAGTGCTGGAACCACTCTACATATATGCCTTCAACATATAGACCTTCAACTGGCCACACAACCCCTGTCCACCTGCAAAGAGCATGGACATGGCCAGTGGGCTTAAAAATACCAGCCCAAGTTCATGAAAACATTTGCACGGGCTTTGCAGGCTCAAACACCCTCTCATATTAAAATGTGCTTGGTTTTGTTTGCCAGTCCAGCTGCTGTGATTTTTACAAAAGTTGTGATTTTATGGCAACTTAATCCAAGGAGAATTTTGTGCAGAACATCTCCCATCCTCTCTCTAGTAACGAGGTATTTTGAGCATCAGGATAAATAACATTTAGGCATCTAATAAAAACTCCTGTTTTGGGGTTTTTTCAGGTTTCAAATCCTCTTTTTTTACATAGCACAGCAGCAAAGCCTCACATTGTAGGTGAAAAGTCTGTAAATTTGCAGTAACTGAAAAATAACAGAAGGCGCAGCAGCATTCTTTATGTTAGTCTATATTGATCGGCTCTAATGAGCACCAGTGGAGCTGTAGCTAATGGTGGTATGTCTGGTGTTAAGGGCAAATGTGGGAGAAGATTATCAACCCAAGGGGTTTAACAGTTGCTGGACTGCCCTCAGCCCTCAGGGCAATGATGCACTTGAGAGGTCACTGTATCAAATGAGGGAAAAGATTCAGCTCGCGCTGCTGGAAGAAATGCAGCAGGAGCTGTGCTTTAGCCCAGACTACCGGCATCAATAAAACAGTTCTTCTCTGCCGGCTGTTTCTTCCCCTCTCCTTTCCCATCACCTACCTAGCACTGCATTGCTAATTAAGAACCCCAACACAGGGATCTGGGAAGGGATGGCACTGAACTGCTCTGAATTAGGTTGGAAAACGCGCCTTGGTGCCATCCGCACAGAGAAGGATGAGTCATGGGACAGAACGGTTTTACACCTGATGTCTGCTTGTTACCTGGGGGGGTCATGCTGCCATTTGATGGGAATTTGCTTGATATTTCATTCAGTGTGTTGCTGCCACCCCCTTCTGAGATCTGAGAGGGCCGAGATGAGTGACCACCAGAGCAGAGAAGGCCACCGGGCTTCAAGGGGAAGTTAACTGGCAGATCCGAGAGAACGCTCGCAGTAAAATGTTTGTGCAGAAAGGAAGCTACAGGTATCCAAAAAGATAAAAATGAGCAGAGAAATGCCTTGAGGTGGATGGCATGTTACACATTCCATGCTTTAATAGCCTAATGGAATAATTTTAACTGTGTGAGGCTCTGAAACACACCAAGAAGCTCTGTTGAGAACTGAGCACTGAGATTTCGAGTATATGTCACAATAAACAGCAACATATATTTTTTTTTAAAAATCAGAAATAGAATATTTTACTTGATGTTGTAAATAAGCAAATTAAATATTACCTTAGCTCCATTTTGCCAAAGAAAAATGCTGTGGTTATTGAAAATTATTTATTCTTTAAAAATTCTAATACATGGTCTTTAAAATTTCTAAGACATGGATTCCTCTTGTGCCTTAGAGGCCAATGATGGGTCAAATTATTAAAAAAATCTTCACATCTCTAATTTTTTTTGCAGTGTTCACATGAAGCAAGCTGGATGTGCAATTCTTTGTTTCAGCCAGAGATTTTCCAACTGGTTTTACCTGAAGAAGAAGGAAGAGTCAGGATTTGGTCAAAGAAGAATATTTCCTACCACTGTCAGCAAAATAAAAGAGACGGTTTTAGACTGTTACCGGGCTGTTGACACAAAAATACCTGAAATAAGTGGAGCAGGCACTAAAGCTGGCATGCACACTCAGTGGGAGCAACGGGGCTGGAGACGAGGAGAAACATTTTCCACAAAGAAGCCGGAGTTGACACATCCGCCGCTCGCTGCCTGATGGGCTCCAGCTCAGGGGTTTGATGTCTGCAGCTCCCACCACTGTCCATTAGACAGGCGCCCACACCAGGGACGCTGCAGCCACAAGTGACACTAATGTGCTCCACTGCTGACACTGGGGAGCCCACAGGAAAACGCGTTCATCCCCTGGCTGCTCCACGGTTAAAAAGGGAACCAGTCTGGCAAAACGGACTGAGGGAGTTTTCATCCCCAACGCTTCATCTGTCCCCGCTCTCGTGCCTTGTGAATGCTGCAATTTCTGAATATCCTCAGGAAAAAATAACCTGCATTATTTTTAAAGTGTTCCTGGAAAGTATTTGTGCATTTCCTGCTGTAGCTTGAATTCCAGTTGGTTTAGGCAAGGCCAAGCTGCTTGTTCACAAAAAGAGCCTGTGAGCAGACAAATTCTGTGGCAAATTCTTGACTTTTATTTTCTACAACTTAAGTTTATAAGTAGTACTTGATAATTTACACAATTATTGAGATTTCCTTCTGTCATAAATGCTCAGTTGCCATGGGATGTGAAGTACGAGCAGAAGACAAACATTTCCATTCATGAACTTTTCTAATTCTCTAAAACTCTTCTGTACTCTTTGTTATTTTAATTTTGGACATATCTGAGCTTAAGAAGGACAGAGATTAACTTTCAGATGCTTTTTTTCTTCTAATGACAGAGGTAACAATCAAATTCCTAACTCAGTAGCAGGAAGTTCCATAGTACAGAAGGATATTTATATAAATATATTTAAAAAAAATATCTCTGCACCTCATTGAAAGAATTTGGTGAAATGATTATCAGAAATAATGTGAATAACAGAACAAGAGCTGTTCTGTAATGACTTTCTTCTTAAGGAGACTTCACAATTTTTTTAAGCATTATCCAATTTATTTCATACCTGTTGTTCCACATGCTACAGCTTTGGACAGATGAATGTGTGGGATTTGAAAGAATGTGGTGGAAATGCACATCACAGAACTGGCAGGACAGTGGGTCCATACTTTGGGCCTTGTAATAATTTCCCAGCTCATGGATCTTAACTCCACAATCGAATTAGTCAAAAATTCCCCAACCAAAGTTCCTCAGAGTTTAATGATGTAGGAATCTAGCTAAGGAACCTATCTGGGATTTTTTAATAGTTGGTATTGACCAGTCATTTTGAACTGTTTGTTTTGAAAAGGACATGCTATTTATTTTTTCTTTCCATTTAAATATCAAAAAGAAAGGATCTTGCTCTAGTTCCAAACGATAATCCATACAATGAATAATCACTCGGTGGCATAAAAGATTTCCTCACTTAAATGAAGAAATATTTCCAGCTCTTGAGATTAAATAGCCCCAAAATCTACCCCCAGACCCATCAGTCTCAAAAAATCCTACTGAGTCATTATAACATCAGTAGCAAATAAAATTTTGCCTGTGTATTTTTTTCCATATGCATTCATTGAATGAAATGCAGCTGTTTAAGGGTTTCATAAGAAATGAACCTTATTTTCTTTGCACTGGAGGTTTTCACTGTGCAGTATCCTGGCCTTCATCCCTTAAACACCACTAAATCCCATAAGTGATTCCAAGATGATGTTGTTTAGCACAGTTATATTGTTTTCAATGAAGCAGCAAGTAGGAGCACTTGGAAATGGATGAGCATGAGCACTTGGAAATGCAGGAGTCCTGCCAGGTTGGGAGAGGAGCCCTAAACTTGACCTTTGTGCATTTTACAGGAAAAAAGAGAAGGGGAAAAAAAAGAAAGGGAGAAAGATTCAACCCCCAAAATTGTGTTAATTTAAAGACACTTTAGAAACTACTCCTTATTATCATAAAGTCTGTTTACAGCTACAAACCACATGGAAATCTTCAGGTAAATGCCCCCTTCCTACTTACTCATTGACCTGTTCTTGGATAACATTCACTCTGCTCCTTGAATCCTGACATCTTCTGGGAGAATCCAGCTGCAAGGATCTTCTCGTTCCTCATGGAAATTCATCCACATTCCAGATTACCCATGGAAGAAGAAGGCTTCCTGGTCCTGACTGTCCTGTTGGACATTGCTGGTGATTTAAAACAGGTAAAGTGTCAATTAAACCTTTCAAAATCAAACCAGCACAAATGGCCATGGCTGAGCAGCCTAGATGTTTTATCATTCACCTCCAGAGGATCTTGGCTGAACTTCCAGCCTGTTCCCCCATCACAAAACTATCTATGACATCTTTGGATGATGGAAATCTTGGAACCTTACAAAGCTCTCACAAGTTATTTGGAGAATATTTAATAGCAACATTCTTTGGTTGCTATTTGAGTGAAATAGCCAAAAAATGCTGAATTTCTCAGTGAACATGACCCAACATTTTTCCACTCATGACTTCATGTGGTTTGATCCTCTTTCATTGTAATTCTTTGCATTTCTGTGATACAAACCCAGCCAACAAGAATCTTCATCCTGTGGTATTCCCTAAGTTCCCAGTTCTATATTTACAATTCAGCAAGGTGGTGGTTTCAGGCCAGGTCTGCAGTGGGTCTCAACCCACTTCACTGAATTATTTGAGGTAAATCTTAGTCTTCTTACCTAAACAATGCTCCTTAATTTTTTGTGATAAATATAATCCCATAGTAGAAGGGGTAATTTGGCTGTGAGACATGCATTATGTGACCAGACTGTTTGGCAGAAGATGGGATACTCCCATTTTCAGGAGCTTTGTCCATTCTCACTTCTCATAGCCAAAAGGACAATGTTTGTGTATCTATTAAAGCTCAGCATGAGGACCTCTTGTAACACCTGTTAAATAAAATTACTACCACTGGCTCCCGCCACAAGTCTTGACCAAAAAACTTTCTGTCTTTAAGATTTATTCCTACATTTTTCCTTCCAGCTGTTTCATATGGGTTTGATTTGGTCTGGGTTTATTGTTGTTGTTTGGTTGTTTTTTATTTGGTTTATTTTTTGGTAGACCACCTCTACAGTTCTTTTCTCTCCATCAAAATCAACTCAGTTTCTACCTTTACCTTCTCCCTTTGTCCTCTGCCATCAGCTTCTCAATGAATATCCTTTCAGTGATAATTTACTGGCATGTCTTGCAGGTTTTTTACCATCCTCTCTGAAGGCTCCATATTTAAGCCCATTGCCACTTGGTTTGGTCACTGAGTTCAATAATCTTTAATTTACCTTTTTTTTTCTTTTAGTCATTTCAGAGAAAGAGTAGACTCAAAAATATATCTAAAAAAAAAATCCCACAGCATTCATGCATAGGCTTGATGCCTTCCCAGAATATATTCCTGGTTCCCATGTACAGAAATGCTGCTTAAAATTGAAGGGTGACTGTTATATTTAAAGAATTATCAAGAGCAGTGTCAATAATAGTGTCTTGACACAGAAAATAGCAAAACCTAATTCAATATGGTAAAAACTTTGTTGATTGGAAAACAAAGAAATGTATCACTTCCCTCCCTGATCATTTAAAATCATTACAAATGAAAGGAGAGCAAGGAGAGAAAAATCAAGTGCTGAATCATGAAAAGAGTCAGCAGATCAAGGTCTTTCTTCTAAAAAATCCTTAGCAGGGAAAAGAAGAAACAGTAGATATTATTTCCAATTATCTCTCAAATTGGAACAGAGAAAGGAAAATAAAAAAATACACACACACAAAAAAAAAAAATCCCTGACTTGGTGCTACTGGAGTTTGTAGCTGGAAGGAAAGTCCTTGCTTATATTGAAGTAAAGTTCTGAAAATAAGCAAAGAACAGATTTATTGATTTTTGGTGAAGTCTGGGTGTAAAAAAGAGAAAGAATAAAGAAGTGCTCTTTGCCCGCTATGTCCAAATGACATCCCCAGTGGCCTTCTTAATGGTGGGGGAGGGGAGGGGGCAGGTGCCTACCCCGGCACACGGCCACAACTGCCCTTAGGCAAGGGCTAATGGTATTGGCTGAGCCTGCTCTAAGCCTCTCTTTTCTAATAGCCAACTTTCTCTGTGCGAGAAGACAGACAGATATTGATTGGTCCAAATGCCCTTGAGTTGACAACATCTGAAATGAAAATCCACAAGGCTAGCACAAACTTTCTGCAAGTTCAATTCCTTGGAATCTGATTAGGAGGCTGGCCGGCACGAGCGTTCTCATGGAAAAGGTCTCCTTTTGTCGCTGCCTCCACGCGTGTAATTAGCGGCGCGGCCGCAGCTCGGCCAGGTCCGCGGCGCAAATGGCAATTTTGGGGAGCAGGTTTAGGATAGCAGGGGTTTGATTTAGGAAACAAAGCCAGCCCAGCCCATTGTGAAGTTTAACAACAAATCCGCAAAGACACAGGTGCCATTTCCCAGATCTGAGCATTAATTAGGTATAGAATAATAAAATACTTGTTCTCTTTTCATTTGCTCTCAAAAGTTGTAAAAAAAGCGATAGAATATAAAGAGTCCATGTTTCAGGGAAGTTACGTCATCCAGACTGAAGTTCTAACTCCCAGAAAGTCTGAGTTTATTTTCTAATGACTTTGTTTTCCAGAATTAAAATACTGGAGTTACCGTTTGCAAATGTTACGGATGAGGAATGTAGAAGGCTGGAGGAGTGTATTTGTACCTTATTAAGGATTCTTTTTTTATTCTACAAATTCCTCCTAAATCAATACATTGACTACTGTATAAAGCTTAAATAAAGCATTATTAAAGTGGAAGCAGTGTTCCTGTCCTACTGGGTTATTTAGAAGCATAAAAGATACACTCGTAAGAATCAGGATCATGCCAGGTAAAGTACAGCTGGAATACACATTAAATTTATTCAGGCATTGATTTGTAATGTTGATCCTCCATGGCTTCATGTTTCTTTTCTCATTAATCTTAGTTAACCCTCTCAAAACAATGCCAACGTTGGCGTTTGATGCATTGAAGATCCAACCTGCAGAGGATGCTGCTTTCTGGACTGTGATCCCTACCAGCAGTGGGGATAAAGCCACAGCACCAGAGAATGCTGTTTGCTTGATTTTATGTTAAGTATGAAAAAGAGAAGGTTTTTTCTCAGAGGAAGAAGCAAACAAAGAAAGAAGATGCACAGCTCCATCCCCCATGGTTGGAATGAGGTGATCTTTAAGGTCCTTTCCAGCCCAAACCATTCTAAGATTCTGTGCTGACCTAAGAGAAGGAATGTGAATGTTTTGGCTGCAGAGAATTGATAGATCTGCTGGAGGTGTCCTGTGGGGCAAGGAACAAACTGCTGTGGTGTTTCCACTAAAAAACACTCAGCTCAGGAGAAAGTCGCTGCAGAGGAAGGCAAAGCACTGCAAAGAATCCTATTTTAGAAATTAAGATCTCTGCCTCTAAAGCCAATAACTATTTTAGTTGGAGACTCTACTTACTGAGGCATTTCCATTTTCTGCCTGCCCCTCCCTCCCTACCCACCTGATAAAGGTGTTTTTGTAGAGAGGCTGTCTGAAGAGGAGGGGCAAGAGAGGTCATTTTTGGAGAAACCAGCAGCAAATACACACAAGTGTGCAGAGACTCAGGAGCCTGGGGCATTTGCCATCCTGCTGGAGGTGATGCCTGTCAATAAAGCCCGGTCCATTCCTCTGTGGGATGAACTGGGCTTAATCTATCATTCCTCTGGACTTGATGCTGCCTGTGCAGCATCTGCACTCTGGTGGCCACCAGCCACTTCTGAAAGTTTTGTCCCATCTCCTTTTGGCAAACGCTGATAACAACAAAATTTTTACTTTATGTCATGACAGAGGTGTCAAATTTCAGCTGTTTAAAATAAATGGCCACTCCTATCCCATCTCTTGCTGCAAAACTATAACTGGATCATAGTCCTTCCTAAGGATGCCAGTGCTTTTCTTATGGAACAGCTCCATGGACTTGGAATTTAGCATCCAGCTTGCCTTAAAATCCATTCATATTTTAATTATCAGGCCTACACCTCCTCATCTGACTTTTTAAGAAGCTTAAAATCCCAATGACACATTATCAATACAGGCCAAAGATAGATAGATAGATAGATAGATAGATAGATAGATAGATAGATAGATCCCAAGCTACAATTTCCCCTGTAATTATTTACTGCCTGTAGGAGATCAAGATTGGGATGAAGAATTGCCACCCCCTTTCATATCCATAGAAGTTACACCCAGCATCAAGGGGGTGATGATTTAGCTGAAGACAGACTCTGGGGCAAACATGAGCAACAAATGTGAGTCTTGTTTGTGGTAAATCCATCCCTTGAAACTATTCCTTCCTTCAGCACCAAATAGTCTTTCTAATCTTTTGTCTTTTCAAATAGCTCTGATAATATTAAAACCATGCTTCACGGCAAACAGCATTTCTGGGATTTTCCTAAGAGATGTGGCTTCGGATAAGAAAGTGCAATTGAGTTAAAGCAGTAGGAGAGCCCGGAGTCAGTGGGGTTTGTTGTGATCCGTTGACCACTTCCCAGTAGGCATCTCTGCAGTCGCTGAGAATTACTAAACACCATTTCAAGGAATATAGGTAATTCAGTCAACCAAAAAACCAAACAAAATAAGCCCAGCATAAAATACATTTTAAAAAACCCTACTGGCATGTGAAAAGCAGGAATCTGTCGAGCTTGCTTTGAATCATTCCCGGTGTACTTAGCTAAGGAAAAATCAGACGGATGAAATTTCTCAGTGTGCACAAAGATTGGAAAATAGGTATTTCTGCTAGCACAGAAATGTTTCTGAGATAGAGAAATGACAAAGCTGGCCTTTTTTTTTGTCCCAATGCTTAGAAAGTGTCACACCTTTCAGGCAAATATGACACAACAATTAAGGCAGTAAACAAGAATAAAGCAATAACAATATTCCAAAAATTATAACTGAAGAGCTTCCTTGCTGTCAGATAGAAGAGTGGCACGATTACCCTATACCAAGCCTGTCTCTCTGTGGCCAGGATTTCTGCCATATTTTCCTATAATTTTTCATGAGGAATTGAAACTGATAACAGCCAGGACAAACAGCTGAGGAGCTCTCAGTACAGCTGCCCCACTTCTCAGCCTTTTCATTGAGAGTCCCTGATTTATCATCAAAAAAAAATCTGTAAAAAAAACCTCAGCCGGACTTTACAATCACTGTTGTCAAGTAAATATTTATCTATATATTTGTCCCTCCAGATGTCATGGAGTTTACTAAAATACCTGTGAATGCAAAGTGGAAGGAAGAGGTTCTGTCCGTATTTTATCATTATTGCACTTCTAAGACAATACCCTGGCTCCCTCTCTGAAGAATGATAGGATGGGCAGGCTGGAGTAGCTGCAGGGGATCCTACGCCTGTTGCCTGCCAAAGCTGCTTACTACTTAACAACTGATCAACTGGCCCCCAAGGCAACAGCTTAACAAGCCCCAGTAGAAGTGGACTCAAGATTTCTTCCTCAGCAAAGAAAATGAAACCATTTACCAGGTATGACCAATATCCAGAAATCAAGGGGAGCAGCACCAGCAACACTTCATCTCCCCAGCTCTTCAGAAACAGCAAGGTGTTTTTAGGCTAGAGTCCTAAAGTTGAGCAGGGTTTAATAATATTGGGTTAAGAGAGGGGAATGGGGTCCAGGGTTGCTCAGCAGGTTGGTTGTGCCTTGCACAATTCCTGCATCCTACATTGCCAGGGAGGAGGGATGCTCGTGGGTGCTCTGGGGCAGTGCTGTGCCCTGTGTGAGTGTGAAGGAGAGACAGAGAGAGATTGAGGACTGAGCTGCAGCAATTCCTCTGGGGTGAGCTGTGGCAGCTGTTTACCAGCACAAAGCAATTCTGTGCCGCACTTTCGCAGAGGAAATGAGGAATCCTGGACTCGGCTGAAACTACAGGGGGGATTTTAGGAGCACAGAATTTAATTACCCAAGCTGGAATTTGGCCAGGACACCAGGGCTCACACCTCTGCTCTTGTGAAAAGTGCCAAGAGGCCTTTAATAGTAACAAACAGTCAAGATTTGGGGTTAGGGTTTCACCTGAATGCCTCTGCCTTCAGTAACACTTTGCTCCTTACCGGTGTTATCAAAACTTTATCCAAAAGTCCTTGGAATTGCTGTGGGGTTACCACAAAGAAAAGCTTTTCTTATGAAGTTTCTGTTTATCTCAGGATCATCCAGAAAAAGCCTCCTCGTAACACATCTTCAGGTCCTCTGCAGGAAATGAAAGGAATATTTGCCATGCTCAGGTGGGGTAGACCAGGGAGATTTCCCCTAATACATCCAGATTAGCTGAATCAGCTCCATAACCTCCCAAAAGCCTGACACATTTCCTAAAGCATCCATACTCCAATTCTTCCATCCCTCAAGTCATCAATGATCTCCTTGGGAGATTTTTTTTTTTTAAGGAGTATTTCAAAAGGAAACATGAAGCTGGAGGGAGGGTTGGCATTTTCCAATTTGTTTCCATGACCTGCTTTTTTTATAGTCTTAATCCTGCAGCCATCAGGAGAGGTGTGAAGAAAACTTGCAAGGACAAACCTCATTTGAAAATTGGAACGACCTGTTGACAACTGCCCTTCCTGCACACGGATTTATGAGCCCAAGTTGCTGGGTGTATTTAGTGGGGGTTTACTTGGGTGACTGGGGGAATGTTCTCCAAATTTCTTCTTGTTTTCCCTGCTGCCATTTCTACCTCAGCCATATTCCCCAAATTAAACTTTCAGCTTTTTGAATGTTGTCTTATTCATGCCTTCAACTGTAGGCCATTATTCCCCTTCTCCCTCTCTGAATATCCTGAAGAAATTCTCAATAATGAGACTGCAGATTGCTGAAACTCCCCTGCATAATGTTTACCAGGGTCACATAATTTCCTTTTGTTTTCTACTTGAAACAGGCTCTTTTTGCTTAGATTGCATTCTTCCCTGAAGAAGAGCTCATAAACATTTTTGCAATGACCAGATTACTGTTATTAATGAACAAGGTATCAACTTTGGAAGTCTGTTAAACATCCAGACATTTGCAAAAACTTGGAAAAAGCTAAGGTACAAAAGCTGTGTCTCGCTCTTAGATGTTTGTGATGAAAACTAAAAGCATGAGACACCTCGAGAAGAGGATATTGAATAATTTGAGGGTTTGGAAGAGCTGTTTGAGACCTTCAGAGGGTTTTACCAGGAAACACCAGAGCTCTGAGGAACCTGGTCTAGTGGAAGATGCCTCTGCCCATGGAAGGGATTGGGACAAGGTGATCTCGAAGGCCCCTTCTGACCCAGGTCATGTCATTCCTATAATCACATTCAACACAAGAAGAAAAGATTGCATCCTGTACATAAAACCATCAAATCACAGAATGGTTTAGCTTGGAAGGGACCTTCAAGCCCTTCTAGTCCCACCCCTTGCTTTTGGGCAGGGACACCTTGCCCTAGACCACCTTGCCAGGTACCCAACAGACCTCAGTAAAATAACCTGAGTACAAGAGAAAGGAACAAAACAGAGCAGGTTCACTCAACAAAAAAATATAAACAGAAACTTTCACTCGAAATTCCAGGCATGACTGCTCTTGTGCTGCTGCAACAGTATGTGAAATGTGAGCTCCAGGTCTGCCAGCACCAAGAGGATTTCAATATCACAAGCCCTAATGATTTCTATTGCCTCATTGCAGCATCCTCTGAAAGAAAACACAGCCGTGGATCAATGCAGTCATTGACTGACTCAGTGTATGGATAAGTGATGCACATTAATACAGCCTGCATTGAACTGGAGTGGCCCTTGGAATTACAACTAAAGGTAAAACAATGCAGGCTTCCCTTTTTAACCTGAGCAAGAGCTGCATTGACTTTTCCAGCTCTGTTTTCCAGCAGGCTCTGCCAGCTCTGTTGCAAGGCAGCCTGGCCAGCCCCCGAGCACCTCTGCACAAAACAGGGAGCAGCGTTAGGTGAACCAAGCCTTAAACACAGCCCAGCAGACAGCTGCACCATTTAAAAGCACTTTGCACTCTAAAACATCTCTGCAGAGCTCACTGATCTATAGGTGCTCCATATATTCCCTTAAAAATCTCGCTGGAGATTGTGAGAGATCAGAATCAATATCCTCATTTGATAGATGAGCAACCAGATTAAACAGCAAACCAAAGGCTGCACAACTTTTTGTACCACGTGGTCCTAAACTTGAATCCTATTCTGGGGCTGGGATGGATATAGGATTTTCTCCTGAGCTATAAAACTCGTTTTTCTCACCACTACACTGAACTTGCCTGTAGCACAGAACTGTTCTGCAACTGTACAGCTTCCTTTTTTTCTCATCTTTTTTTTAGAACTGACCCAGTATCACCTCTGGAACGTGGAAACTCAGCCAGACAATCAAGCCCTGATTTCTGACACAGCAGAGCAAGGGGATTAGAGAACACTCAGACTGTACAATTAAATTATAGATGCTGTCCATGCCATGCCCCATTCCATGTGCTGTGGGAGGGATCTGGTGCAGCTGAGGCCCTACATGTTCCACACTTCATTTCCAGGGAAAAGTGACCAGGAGGAGGAAATCCCAGGGCGTAATAAAATTAACGCTGGAATTCACTAGTGCCCAGAGGCCAATGGCAACCCACAGGGCTTGGATGGATCCCTAGGAAGCAATCATTCATCTAGCCAGGAAAAATTATCCAGAATAAACAAATGGAGACTCAAAAATAATTTTTGAAATAAATGAAGCCCTACATACCTACCTTTCAAATGTTCATCTTCAACTTTCATTAATTCAGCATTTGGTTCCACTTTTTTACACGAAAACAAACAAAACCTAACTCTCATCCAGGGGATTATTATAAAGAGGAATATGAGGAAACTTACAGAGTTTAGGCTTTCAAGATGCAGATTTCCAGAAAACTGTGCTTCTGTGCAATTGAGTTGCATTTTTGGATGTTGATTTGGTACATTTCAACAGAGAAACTTTCTGTCTAATGAATTGAGAGAGCAAATTAGCAGGGTGAGATCAAACATGATTACCCATTATACAAATACTAAAATATTTACTGTTGCAGAATTTCTTATTTGGTGAATTTATCACCTATATTTGTTGCTGATGCCATTTGGAAAATAATTAAAAGGTAGATTCCTCAAAGTAGGGTTAAACTTAAGATATTAAAAAAATATTTTTAAGTAATTTAGCAAAAAGAAACCTTTTTTTTTTCTTTTCTTTGGTTTTCTAACACAGAAAACTGGTCAATCGTGACTCATTTCCACCACTCAGCTGATTCAGCATGGACTGATTCAAAATTTAAAGCTGAAAGACCTTTTTATTCTTGATGCCACAAAAAGTCTACCAACTTTAAGCAAAAAATATAAGATGTAAAAGCAAATTAGAAATAACAAAATCTCTTTCCCTGTGCGAACTTTTTTAACATAGAGTCCTGACAAGTCTTTGGGGAGTCCTGTTTTCATGTAGGTACTGTGAGCCAGAAATTCATCAAGTAACACAATACACACAGTACAAACTTCAGCTCCATTATTCTTTCTAAGGAATGCTGAGAAATAATTTATCATGATCTCAGCTCTAAAAGCTTTTATTTTTTAACAAAAGTCTCCTCACATCCTTTAATTTTTTACTTGATGTCATTTCAGAAGTTCTCAGTAATCATTTCCTGGTTATTAGCAACTCTCAAGTGAGACAAAGTGCTATCTACAAGGCTAAATATATGTAAAAATCATACATTTAAAATTAAATATCCATTTTTCATGTTTGCTTCTAAATCTTCCTTCACAATGAAAAGAAACCCCAAATACCTGTTGTTAAACACCCTGGACAGACGGTACGTTGAAAACTTTTGGAAGATTTTTTTTAAAAAAGTTCATGAGCATTTTCATGTCTAGGACTTCCAACATTTTTTTCATTTCCAGTGCAAGAATTTCACTGAACATCACGGGTCAATCAAGTGTTTCAGTCTCTGGAGAAAGTGGAAGAAATCACTTGAAAATGGCTGGAAAAAAATCTTGGTTCCAGAAGGAGTTTTGAAAAGGTGGACTCAAGGTCAGCAAAGTGCTAAACGCTGTTCCCGACTCCCGCGATCCCTTGGCGATCCCGCTCCTGCAGAAGTTGATTGGAGCAAGCCAGGCTCAGGATGCCTTGTCATTGACCACAGTGTGCCTGTTGGACTTGTTAAAAAAAAGAATATTTTAGGGGAAGCCAAAGCACTCTTGTTTGCACAGCCTGGAAGAGGAAGAACAGATGCTCAATGTTTTAAAAGTTATAAATACGTTTGCTGTGATTTAAGTCATAAAGATGTTTCAACACATAATTTTTTTAATCATTCCCAATTTCCCTTGGAGAGCTGAAGAGCTGGGCAACTTTACTGTCTAACTGGAGGAAATAGAAGCTTTTGTATCATAAAACTATTTAAAAACAGGAGTTAACCATAGAACAAAAGCATTTCTGAGTTGGGTTAGTCCAATTTTCTTATGAATTAAGCACAAAAATCAAATTACTGAATGCTGGAGGTGACCCTTCTGTCAAGAAAATAAATACAATTATTGACCTGAATCCCAATAAAATGACATTCTCATGTTCCAACTGGTCATTTTTATATTAAGAATAAGTTGGTGCAGGTAGAATTGATAATAAAAGAGAAAAGCTCTTGGGATCCCCTGCACTGAAATTAAGCTCCACAAGCTCCTAGGAAAGCTGAACAAACTGTCCAGGCTTGGGAGGCTTTGTGCAGGATAGGGATGCTGGGAAAAAGGGAAGAGGATTTTTAGGTTTCAAAAAATATCTTCCAAATAGATCAGGTCTCTTTTTAAAGCACTTGTTGGATTCCTTAGCTAAAAAGAGGTTAATTTTCCCTTTTTTCCCCTCTATGAATATATTTATTAATTTGATATATTCAGAACTAGTTCAGAATATTTTAGACTGCAGTAGTTGACCTTGCAGATACTTAATTGCACTAAAACGCTGATTTTAACACCAACTTACCTTCTTTTTAAATTTCAGGGGTTTTTTTACTTCTGTAGATGATCAAAGGTGAAGTCGTAGACATGAGATCGTTTCAAGACAAGAGATTAAATTTTTAAGCTACAGAAATCCAATGTATAATGGCATAATTATAATCAGGGATCAATCAATACATTTATTTTTACATACATTTACTATATCTTTTCTAGACCCACACTGTAGCTTTCAACAATAATTTCAGAATTTTTGTCCCTAAGAATTTCAGGCAAAGTTCCAAAACACATTAAGAGAATGAAACACAAGAAAATTAACATTTTTTCCTGTACAAATAAATTTATGGTTTAATTAATTGGAGTCACTGGGATTTACCACATAAAAATGCACAAGCTGGTACGAATTTATGGATTCTACAAATTCCAAATTCTGAATTCACAAAAAGGAATTCTACAAAGACCAACAACCCCTGAGAAGCTGCCTCAAAGAGTGAACATTCATGTGCTGATGAAGAGTCAACTCCTACCTATCCAACAGCCTAAGATGAGTAGGTTTAATGGTTGGACCTTTTAGAGGTCTGTTCCAACCTAAAAGATTCTGTGATTCTAAGAATGACTTAATTGAGCTCATTTGTACTTATGTAGAACTGAGCAAAATTAAATGTAAGCATTTTAGGATTGCAGGGAAAAAAAAGAAAAGTTTGTCCAAACCAAATATGAGAAAGCTTATTAAGGGATTTAACAGATATATTAAAACGTATCTAATTTGTAATTTTACAAACATATTAGAGTGTTTAAGGGTAGAGGTAAGTTTGCAGACACCACATTGCTTTGAGAACTTCTCTCAGTGGAGATTTGAGCAGAGGCTGCTCCTAAGAGCTCATATTTGTTTTCTTCTAGGACAATACACACACACTGATAGAAAGGTGTATTCAAATGCAAAATTCACTCCAGGCTGATAGTTCTGATCTCCTTTAATCTTCCTCTCTTGATTAACAGTAAGGGCTTCTGTGAAGGACGATTGATGTGGTGCAATAGGTCGCCTTCTGGTCTCAACCTTGCCAGAGTAATCAGATACCTGGCAAGCTTAATAGAGGTCACTTAATGCAAAGATTAAAATTAACTGGAAGTCAATAAGGGAATAATAAAGGAAAATGATCACCCTGTTGCTCCTGCTTTGTAAAAGTAAACCTCACATTGCAGGCCAGGAGTAAAAAAAAAAAGAGTAGCAGGTGATCCAACAGGCCTTCAAAAGCCCTCCAGCAAACAATTTAATGATTTCAGGTACCCTTTAAACTAAGTGGCCAATCACTGTTAAATCCTTTGGTATTCATTGTAATAACACTGATCATGATGAACTCTTTTGGTATTAATGTGGATGTAATATATACGTTTTTAATTATAGAACAAGAAAATCCAATTACCCCTTTGCCTCATCAAAGTTCTTTGCTAGCTGTGACTGTTTAAACATACATTATGAAACATTCAAACCGAGGGAGGTTTTAGTGCAAAGCAAAGGCCAAATCCTGCTGGGTGCTGACCACTCCTAACTGGCAGGAATGCTGGGAGAAGGTCATCAAACCAAGCACCTCCTGCTCTTAGCAGGATCAGGCCTTGATAGAGTGTGGAAAAAAGCAAGGAATGCACTGATCAGCTTTGGAAAGAGCCTTTTTGAAAGGCAGAAAGAATTCTTTTCTACAATGAAGCAGAACCTGCTCTGAACAGTTAAAATTATCATCAGGTGGGACAAAATTTACTCTGTAGAAGGAGGAGGAAAAAATGATGGGCTAAGCAAATTGCTTTGGTTTTATTCCATGTTCCACAGGCTGAAGTCTCCACATTCAGTTCCTGTTCTCTGGGAAAACTTTGAATATAGGCTGGATTTAGTTAGTGTTTAAAATTTAACTATTGGAAGATAGAAGCAGAAAAATTCAAGATCTAGAGTGAAGTCCTTTTTGAGCTGATATTCTGCTGTAAATAAAACCAGCTTCAGAAATGTGTAATCATGGGGTGTATCAGTCAGGTCCCATAAGCAGCGGGAGCCAACCTTTTGGAGGGTGAGATCAGCCCATACTCAATGATGCCACTTCATTCATTAATCAAAAATAGGGAGGTTTGCTGAAATACATTTGTGGTTATCCCTTCCTAGAAATTGCCCAAGCAGACGTTATGTTAAGATATTTCATTTCTTAATTTTTTTTTGGCCACCCTGTCAGTTCAGTGTCATAAAAGCGAAATTTGCCAGAACACTTTTAGAACTTTAGAACCTCACGAAGAATCCAAAATATTGCAGACCACTGCTGTTGTAGGGAACCTATGAGGTATTTCTCCTATTCCAATTGAAAACTACCACAAAATCACACTCAAAAGAAAATTTTTATGACGTCTCCAGCAGATTAATCTTAGCACAGCTGTCCCAAAGGTGAGCTGTAGAAGGGGTAGCAAAGTAGTGCTTGTATGTAGGAGTGGTGTCTGAGTAGGGACCAGGGGAAATACAGACCACTGTGGTATATAAATATACTTAAACAACAAATGCTTTTACAGCAAAATGGCTCTGTAATCATGTCAGATGGTAATTTGTAAGATATCACTGAACATTTATGAGATAATTGCCCAATTTCTATAGCTCCATTGCTACTACAACCAGTTCATCACAAAAGGAACATTCAGAAGGAACAAAACCAAATATTCACAATGCTTTAATGCTACATGAGGCAGTATAGGATTAATAAAGATATTTTAAATGCATTAAGTGTTGCTCTTTCTTTAAAAAATTACATTATAAAAACCTTTCTTAAACATTATTTGAATAAAGCCTCATTACTCACAGTCCAGAGAAGTTCATTAGGAAAAGATCACTTTGGAAAGCATTCAACTAACTAGCCTTTCTTCTCAGCAGTGAATTACATTAGCTACTTCCTAGTTATTTAAATCTTGAAATAAAAGATGTAAACGCTACAGTGACATCTTAAGATCATTGGTAAGGCAGGTCTTGCATGCACAAAAATGCCCAGCTGGTCCGGAGATAAAACAGATTGATAATTAGTTGCAAAATGTAACATTTCATCAGGAATATTTTGAATAATCCAATTTATCTTTGTCAGATATGCGGCACATATTTTTCCTTTGGAGACTCTTTGTTCTTTAACACAACATTATAATTTCAGCCTCCTAATTAACGCGCTCGTCGGTCGGCCCTGCCTTGATGTCCCGCCGCCGAGCGGGGGCCGGCGGGCCTGTGTGGAGAGAAGGTGGCTGCCCTGAGCCACAGGCCACCAGTGGCTCCCGCTGCTCCCACCACCCTACTGGGGCCCAACTGGTTTGATACTGGCGAGATCAAAGCCCGCGGCTGCCAGGGAGGAGGGCCTGGCTCTGCCACGCCGGCAGGGCCTGCGGAGCGGCTGGGATTGCTCAGCGCTCTCCAACAGGCTCCCAGAGCCTTGGCTTCCTAATTAACTCCTGGAAAACCGTCCTGGCCACGCTCACGGGCCGGTGCTGTGGGGGTCCCACAGCTGCTCTGCCGCCTTCACCGCGCTCGGCCCTGCAGCTGTGGGTGGCTGGGTGAGGGATGGCCGGCCTTGCCGTGCGGCCTGAGGGGCACAGAAGGGTGTGAGCACTCCTGGCATTGCTCCAGTGCCATCTCCACTGGCTGGCACGAGGCCGTTCTGGCCTCATGGGTTGGCATCCCCTCCCTGGTAACCTCATAAAAGGGTTACCAGTGTTTGGAGCCCTTCCTGTGACCCGATTCTGTGTTTGCACAGCTCAGCGAAGCTCCTCACCATTTGTGGTGGGAATGGTGATGCTCCTCACAGGAGCACAGCATCTTCACATCTCCAGCTGCATGGGGCAGAGCTGAGGTAAAACCAGCTGGAACCTCCAGGAAACAGGTAAGAAACCTCCTGCCCCTCCTTCACTGGTTCCTCTGCCTGAGGGAGGGGTGCCATGCCACAAACACCAGCGCAGAGTCCACCCTGATCCCACTGCAACCCCAGTTAAATCCCCGCTGTCTTCCACAGCTCCAAACGTCAGCCCTGACGTATCCCAGGGTATTTTTTAAGGAAACACTTCTTCCAGACACAGCCAGCATGGAGGTCAGGTTTACTCCAGAGGTACCAAAGATTTGGTTTTGCAGCTTTTGGGGTAATCCTGCCCAAGCCTGATTCCCCAGCCCAGATCTGCAAATGCTGCCCCATTAAAAACCAGCTTAGAAACACAAGGAAGTTTCCGGCCAGATTTTAACAAAGTGGTTGTCTCAGAAGCAATAAAATAACCAAAACCTCACCTGGCAGAGAGAAGGCTGGAAGGTTTTCCATCAGCTTTTGTAATAAAACATTGGCTTTTTGTAATTCTTCCTCTGCTTCGGAATTCAAGTCCTCACTGACCCTATGGAAGGAGGTGCAAAGTGACCCTGGGTCAGCGTGGCTGTGCCTGGGCTGACCAAGCTTTTGTGACCTGCAACAACAACAATTTGTCCCCACCCCAGGTGCTTTAAATGTTCATTACCCTGTTGGCTTTACCTCATTCACTTCATTCAATAGGTGTATCTTCACGTGCAATGCTTTGACTTTTCAAATTTCAGCTGGTGTTTAAGAAAATGAAATAGTTTGGAGAGCTAGATTAAAGTTTTGTGCGAGTTTTTTGCCAAACTCTCTTCATTAAGAGATGGAAGTCATGTAGCCTTATCAGCCTGCACCTCTGATATGATAATGATATCTGTACCACCCAGAAAGTAGGTCACACTAATTCTTCATAGCAGTTTTTGTAACCTACTCAGGGACTACAAGGCCAGCTATTCTAAAGATAATTCTGAATTTCTTTAATAAGATTTTATTGGATTCAGATAATTGATCCGATTATTGAAACCTGGGGAAAGCGCTATTGACCTGAATATATACATCAGTAATTCTTTTTTAAATGAATTTAGGTCATCACAAAGTTATTGCCTCTGCTTAATGTCAGGCAAGGTGCTCACTACAGGCCTGGCAGAGACACAGCTCCCATGGTCCTGCCCTTCCCAAAACATGGGAAGCTCCTTCCTCCACCCTCAAGAGGGACTGAGGGACTTGAAGCCTGAGTTAAGCACTTTGAGACTGCTCTGACTTTCACAATGAGGATCATTTCTTTTGATTTCTTTAATTTTTTTCCCTTGTCTCCCTTTTTAGTCAGCATCAGGAGATGTCCAGAGTTTTGCCGGTGCCTGTTATCCTCCTCATCCATGGCAAGGGGTTGGAACAAGGTGGTCTTCAAGGTCCCTCCCAACCCAAACCAGTCTGTGATTCTCCAGTTTCATTTCTGATAGCACAACTATTTCTGATCATCCAGTTCCAGACAACTCCAATTAATTTTCCACCTTACTCTTTGCTTGCTTTCCACACCATCATCTACACAATGATATTTATTCCCACAGCACTGAGCCCAACAAGTCCTTCCACACTCCTCTTGGAGAAGGAGAAACCACTTGGAAGTAATTTTTAATTACGCCTCCTTTAATTGCACCTGTTACCCACCTTGCTCCCAGCCTATTGCATTGTGGAGACACCAGTTCCACCTCTTGCACACCCAGCAGATGTCCCTGGGAGGTGACAGGGAGAGTTTCAGAGCAGAGGATCCAGGGCCATCCTGCCCTGGGTGGGTGAAAGAGCTCTGGCTGTGCTTCCTTTCCCACCTCGCTGCTTCTCACACAAACACACACAGATAAAAGCTGCTCCTAGGAAGGAAAAAAAATGACATTTCCCCACTTCTTGCAGTTGATAAGTCTCAGCTGAGGGTGGCTGGGCTGCTCTGATTGCCTGGAGTGCCCCGCTGGCCGGGCTATTGCTGTCCCTATTTCCTTGCTCTAATACAATGTGCGTGATGTGATCTCCCACGGCAGAGCTGGCAGCGCTGGGTGTGATGGAAATGCACCTGGAGACAAAGCTGGGACAGCCTCATTGCACTGCTCATACAGAATGGGACTGAAATTATCTGTACAGCTGAGCTGGGAACCTGCCTCCATCATCCCCCATCAGTTCCCAGTGACTGACCTTCCACAAAATGCTGTGTTTCATTCAGGAGGAGATAGAAAAAAAGGCACATTTTTCTTATTTGTTATTCTTTGCACTCCTCAGCAGCACCGTTCTCAAAACAAAACTTATCCTTGACCTCACTAACCCTCCTTTTAACATGACTATGCAGAGTATTTCTTTCTACTTGGATTTTGCTTTTTACAAGTATTTTATTCTCTCTTTTGTACAAATTCCAAGCCACACTCTTGCTCCTTTAAGCATTTTTTTCAGATACTTGCATCCTGAAGCAAAATTTTTCTCCAAATGGCACAATTTTAGCCTATTAGCAGCTTCAGGTTGGTGGTGGAATTACCCTTACTTCCTCTACCAACCTCTTGGAATTGCTTGAAACTCTGAAACTATAAGAAGAACTTGTCTAAGTGGGTTTGAACACCAAACTGAAAGGTACAAAATAATTACCAAATTCAAGTTAAGGGGAATTATCAAATCTTACATTGCAAATCCTTGGATGTCACTCTCTAAACCAGGGTCCTCAAAAGTTGCACAGACTGCTCGAGGGCTTCTCCTTTAGCTGCACGTGGTGGTGGTGGTCGTGGAGGAAATCTCTGCACAGGACATGGATGATGACAAGTGATGGAATTGGGATTGCTCAGCGTGGAGAGGAGAAGGCTCCAGGGAGAGCTCAGAGCCCCTTCCAGGCCCTGAAGGGGCTCCAGGAGAGCTGGAGAGGGACTGGAGACAAGGCCTGGAGGGACAGGACACAGAGAATGGCTTTAAACTGGAAGAGGTTAATTTAGATGGGATATTTGGAAGGAATTGTTCCCTGGCGGGGTGGGCAGCCCTGGCACAGGTGCCCAGAGCAGCTGGGGCTGCCCCTGGATCCCTGGCAGTGCCCAAGGCCAGGCTGGACACTGGGGCTGGGAGCACCTGGGACAGTGGGAGGTGTCCCTGCCATGGCAGGGGTGGCACTGGATGGGCTTTAAGGTCCCTTCCCACCCAAACCCTTCCATGGTTTCATAAAGTCCCACCCATGCTGGAGACCAGCTGGTGAGCACCACCTGCAGAGCCAAAGCCATCCTTGAAGTTCCACCAGAGCCTTATTCCAGTCCTGCATAACCAACTGATTCTTGCCTGTGTTTTCCCATGATTTCTTTTGTTGCTGCTTCTTCTTTCCCTTTGCCTTGTGTGGAATTACGAGCTCTAATTACGTAAATAAACAGCCAGGAAACAAACCAAACCTCTGGGAGTCCTGAGGGGATTCCCTTCCCTGCAGACACACTGGCCATTTGCAGGTTCCCACTATCTTTGCTTTCCTCTTTTTTTTTTTTTTTCCTTGTGCTGCCTAGAGGGGAGGATTTGTCACTAAGCAAAGCAAGTCTCTCAAACTTCTGAGAAAATCATAAACAGGCTGCAGTCCCTCATGAAAGCGAAGAAAACAAATGTGAACGGCAAAATCAACTATCTCTAATTTATTTATCATTGAAAAGCTAATTGCATCCTCCTTAGAAGCATCAAAAAAGCCTCAAAGTGCTGCAAAACACACGAGCGTTTAGGGCATCCTCTGGGATTATCCCAGGCAGCTCCTGCTATCCTCCCTCTGATGCTGAATGAGGTGGCTCAACCCTACAGGCTCCATCCTCCCAAAAAATCCCTAGGTGGGGGTGGAGCTTCCCAAAAATCCCTGGATGGGGTGCAGTTTCCCACCCTCCTGTAGAGGTTGTTTATCCCTCACCACGTTCCTATTAAATATAATTTTTTTCTTTTTTTCCCCAAGACATTGTTGGATGTGAAAATAGTCTTCAACATCATGAGAAGGGTTGGGATTTTTCCATACCTCCTGAAGAATTAGCTTTACCCTTGGAAGGGTCCTGTGTCATTCAACAGGTGCAGGTCCTGGAAGTATCTAAACAAAAAAGGAGTCAGTTCTACACACATTCCTTGGAAAAAGGGCTGAACAGAAATAATCATGTTTCCTGGGATTTTTATTTAAAAAAAACCAAATTTCTATGGCAAGATAAAACCCTCGATTAAATTTTACAGTCTGGTATAAAAAGTGCTGTCTAAAGGTTGTTATTTTCTATTATCAGTGAGAGTTTTCTTGAAGACACTGAGATAACTCAACAGGCTTTTCCTTAGCTCTGATTTAAGACAGCTGGAACTGAGGAAAATTTTCCTGGAAGTGAAGTGAAACATCAGAACAGAAGAGCACTGACATGGCAGGGATGATAATTTTCCCTTTCCCTGTCTTCTATCAATATCCAGCTGTGAATATTTAGGGATTTACTGCAAGCCCACAGAACTTTAATTTTCCCTCACACCGTTTGATAGTGAAAAAGTGTTAAATATAAGCTGTACCAAAATAACATTTATTAAAATTATCACCATTTATTCTGTTTTATCTGTAAATTATCTTGCTGTAGACTCACCAAAACAGTATCTATATACTTCTAATTTTGGTTTTTTAGTTTCTTCTGGTTGCTCCTTTGCAGTGAAATAATTGCAAGTAGAGTTTGTTTGTGGCTAATCAATATCCTGCTGCCAGTGTTAATGGGACGTGTGCCAACATAAGGACAGTCCCCCTCCAAAACAAATTCCTGACAATTACTATTAATCATTTCTGAAGTGTTTGGGTTTTTTTTCCAAATCACAAAAAAGCCAGGATTTTGTTTTCTGTGTGCACAGTCATAAAGTGATTGTTTGGGAGAGCTGTAGATTATCTGTGAATAATCCAATCTTTCATCACAGGTTTATTTTGGATTTCTAGAAACTGTAAATGGTGAATAACTCAGCTGTGTGTTCAGATGTGTTGGTGAGTTTGCAGATTAACAATGTAAATGTGTGAGTAGAGGAAAATACCCCATTTTTCACCAGATAGAAGCCATCAGCTCTTTATACTCTCAATAAATTTCCAACCTGAAAACTCCTTTTCAGTAAATCCTCAGAGCACAAATAACAACAGTGAATCACAGAATCAAAGAATAGTTTGAGCTGGAAGGAACCTTAAAGATCATCTCATTCCAAACCCCTGCCATGGGGAGTGACACCTTTAAAAGATTCCTTAAAAATAATTGTCTGTAATGACTTAGCAATCCTCTTTGAAAAATCCCATTTTTTAATAAATAAAAATCTTCATTACTCCAATAAAATCCTATTTTAATCCATTCATTCAACAAACAGGAACACAAATATTATTTATGCCAAGTGGACCTGACATCACCCTGTGATACCTCCTAAACTTGTGACTTTGAGTTAATTGTGAAGCAACAGCAAGTGAAAATCAGTGGGAAAAGGAGCGAGTATAAAGAAAACAACCCCTAAATTAAAGACCTTTTCCTCTCCAGCAGTTTGGGCAGCAGCTCGGACTGTCATCAGCAGATAAATCAGTTTGCAGGGCTGCGGACAGCTCGTTAATATGAGTTTGAATGGTTTAATTGGGGAAGTGTGGGAGAAGCTGAGGTGCAGAGTCAGGCTGAGTTCAGGGCAGGGGTGTGTGCAGGTGTGGGCACCTGGGGCTGGGTGTGCTCCTCCAGAACTTCTCTGCCCAGAACTCCTGGACTCTGCAGCCACCACACACCTGGCTCTGCTCATCAGTGAAACTCCCAGGTATTGCTCCCACCTGACTTCTCAAATAACAGGGAAAAATGATATGTAAAACTAAATTAGAAGTTAAATTTTACTTTTTTAGCGGAGCTTGGGCCTGTTTTCTCCTTTGAGGAGGGTGCTGCTGGACGTGGGAGAGCTGGAGACAGGGCACAACTTCTAAAAGCCTTGGAAAAGATTCAGGAGGCACAGCAAAGGGATGAGGCAGCCCTGGGAAACACCTCCCTCTGCACCAGGAGCTGATGTGGAATGAGGTCCCTCCTCAAGCTGCACCAGGGGAGATTCAGCTTGGATATCAGGAAAGATTTCTTCGTGGAAAACAGGGTCAAGCATTGGGACAGGCTGCCCAGGGCAATCATGGAGTCACATCCCTGGAAGTGTCCAAAGACTGAGTGATGTGGCATTTTGTGACATGCTCAGTGGGCATTGGTGGGGTGAGATCAAAGCTGGCCTTGATGATCCTGGAGGTCTTTTCCAGCCTTAATGATCCCATGATCCTATCCCTTAGTTTTACCTGATCTAATGTAAATAGTGCTGCCCAAATCTCTAATTCCTCATTCTTTAAACACTCCTGATGTCTCAAATTCCTGTGGCAATGATCCCACGTCCCAGCCCAAAACCCTGTCTCTTGTCACCAGCCTGAGCTGCGGGCTCTGCCACATCTTTTGGCTGTTCCTGGATTCTTGTGTCAGCAGAAGTGCAGGGAAAGAGGTATCCTCAACAACCTCCTGAGATACTCCCTATCAACTATTCCTTATCTGATACATTTTTGCCATTTTCATCCTCGTTAGCCAGGAAATTCATGTTCCAAACTTGACAGGCTCTCATCACAAGCACATCTCACCCTCTGTCTAATCATTTCCATCAGCCCTCTCTGAACTTTCTACACTTCAGCTGTACCTTTTTTGAAATGGAAATGAAAGCAGCGTTCAAGGCAAAGGCTCATCGCCCCTTTACGTAACAGCATTCAAATATTTCTGCACTGTTTTCTCTCACACATCCTGTGCTGAGGTTTGCTTTTTATCAGGGAAAAATGGGATCAGTGAGGGGACAGCAGGGTGGTGCCATGAGCTGGAATTGGTGGAGAGCAAATACCTGCTTGTCCCTGTTGTTGACCAAGGCTGGGTCATTCATTTTCTCCAAACTGCAAAGTTGACAGTGAAATAATTTTATCTCCAAAACTTACAGTGAAATAAAGCTTAAATCTTGTTGGTGAACTGCTCTGGACCATCTCATATTGGGACTGTAGGATGTAATTATCACAGAAATATAAATTCATGGAATAGTTTGGGTGGGAAGGGACCTTAAAGCTCATCTCATCCCATCCCACCCCATCCCACCTTCCCCTGTCCCAGGTGCTCCCAGCCCCAGTGTCCAGCCTGGCCTTGGGCTCTGCCAAGGATCCAGGGGCAGCCACAGCTGCTCTGGGAATTCCATCCCAGCTCCTCCCCACCCTTCCAGGGAACAATTCCTTCCCAAAATCCCATCTAACCCCAATGGTCTGAAACCATTCCCCTTCTTCTGGGCACTCCAAGCTCTTGTCTCTCCATCCTTCTTGACACACATCCTACAAGGAGTTACTCTGTGTAAACAATGCTTACCTTTGCCCGGGGAAGGAGGACAAGTTATTCCTGGGTTATTCCTGGATTCAAGCTCAGATCTCCAATATCCAAATTCTTGTGCTCCCCTGGACCCTGCAAGAAATAAAGCCCTTTATTCTGCTCTAAAATATTGACTTTATCCCACAAATAACTCTCTCTGCTGGTTGGGAGGCCATGCTCTGTCAAAATCCATTTGTTTTCCAATGTTTAATGGAGGGATTTCAAAAGCTGTTCCTTTCCTCATCAATGCAAGTGACAAAACAATATTATTTTCCCCAAATATTGGAACCTCAATAATACATCCCACTAATCTCCCAGCCACAAAGGTATTTTAGAAGTAAAGCAGGATGTTTTTTATGGGTCAGATGTTGTTGTCCTACTGCACTGGAGCTTGTATCCTCCTGATACCACACATGTTTGTTCTCTACTTAATTTTTAATGTATGAATTTGTTTTTATATTAAAATTCAATAAAATTTTAATTATAAAACATAATATATCACACTGAAGTATATATATCTACGGAGAGGCACATCTGTGGTTTTACAACAGATGTGAGGAACTCTGCAAATATTTAAGATGCAGATTTTACCACTAAAATGAGCTCAAACCCAGCTTGCCTGCAGATGAAGAACTCAGGTAGGCCCAGGCTGAGGGCACCTAAATGGGTCCCTGATCTCAGTGAAAGCAGAAAGTTGAAGAGAAGTTACTGAATATCACGAGGGAGCAGGAGCAAAATCAGAATTAGAGTCACAAGAAGCTGAAAGAAAGGGAGAACCTCTAAGGTGCAGAACCAGTTTTTCCATACATTTGTTTTATAGTTTTGAATCCTTTTAAATTTATACCTTTTCTGAACTGTAGATCTCCCTAACATTCCCTGGCAGAAGAATCCTCTTTCTGAACTCATGTAAGGTCTGCACAGCACCTTTTGTGCAATTTACTTGTTGCCATTCAGGACTCTCAATATGAAGAAATTCTCTGTTTCCTTTTAATTTTTAAATCAGAATTTATTCTGCTGTACTTGCCATGTCTGTTGTGCTTTAGAAGTTATTCCCATGATCCTTTCAAGAAGAGTAAAGCCAAACAGACAATTCAGGAGAAACCTGGGGTGAGAAGAAGGACATTCACATAATAACAAATGACAAAAATTAAAGGCTGGGTTTGGTGCTTATCCAAAGTAGTGCAAAGTGAAATTCTCATGTAGATATAAATCAAGAGTGAACAAATAAAAGGGATGGGAAGAGAAATAGGTCCTATGAAGAGAAATAATGCAGAATTTATTTGAGAGAAATTGTATTAGGAAGGGTTTTTTTCATTTTAAACACCAACTGTCCAGTTTTGGTGCAATTTTGGGGTGGCTCCTCGAGGTCCACAAAAAGCCATCCTGGATTTGGGGCTTGGCCAGCACAGAGAGGCCACTGGGAGTTCTTCAGATCCTTTTTCTCTCTTTTCTCACCAAACCTCTCCATTTCTCAGCTTACACTTGCGCACGAGAATGTGGAATATTGAATTCCAAATCTGAATAATAAATAAAACCAAATCTCCATGAATTATCCAGAGGAGCTGAACTGCATACTGTAACTTGCTTTGGACTACCTTGAGTGCACACAAACCCCTAAACTGGCATCCTAGACGTTGTTGCACTAAACATCACCAGCATTTTCTTTAAAGACATGGAAAATTCAGTGCCTGAAATGCAGCAGATTTTCCTATTCACTGCCCACATCATAAGGCTGACCCACATAATTTTAAGCAAGGAGCTGAAATCTCAGCCAAACTCCACAGAGATTCCACGTGATATTGTTTTAACTGTTTGCTGAACTCTTTCTAGAATTATTCGTCCTGAATTTTGGTGACATGAAGTGAATAAATAATCACGTCTCACCTGGGAGTAGCAAATCTGAACAATGAGTTTAAAGCAGCAAAACCATTTTTGGGGAGGGGAGAAAGGAGAAATCTGAGTCGAAGAGCAAGGTCTGCAGGTTGTCTACATGCTTAAAACATTAATCAGTTGGCAACATTTCTCCTCTGGAACAGAAAAAAAAAGCAGAAAAAAAGAAATTTCATAGAGCCAATAACACTCACAACTTGAGAAAGCGTAAGATGATCCTTTCCTTAGAAAAATCCATCAGCAGCTAAACTCCTAAAGCAGGGGGAGTTCTCAGGATTGGTTTAAAAAAAAAAACAAAAAAACAAAACAAAACAAATGAAAAAGCTGCTGGTTCTCCTAAAAGTAAGGAAGGGCTGATGCTAATGATTGCTTTCTGTCATAATTGCAGCAAGCTGTCATCAACAAGGAATTGCAGCTCAGAACTCTTGGGAAGTACAGCAAGAGAGGCAAATCTGTGTCAAACTTCTGCAGATGGTGCAGATTTATGCTCTCTATTAGACTCCAGTGGAACATGCTGTCTCTCACCTTTTGTTTTTTTTAATTAAAATTTTTAGAAAAGGCAGGAAAAGGGGAAAAGAAGTGCCATTATTAGTAATCTCCTTGGCATTTTTCACTCTGCGATTTGCTTTTTAAAATGATGACTCTGCCTGAAGTTTTTAACACCATAAATAAACTGAAACCTTTCTGCTTCCAGAATGTCACTGCTGTTTGTGAGCAGCTTTCCCTTTCTTCTTTCCTTTTGCTTCTTGCAGAGAAAGCTTAAACTCCATCTCCTTGGACTTTCAAAGGTGCCACTCAGATCTATTTTTAAGCATCTATTTTCAGATGCAGAAATCAACTTCTTATTCATTGGGGGGTTTTTTGGGGGGTTTTTTTTTGTTGGTTTTTTTGTTTAATGTTATGGGGAAATGTTCCCTTCATCTTCAGCACTCAGTGCAGTGCTGCAGACACTGGAAATTCTGGATGTGGGATGAGACCAAAGCCCAAAGTTCAGCATCCCTCTGCAGAATAGGATGAAGGGGAATAGTTTTAGCTGGAAGAGGGTAAATTTTGATGGGATTTTGAGAAGGAATTGTTCCCAGGAGGGTGGGGAGGAGCTGGGATGGAATTCCCAGAGCAGCCCTGGCTGTCTCTGGATCCCTGGAAGTGTCCCAGGCCAGGCTGGACACTGGGGCTGGGAGCACCTGGGACAGTGGGAGGTGTCCCTGGTGGAATGGGATGAGCTTTAAATTCCCTTCAACCCAAACCAGCCTGGGGTTCTGTGATAACAAATTGGGGTTTGCCACAAGCCTTTGTCCCTTGGCAATCTCTGGGTCACAGGTGCCACGGTTCTTAAGCCATCATTTTCCTTTTTTTTTCTTCTAAGACTGAAAACTGGACCCTCAAACCCCTTTGTAATTCAGTCTAGCAGCCATGCAAATACAAATATTTCCATAATCCAAGTATGAATTAAAAGTCAAATTACTTTATGGATTTATTTATATTTGCACACGAGGGACTTCATCAAAACAGACCTCAAGAGCTGAAAAACAATTTTTTTTTTAAGCACAGCTTTTCTCTTTCAGTGTTAGGTTAACAGGTTCAGCTCTGTGATATTGTAAAGCCAAGAGGGGAAAAGGAACTGTGCTCTGTGAATTTAATGAATTCTCTACTTGTGGTACAAGGCATCTAAATGGCTGTGAAGGAAGCATGAACAAGTTACAAGAGTGTTTTAGCAGAATTGCTCTTCTTGGAGTGGTTTGGACAAGGCTGGAGGTGGGATTTGCATGTGGCTATGCCATTCCAGCTCTGGAAAACCCCACAGTGATGCTCCTAAACCAGCCCAGGGCCTGGACTCTCACACAAAATTATTTCAGTCATGGCTTTGTGGTGATTTGCTTCTTCTTGGTTTTTTTTGTTGTTTTTTTTTTTTTTTCTTCATAGCTCTCCATCCCTATTTGGGGGAATTTAGTCTTTTTCACTGATTAAAATTTGGGATTCTGGAAAAAAAAGAATAATAGTGACCTTTTGATGCAGTCTACAAAGTACTCCCACTAAACAGGCAATAAGTGAATCTAATAGACACCCCAACCCACGCCAAGTCCCATAAAATCAGGGTGTGAAGCATAAGGGAGAGAGGGATTCATATTAATAATTCATTCCAAGCAACCCCCTGGAGCAGTTTTACTATGATATGCTATGCAGAATGCTTCAACACACTAATTAATATTTTCAAAGTGTTCCACGAGCCCCTTTTAAAAGCACTTTTGCCATTCATTGAGCATTCTGCATTTCAGGAGGGGAAAGCTCAGGCCTGGCCCCCAAACCCAGGGCTGGGCTGCAGGATTGGGGTGCAGAGGAAGCACCAGCACCCCCCAAAGCTGCTGCAGCCCCCATGTGAATGGCCTGGGCCTTTTGCTCCCCAAGTGCAGAGTGAAGTGGGATAAATTCCCCAAAATGCAGGTGCCCTCCAGAGAGATCCCAAAATTGCACTGACGAGTCCCTGCCGCACTCCCTGCCCAGATTGTTCCAGGGAAAATCTCTGCCAATAACTTGAGACAACACCAAGTTCTTCTTCTTAGGCACAGATCTATTGTTTTTTACCATATTTACAAACCAACCCAATTTCCTGCTTCAGTTAGCAAGAAAACACAGCGAGGATGTGCTCAGCAATGAAAAAAAAGTGGAGTTTTAGAACTAATGAACTTAACCCAGTGTTGGAATCTCAGTACAAAACTCCATCTCCAGCAATAAATCTCTCCATTAGATTTCTATTAAATGCACTAGAACACTTACAAAAAAAAAAAAAAAGAAAAAAGAAAAGAAAAAGAGCCAGAGATGACACTTGACCTGCTCATGCTCCAAAAATCAAAACAAAAGGATTTCTTTAGGAAAAATAAGGCAGAACATACCCAGAGAGTGAATTCTGCTCGAATCATTGTTTCCTGGTTGGTCCAAATAATCTCTTGTCTAATTAAGAGCTTAAAAATTCAAGGAGTGAATTATTTTTAACCCTTGGAATGCTAGGGATTGTTTTGTAAAGGCTGGGGGCATTTCCTAAAAAGTGACAGTGGAATAAGTTTCAGCAAAAATTGACTGATTTTAGAGGGAAAATATAGACAATTAAGGTGGCTGGGATACATAGGAATACTGGGAAAATATGCCAAAATTTCCCACACCCACCTAAAATGCAGGTCCTACCTCTCCTTTGAAGATCCAGGAGATCTACACCAGGCTCAATGCATCACATCCAGGGGCCAGTGTCAGGATTTGCCCCACAGGAGGTGCCACTAACACAGATTGCACCACAAACTCTCCTGACATTTAGGAAAACACCCAAAAAATGGGATTGTCCACTCTGGAGCTGGACCAGCTGCTGCTCCACGGGCTCTGCAGCCGTGCAGCACCGAGCAGGGGAGGGACTGTGCTTCTCCACACAAACCCACAGCAGTCCTGCCAATGCAAATATTAATAATCAAGATAATCGTGTTGGTTTTGGACACTCCCTTGAGGATGCCCTCTCACCCCAGCTTGGCAGCTCTCGAGAGATGTGATCCAGCACAGCTCAGGAGCCTCTCCCCCCTCTCAGGAGAGCCCCTGTGGGTGCTGGGTGACAGCAAGGACAGGACTCCAAGGCCACAGACACCCAGAAAGCAGCAGCAACAGTCACCAGGAAGGAATCTTCATTCCCAACTCCTGCCCTGCTTCCCCCTGACACCCCAAAACTCACCAGGACTGGGCACATCCCAGCATGGGGGAAGAGCTCTTTCATCTGCAGAGCCCCCAAAATGGTACCAGCCCCTCTCCCAGTGTGCTGGGACCTTCAGGGTGTGTCTTACCCTGGTACCTTTAGGATGTGACTGATATTGGGACCTTCAGGATGTGCATTACACTGAAACCTTCAGGATGTGCGTTATACTGGGATCTTTAGGATGTACATTATACTGGTACCTTTAGGATGTGCATTATATTGGAACCTTCAGGATGTGCATTTTACTGGGATCTTTAGGATGTGCATTTTACTGGGATCTTTAGGATGTGCATTATATTGGAACCTTTAGGATATGCATTATATTGGAACTTTCAGGATGTGCTTTATACTGGGATCTTTAGGACTTGCATTGTATTGGGACCTTCAGGATGTGCATTATACTGGTACCTTCAGGATGTCCATTTTTGTACCTTTAGGATGTGCATTATATTGGGACCTTTAGGATCTTCATTATTTTTGTACCTTTAGGATGTGCATTATATTGGGACCTTTAGGATCTTCATTATATTGGGACCATTAGGATCTTCATTATTTTTGTACCTTTAGGATGTGGCTTACGCTGGCACCTGGAAATCATCCCCACAAAGGGCTCATTTGGTGTAAGAGTCAGAAATTTGTCCATATTTTTCTAGGATTTTGTGCTCTGGCTGCCCCTGATTGGGTGTTGCAGTGACCCTTTGCCACTGAGGTTTTAATAAGGGGTTGTGCCACTTTTTCAGGATTAATTCTCACTCCTGCAGCGAGGGCTCCTTGATATGAGGACAGGTGACACAGGGGCTCTGCTGGAACCTTCCAAACTTCTCTCCTGCTCCAGCTGCTGATGAAATGCCCTTTTCTTTTGGATCAGTGAAAGGGTGAGGAGAAACTCTTCCCTGATCAGCAGCTTGGCTCAGGCTGCCCCAGCAGGAGCAGTGGCTTTAACACTGGTGGTCAAGACCTGCTGGAGAATTTGGAGCTCTGTATCCAAAGGTAGAGGATCCTTTCAGGTGAAGAAGGAAACAAAGGAGCAAGGTCTTGTTTTTTCCCCTGCCAGGAAAACACAGGAGGTCAGCAACCTGTACCCAACCCCAGGCTGAGCTTTGTGAGAGGGTTCAAGCTGCTGCCTGGGCAACCACGGCAGACAGGGAAGGTGGAAAATCCTCCCTGAGCCCTGAGCACAAAGCCCAAACCTGCCTGGCAGTAGGGCAGAGGGGAGGAAGGAGCAGGAATTGCTTCCATGGCTGTGCTGGTGTGCAGTGATTTGCTGCATTTTCCACCATCCCTCCTGGCCAGGGTGATGCAGCCTTGGAATAAGAGAGCTGGGAAGGGCAGGATCTGCCTCAACACCCCCGTCTTTCCTTCTTTTTCCTTTTTCCTTTTTCCTTTTTCCCCTTTCCTTTCCTTTCCTTTCCTTTCCTTTCCTTTCCTTTCCTTTCCTTTCCTTTCCTTTCCTTTCCTTTCCTTTCCTTTCCTTTCCTTTCCTTTCCTTTCCTTTCCTTCCCTTCCCTTCCCTTCCCTTCCCTTCCCTTCCCTTCCCTTCCCTTCCCTTCCCTTCCCTTCCCTTCCCTATGGAATTTAGTGCTCCAGATTGACCTGCAGGACTGTTGTTTATGAAGCACCCTCAATAACAAACCCTCCTGACTTTTGTACAGCTCGGGCTGTGCAGAGAAAGTTCCAGAACAACAACTCTGACCTTTTTCCCCCATCAGTGTCCTGACACGAGCTCGCTCTGGGGCTGGGGGCCTGGTGGCCCCCTTGTCGTGCAGAAGGGATTTTATACTGATTTTTTGGGTGCCTCCAGAGCAGTATTTTCAGGTGCCCTTTCCTTCAGACAGCCCTGTCCCCCCCTGCCCTGCAGGGTGTCCTGACCATCCCCAAATCCTTTGGGATGCAGCTCCCGGGGTCCCGGCAGGGCTGGGATGGGGACAGCTCAGGACTTTGGGAATTCAAGGGGGACTCCAAGTTCTGGGCGTTCTGTTCTCCCTCCTTCCAACTCCTCCTTGGCTTTTGGCAGGGAAAAAAAAAAAACCAGGATTGGGTGAAATGTTGGGAGCTGGGGATGGAATTGTTTGAAAGCTTAAGAGTGCCATCGTGTGGATCTGGGATTGGTGCTCCCGCTCCATGGAGCACTGAACCCTCCTCTTTCCCCCAAAAAACACAGTTATTTTAATTCCCTAATAAATCTGTTGTTTGGGGTCCCACTGTCTCACCCGCTCTGCATTTGTAACTCCTCACCCTTCTTTTCTTTTGGTTGATTACCTTTTTTTCTTTTTTTCTTTTTTTTAATCATCGTTATTTTTTATTATCATTGCACTTCATTACTGGTTTAACCTTTTCCCTTTTTTTGTTTATAGAACACACTTTGTCCTGGCACAAATCACATGAAACTAAATAAACCATGGGACAAGAAAGCAAGAAGAAAATAAATGTCTTCATTCTGAAGCCATTTCCTTTGTGCTTTTGGACTCTGGGGCTCTTTCCATTTCAGAGTTTCATGTTTTACTGGCTATTAATCGCCAAATTTAAAAATAAAAAGATAAACTGCTCTTTCTGCCTGTGGTTTAGGAACACACAAAATAGTATATTTTGAACATTACAAATCTGAAAGGGTTTAAATTCCTTACATCTCTCAGTTAAAAAAAAAAAAAAAGGAAATAACTGAGATTTCCCAAAGTGAGTTACATTTTCACTAAAGAAACCACAGGTAAGCAGTTTTTAATATTCAGATTTGAATGGGCAAGCAAAGACATTTTCATGAATGCAATGGATGTTAATTAATAAAATAGTGTTAACAAAGTATGTAAGGGCATGGGATTGATCCTGCTCTAAACTTGATGGCCTCACTTTCTCCCAGTGTAGCAGGTCTGGGCTAAAATCGGTGTGGATTTTTGTCAGAAAGTTTTTAATCCAGGTTATTGAAGTCAGGAATGACTCCCCCTGCCTTGACCAGGGAGGTTTGGAACTCCCCAAAAAATCTTCCCCCTAAATATCCATTTTTAAACAATTCAGCCCCAACTCTGACCTTGACACTGCTGTCTGCTAAAAAACCACCTCTGGATCCCAAGGATTTGCTCCTTTTTTAAAGAACTTTTGCATTCAAACGCCATGGGGGAGTATCAAAAACACCCAAAGCCACACTCAGAAGAAAAGAAAATTCAAAAAAGCAGATTTTTACCCAAAATATTGATGAGGTTTTGTGTTCCAGGTGTGAAACAGCAGCTCCAGCACCAGGCAGGTGAGGCGTGTGTGGATCTGGAGGTTACAACAACAAAAAGTGAGAATATCAGGGCAGAAAATTGCATCTAATTTGGTTTAAATTCTCAGAAGTCTCAATCTTTTGGGACATATTTTTGCTTTACATATTTGTTAATGCGAAATGTTCTCGTCACCAAACACGCTTTAATATTCAAGGAGAAACTGATTCTCCTTTTGCCTCCTTGCTCTTCCCAAACCAAAAATACAAATTTATTTGCTTTTGCATCACCCAGGTTTCCCTCGTCCTCTATCCTTCAATATTCCAGCTGAGAAAGTAAAAGCAGGAACAACATTGGGAAGTTGTGATTTTTCTTTGTTAAAAAATGTACCAGAAAATTCCTGCTTTTCTCACCAGATCTCATTGTGGATTTGGGAGAAAGAATCCAAAGCTTTTAAAGCAGAGCACATTGATTTCCAGTGTTAAATCTCAGCCCCTGCAAGTGGCTCTTATAAACTTGATTTTAAAAGCAGGCTGGAGGCAGGCTCTGGCAGCCCTGGGGTTGAATAATTCATATTATTTGCCATCATTTAGGGAAGCGCCGAATGCCAGGGAATAAATATTTGGAAAAGTGGGGAAATCTGTCCTTCAACAACAGGGGGAGGGAGAGGTGCCAGCAGCAGGGACCAGCCAAACCTGCGCCTTCTCTGGGTGGGGTTTGAAGGACCAAATTTAAATTAAAATTAAATTAAAAGTGAAGAACCTGTTTAAAAGACCTGTTTAAAGGACCAGTTTAAAGCTCATCCACCCAGCCCTGCCAAATAAAAGTTCAGTGGAAAATCCTCCCTGGACAAGCCCAAATAAGCCAAGCTCAAATCAAGCAGCAAAAAGCCCAACTGAGGGAAAATCCTTCCCCAGGAAAAGCAATCTGCCTAAAGATCCCCTCACCTGTAAAGATTTCACATCCAAAGCATCTGAGGTCTGGAACAGGCTGGGTAGGGGGTTTAAAGGACCAGTTTGAAGGAGAAATTTAAAATATCAGTTTAAAACTGATATTTTACCTGTTTAAAACTCATCCACCAGCTCTACCAAATAAAACAATCCCAAATAAGCCAGGCCTGAACCAAGCAAAAAAAGACCAGTTTGGAGGACGTGTTTAAAGGACCAATTTAAAAACCTAGTCTAAAGAACCAGTGTAAAGGACCTGTTAAAAACTAATCCACCAGCTCTACCAAATAAAACTCCAGTAGAAAAGTCTCAGTAGAAAGGTCTCTGGACAATCCCAAATAAGCCAGGCCTGAACCAAGCAAGAAAAACCCAAATCAGGGAAAATCCTTCCCCAGGAAAAGCCTAAAATGTTTCCCCAGCAGTGAAGCTTTGCCATCCGAAGCATTTGGGGTCTGGAACAGGCTGGGTGGGGGTTTAAAGCACCAGTTTGAAAGAGACATTTAAAATATCAATTTAAAAGATCCGTTAAAAACTCATCCACCAGCTCTACCAAATAAAACTCCAGTGGCAAATCCTCTCTGGACAATCCCAAATAAGCCAGGCCTGAATAAAGAAAAAAGCCCAAGTAAGGGAAAATAATTCCCCAGAAAAAGCCTAAAATGTGCCCCCACCAGCAAAGTTTTGCCATCCAAAGCTTTTGGGATGTGGAATAAGCTGGGCGGGGGTTTAAAGCACCAGTTTAAAGGAGAAATTTAAAATAGCAGTTTAAAAGGTCTGTTAAAAACTCATCCACCAGCTCTACCAAATAAAACTCCAGTGGCAAATCCTCTCTGGACAATCCAAATAAGCCAAGCAAGAAAAGCACAAATCAGGGCAAGTCCTTCCCCAGGAAAAGTCTAAAATGTGTCCCCACCAGCAAAGCTGTTCCATCCAAAGCATCTGGGGTGTGAAGCAAACCCCCTCTGAAGGAATGACTTCCCCTGCTGCCTTTGCCATCAGTCACAGGATGGCAATAAAACCTGGAGCTGTTTCCTTACACCAGCACTGCGATTTACCTACTCTAATAGACAATGCAAATGCTAAAAGGCACATATACATCTTCATTATATAAGCTGGTGCCTGAGTCATTTTCCTCCAGAGACAGTTTTATTCATTTTTATACAATTTGCCTACTGTACAGTGCAGATGGTTTCTATTAAGTAAAATATCTGTTTGCTTCCAAATTTTTAGTTTTCGTGATTAAATTACTTGAAAATGATGGTACATTGTATTACCCTCCTTCATGACTTAATGCACTTGCAATTGCACGAGGCTGAACTGGAAAGCCCAGTTCCATCCACTCAGAAAATGGGGTTTTTTAGCCACATGCTGGGAATTTCTGAGGTCTGTTTTATGTGTGCTGAGGTGTTTTTTCCAGAAGTCAGAACCATGGGAATTATTTAGTAAATGTATATATCTTCACTAGGAGTTTAAACAAAAATGTTGGACAGCATGATAAGAGGTAAAAAAAAAAAAAAAAAAAAAAAAGAAAAAGAAAAAAAAAAGCAGATTTCTTAAAAATTTTCTTTTTTTGGTTGGGTTGGTGTGGGATTTTTTTGGTTTTACTTTTTGGGGGGGTTTTATTGTTTGTTTGGTTGTTTTGAGGGGGGTTTGTGGGGTTTTTTGTTTGTTTTTTGGGGTTTTTTGTTTTGGGGGATTTGGGAATTTTGGGGTTTTTTTTGGTTTTTTGGGGTTTTGGTTTTTGGGGTTTTTTTTGTTTGTTTGTTTGTTTGGGGTATTTTGATGGTTTTTTTTGTTTGTTTGTTTGTTGGTTGGTTTTTTTGGGATTGTAGAAAAACTGCTGCTTCAGTGGGAGCTCCGGCTGGGAGGGAAGGCCGGGAGTGTGACATCCATCGCTGTGCTGCCATCGGGTGGATGGCTGGGAAAGCTGCACATTCCCAAAGAGCTGCAGGAGCAGGGAGTGAGGAGCAGCAGCTCCCAGAAATTCCCCCCCAGCCTGGGAACGGGGACTTTTCCTGCAGCATGGACGGGATTGAGCTCAGCTCACCCGTCTGCCCACCTCGTCATCATGGCCTGGGGTTGCAGCAAGGTAAAGAATCCTAAAAAAAAGTGGATTGGTTGGAAGGGAACTTTAAAGGATGTCTAGACCACCCCAGCCATGGCAGAAACACCTCCCACTGTCCCAGGTGCTCCCAGCCCCAGTGTCCAGCCTGGCCTTGGGCACTGCCAGGGATCCAGGGGCAGCCCCAGCTGCTCTGGGAATTCCATCCCAGCCCTCCCCACCCTCACATATTCCTTCCCAATATCCCATCCAAATCTATCCTCTCCCAGCTAAAACCATTCCCTGTGTCCTGTCCCTCCATGCCTTGTCCTCAGTCCCTCTCCAGCTCTCCTGGAGCCCCTTCATGCCCTGGAAGAGGCTCTGAGCTCTCCCTGGAGCCTTCTCCTCTCCACGTTGACCATCCCAGCCTCTCCTCACTCAGGAGCTGCTCCAGCCCTCAGGATCCCCAGGTCCTGCTGAACTTTCACCAAAAGGGAGCCAATCCCTCACCCCCAGGGACTGCCGCACCTGGGCAGACGCCAAAGCCAATCCCTGGAGTTTCCCCAGCCCCCTCTGCTCCCCCACACACCAAATGAGCCTCAGGTGTCCATAGGTGTCCCAGGACCACCCCACACCCAGGGGTTTACCCTGATCCCTTGAAAGCACAAATCCTGTGGAGTGCACAGGAAGTGAAACACCAGCATCCCATAAAAAGCAACTCTGGGACATAAATCCACCGTGTTTCACTGCTTCTGAAATTCCCAGAAGTGGGAAGGGGTGCAGGAACACGATGGGGATGGGGAGAGCTGTCCCCTGGCAACTGACTTTGGCAACAGCCAAAAACTCCCTGGCATGAAAGGCTGGAACAAAGAAATAAATGAAGACAAACTAAGGGGAGTCTATCAGCCAGTGTTTGGTGCCAACCACCTGAAAATGAGGTGACAAAACATTCAGAGCAAAAACACCATCAGTGCAAATTGGAAAGGAATGAAATTTCCATCCCAGGGACTGGAGAGGAGAAGCAAATCCTAAGGAAGGGCAAACCCAAGGAAAGCTGCTCCAGCTGTTGTGGCTCATGCAAACAGTAGCATAAACCCTTCCTGTGCTCTTCCCAACCCAAAACAAAGCTTTGGTGTCTGCCAGGACGTGCAAATCTTCTGGAGGAACAGAGGAGAGAGAAATAAATGTACATCTGTAACGAGTCTCCACAATCTCAAGTGAAAATCCATTTCATCTGCTGGCATTGGCAAGGCACACCCATAAATCAGAGAAAGCAAAATATTGCCTTCATATCCATTGGAGATGTTCAGGGAAATGAGGATCTCATCTCTTGGGCTGCCACAAAAATTATCTGTTCCATCAGAAAAGGCAGATTTTGAATGTCAGCAAGAGCAACAGGAGCAGCTGTTCTGTCCAGCCTGTCCACTGCTTTGGCCTGGAGAGCAACCAGGGGACAAAACTCTCCTGCAGCAGCTTCTGCTGGGGCACAGGGTGGAAAATGAACAGCACCAAATGCCAACACTCCTTTCCTTTCCTGTTCTGTTCAAACAACAGAGCCCAAAGCCCACCCTGAGGACACAGGAACCCCTGACAGCACCAGCAGTGACCACAAAGTGCCACCAAAGAGCACAGCTGGGAGTCAAACCTTCCCTGGGTCTCCAAACTGGGAGGGCACAGGGGCAGTGGACGGGTCAGGGAGTTGTGGTCACACACACAGAGCAGAAAGCAGCCCCAAACAGCCTTCAGGAAACAGGTTCTAATCTTTCCACTGTCTCATCCCCAAATTTAGAGATTTGTTGAAGATGGGAAGCAGGACATTAACATGTACAACATGCCAGCTATCACTGCAACATAAAATTCCTCTTTTTCCATCTGCCATCTCTCAACAGGGTAAAGGAATTCCTCCTGCAACATATGAGCAGTTGTCTCTTTTACGGCTTTTTAATGGAAAGCAAATAAAAACTCTCCAACTTCGAATTTATCAGAACCATCTTGAAGAGTCTTTCAGAAGAGTTTTTCAGCCCTTCCAAGAGCTGCAGCAGCTGCATCCAATCATGGCCAATAATTCCTTCCCAGCTATCCAGTGAGCCTGGGAAGGAACCAGAGCCTGCAGCTCAAATCCAGGGATGGTTGGTAACACAGGGAAATGGGATTTCCCACTGGAGTAAGGCTGCAAACAAATTGCAGGTGACTGATAGCGATAAGGACAAGGTTTTTAAAGAAGTTCCATCAGGTAACAACAACAACAGAATAAAATAATTTCCAGGCTCTAGCATTTAGCACAGACCTCATTCTCTGACTACACTTTTTTTTTTTTTTTTTTTTTTGCAAGTTCGGAACCCAAAATCTGAATTGGGAAATTCCTCAGAAGGGTGATGTCACTGCTTCAGCCAAAGCCCAGTGTGAGCCCCATCACTGAGGAGGAGAGGGAAGTGCTGAGTTTATACAAAACCAGCACCAAAAAAAGTGTTGGCCTCAAATTCTGAAAAGACCACTCCAAAATTTTCATTTCTGAACCTCTGTGTTCTCAAGACACAACTCTGAGCAATTTAAGGCACTCCCAGAACTGCAACACTTTGGGAGGTCCCTGATCCCTGGAGTTTGCAGCAGTTTGGGTTTTAAATTCACCAGGAAGCTCTGAATGTACTAAAGAAATGGATGCTGCAGAATAAATGGAAAATACTGAGATGTCACCACAAAAACAATAAAACAAACCAAGTGTTGAGACAGCAACACAAAGCACAAATACAAAGTCTCAATGCACAGAGCCCTCAGAGAAATCTCCAATAATTCCTTGGGGCAAGTGCAAGGGAAAGCAAGCAACAGAGAAGTGTTACCCTGATTTTCAGATTACAAGAAAAATTATGATGAAGGAAGAAATCAGGATTATAAAGAGATGTGGAGAGTGGAAGGTGATCACCCAAAGGGTCTCAGCTCCTCCCCCAGAGCCCCTGGATAAGGAAAACCACAGAAATGAGGCCAATGGGTAAAAACATTGACAGGTTTTCTGTAAAAGAAATGTCATGTCTGTCCTGGAATCAATTTATCTATTGAATCTAAGGGATACATAAATATATAGAATGAAAATATAAGAATACATAGAGAATAAAAGCTGATGGCAAAGGGAACAGTGCTATCAGACCATCCAGCCACAGGAAAGGAGCTCCTGTTGTTCTCCTTCCATAAAACCATGAAAGAATCAGAGAATTGGGTGAGAAGGGACCTTAAAGGTTGTGTTGTTCCAAGCCCCAAGAGGACAGAAAGCCAACACTGGGATAAAGCAATCCTTACCTGAGAATGTGGGGACTTCTGAGCATCTCTGAGCCCAGAAAGAGCAGAACAGAACCCAGTGGAGCTTGAAGTGAATCCAAAGCAGCAAAGCTGTCCCTGCTCAGCTCAAAGGGCAGAGAACACAATCATTGGTGAAGTGTTGGGGATAGAAACCGCAGTCACACCAATAAAACCCTTCCCCAGCAGAAACACTGTACAAAAAGGTGCCTTTGTGGCTGCTCTCATTGCATTTGGAATGGTTTTAAGGCACTTTTAATTGTTTGTACTTGGATGGAACAGGAAAGGGAAGGAGTGTTGGGATTTGTTCATTTTCAGCCCTGTCTGAGTGAAAGTCCATCTGCCAGTGCAGAATGGGCACTGGCTGGAGAAAAAGCCCAATATTTCACTGCACAGGCTTCCTGTGGTGCTACACCATGGTGAGGATTTGGGGCGATAATGCACAAATTGGAATGCAAATGCAATATTTCAGAGGGGAGGAGAAAAACTGAAGAACAGAGGGAAAAAGGAAAAAGTTTACCAACATTTTAGTAGCACACACATTGCTACAGCCATGTCCAACAGCCTGCACCACTGCCACTGGCCAGGGAGGGAATTCACCCCCAATTAGAACAATCCCTAAACAGGAATCTCAGCAGAACCTTCCCTGTGCCTTTGGGGCCAGGGTCCTCAAGGGAAGTTAAGTTGTGAGCTTCAAATATTGGAGCTTGAGACAAGAAACATTTTCAGGCTCTGCTCCAACACAAGTCTCACAGTCTGCAGGTCAATGAGAGCCTTATCAAAGCTCATCACTGCTGTGTTTGGAGACAGAACCTTAAACACTGAGGTGGTCAGGAGGCTTTTAAGGTACCTCATAGTTGGAGACCCAGCTTGGGTTGGAACTAGAATATAAAGAGCTGCCCAAAAATGAACCCAGACCAAGATTAGAGGAGTTCTGCTGTCCCATCACAAGGTAAATACACACCCTTGTTCACTGAATTAATCCCGATTGAGGAATAATTTTATATCTATCCAGATTTTTTATTTTATGATTATCCAGATTTTATCCCATTATTAAACCCATGATTTTTAACTTCAGGCCATCCTGTCTTGTGCATCTTGGACTGACAATTCCGACAGTTGGGAGCTTTCCCATCTGCTGAATATCCCAGGTTCCAGCAGAACAAGTGGATCTGTGCTGGCTTCAGGCCAGCTGAGAAGGAGGAAGATTTATGCAAACTCTCAGGAAAACATTTCCAACAGCTGGAATGGAAAGGAAATCCAGGCAGCATCTGAATCACAGAGTTATTACTCTGCCACTCCACACAGAATCACCAGGGTCCCTCCAGCAACCACATTATTTAATAGACCATTTAATAGACTATCAAAAATCCAGTTGTCTTCATTACAGCAAACGGGAAACTGTGGGATAACGGAGTGATTTTGTGAGTGGAACAACTGCTGAGAACCAAAGGTGAGGCAACACAGAGAAGTTTCACACTGACAGAAATCAGGATGCTCCACACAGGCTGAAAATTGGGAAATTTCAGGTCCTGAACAGCTTAAATCTTACTCTGGGTTAGCATGAATAAATAAATATAAGTGGGAGAAGGAGCAGCCATAGGTCACATTTTGAAGTGCTTGCGCAGATGTTGGACATATTTTGGGATGAGCTGAGGCACTGTTCCTCCAGGACAGGCCCAACATCTGCAAGCAATGGAGGTGGAGCCAGGGCCCAGCACTGCTCCCTGCTCCTGCAGAACCTGGTGAATTCACATTGGAGGGTCACAAATGACTCCATTCCACAGTGCCTGATCCCAGGAGACTCCAGACAGAAACCAGGGAAAAGCAGCCCTGGGGCCGTGCAGGAGCGCCCAGCTCAGTTCCTAAATCACCCCAACCCCCAAGTTCAGTGGCTGCAGATGACCATGGAAACTCCTGGGAGCAGAGGTGAACCTAAACCCCTCAAAAATGCAGCTGGGGTAGCCTGGAAGTCTTTCCCTGATGTAAAAACTTAAATGTTTTAAGAAAAAGGTTTTTTTCAAATACTAAACTTGCAGCACATTTCACAGGGAGAGGTTTAAAGGATCACTAGCTGAGAAAACACACACAAAAATATGAATTTATAAAGAATAATTTCCTCTTTCACTGCTTCCCCCAGAGCTCAATTTAAATATTAACAAATGACCCCAAGTTAGGAGCAGCTGTCCCAGAACCAAGGGCTGTCCAGCATGACCTGGGCAGCTGTGCCAAGGTTTGACAACCCTTTCCATGCTGGAATTTCTCCTAATTTTCCCTACATTTTTCCCAAGCCAAACCTCTCCTGGAGGAACCTGAGGCCACTTCCCCTTGTCTCATCCTGAGATGGATCTGCCTCCCTTTCTGGAAACTCAAATCCTGCCACCAAAGGGTCCTGCAACAATACTTCTTGATAATTTTTACCTAATTAACCAAACACTGCAATATTTTGACTTTTTTCCTCCCGCTTTTAGTATTTCACAAAGCAAATTCAAGATGACCTTAGCATTTTCTACCTTTTAATGAAGAAAAGTTCCAGGAATTTATAACACTTCCTTGTTCCCACAACAAACAATACAATTCTTTTTCCAGATCTGAAATACTCACATGTTTTCTGTCTGAACTGTGAAGTTTTTCCAGGTTTTGGGGTGGCTGCTCCATGGGGTTTTATATTGAGGTTCATGATGGGTGCAGACCCCAAGAGACCTGGGGCTGCTGCCAGTGGGGATCCCAAACTGTGGGGGAAAGCAGGATTCTTTTGTTGTTTTTAAAAGCAACGTTTCAAAAGAATTCCAAATTTTTAAGCATTTTTAGAGTAAAATTAGCCATTAGTTTTGGGTTTCCACTCTCCCTGGTGTGAAATAAAGCTGCTCTAGGAGTGTTTCCTCCAGGTAACCTTTTACAGCCTCAAACGTGGAATAAACCATTGGGATATTTGGGGAAAGGGAAAGGGAGAGGAATTTGGGGTGTCACAGATCTATTGCCACACAAAGGGAGCAGATAAAGCTGTGTTGATGACTGGGGGAGTCAAGGCAGGCTGTTCCCAAAATGGATTTACCTGGATTTACCTCAGGAGCATGGGGACAGCCACACTGTTGTAACAAAGAACGTGGAACCCTGTCGAGCATGAGAAAACACTAATCACTCCACAACCAAAGAAGCAAACACACAAAGGTGAATCACACAGACATTCCAACTTACACCCAACATCTCGTGTCTCGCTCACAGAAAACTGTGAACTTCAGGTTTCTTTGTAAGCGTAAGAATCGGTTGTGTAGTAGAATCTTTTGTTAGATAGTAGTTTAAGGAAAATATGGAGCTCAATCAAACGTTATGCTTCTACTTTTTTACTTTACTTACTTTTAATAATACAAATTTACCAGTTAGCCAACCTAGGACCAATATTTGGGTGACTTTAGCTAATATACAAAGTCCAACACAACCCAAGAAAAACCATTTTCCACCTGTCTAGTTAGTGTATCAGTAGATGCTTAACCAATTCCAAAAAATAATTGATTAAGCCGTACAAAGTACATCCACAAGACCATCCACTGCTGGTCTTTGGCTTCTTTTTTCTACCTCTGTGGAGGTTGGGATTGAAGGCCCTTGAGAGGACAGTTCACATTCAGACTCAGGTGTTGATTATTTCTGATCTATGTTACAGCCTCACCGCAGTGAGTTTTGCAGTATTTCACTAACAAGCACAAAGTGGCCAACTGTCCCTTGTTACAAGGTCTTTTAAGGATAAACTATCCAATTAAGAAATGACACCAGAATTGTTTTCACTTTTAACCCAATAACTAATCACTCAGAGTCTGCAATGTGGACTTTTCTGTCCAGTTACAAACACCACCCAAACCCATGGAGAAGGAAGAAGAAGGTGAAGAAGAACAACCAGTCTCTGCCCTAAAACCTCCATCTTGCTTCATATTTATTACTATATTTCAAAACCCCAGACTCCAAGATATCACACACTTCTATCCAAACTCCACATCCACAATCCCAGTTCTACCATTCCATTTTGGAAGCTTCTCCACAGCCTCAGGTCAATGCAGTGCTCTCCTGGGAGTCAGAGTCTGTCAGCAGAGAAAGTCTACAACTCTCAGCATCCAGAACTCCAACAATCCACATCAGATCTTTATTCCCTAGACCAGAACCAAGAGCAACCAGGCCTGGCTTTGTCGCTTAGGCAGGGCTGTTAGGCTGGGTCCTGCGGGTTCCACAGGGAGAGGAGCAGCTCAAGTTCTCCAAGGGCTCGCCCTCCTCAGCACTGCCAGCGTTGCATGTAGGGTGAGGTGGATGCTTGGAAGATATTCCTCATTACGAACACATCAGCCACATCCTCTCACTGCCCAAAGAACAGGAAAGCTTCTCCTAAAGTGGTTTGCTGACAGGAATTTGAGTTTGTTGAAGACATGTGCCTTTAAACCACACCGCCGGAGGAAAGCTGCTTCAACAAGTTCATCTTTTATAATAAATACAAGAAGATTCACAGCCAGGAAGGAAATTCTATTTAGGAATAAATTTGTGTTCGGATTTTATTACTAATTCATTACATTCTTAATCTGAAAAATCCTGAAGCAGCACAACTGCTTGAGAATTATCATTAATAATTACATTGATACTGAATTCTTTTATGCAAATAGTAGAGTAGACTTAGAGATAGGACTCTTTGTAAACCTCCTGAGTGTTTGCAGGAAGCTTAATTCATTCCCTATCTCCTTTAGTTTGCAAATGAGATGTGAAACAATTGTCTGCTCCTGGAAGGTGGCAGCATTCAAGTGCCACAAGCAGGACGTGGATGGGCCGGGTTGTCTCTAATGTCATCGAGTGAGGTCGCCCAGATATCATTAATTATTACAATTTATTGAGTGCTGGCAGTGCCGGGATGGTCTGGCTGGCTTTGGAGCGTGCCCAGGTCTGTAGCTCAGCTTTGGATGCAGAGGAGGCAACATCCAGGATTGCTCTGGGGCTGTGGCTGAGCAGGACCCTCCTGATAACACAGGGAACATTTTTGGCCCATCATTAGGTCTTTTCCTTCCCCAAGGGGGGAACAGCTCCCAGGCAGGTAAACATGATTAACAAGAAGCCATAACCTCCCAGACACCTCTGTTTGTTGTTTTTTTTTTAAACAATACATGCTGCTGCTAAATATCTCGGAGAAAGAAACAAAACTATTCTGAGAAAGAGATTTCATTTGAATATGTTGTGGCTGAGCCTCATCCTGGAGTTTCTCAGCTTTCCTATCAGTTTCTGCTAATGAGTTTAGCTCCCTGGGTAGAATGTGTCTGGTAAATTTTTCAAGAACTGATCATTAGCAATGTTTTGTATATTTTATTTTCTTGTTTTCGCCGTATATAGAGTTGTCATTTTTAATTCATTGCCCACTGGAATTTTACGAAGGAAAACTCACATTCACTTAAAAATGAGATGAGGAGGTTGGCACGGATTTTAATAGATGCATGTTGTGCTGCAGGTGAAATTTTCCAATTCTAATACAAGTGGGTGAGAAACAAGGAAACACTGAGAAAGCAAAGTGGTTCTAGAGATAAGAAACTCACTCTTCCCATGGCAGGAGGAATGGAGCACTGATAGTTTAAGGAAAAATTCCTAATTTTTCCAAATACACAACGTGGTCATTGCAGTTTCCAAAGTGCATCCCCTCTTCTGGCCTCTGGCTTCAGATTAGAGAATTTGAGCTCAGCAAATTGGGGATTTTGTTGGCTCAAAAGCCTGAAAACACCAGTTTAATCCTGATTTATGGGGAAGGGGGTAACATAATCTTCTTACTTTACAGCATTTAAAAGGGCAGAGCAGAATCAAGTGGTTTAGCCTAATTTAGCTGAGTTTTTTACTATTAGATTTGTAAAACAAGATGGAATAAAACGAGCATGTCCATGCACATTGCTTCTTATAATGAGTTGAGAAACTCTACTGATGAAGAATTCTAATTGTGAAACAAGGTTACAATGCAATAAAATGCTGGTTTGACTCACTTTACTTTTGGGTATTGTATCACATCCCTGACATTTTTCTGTGTTACATCATGGAGATGCATCTCTGAAATGTGCTCACCTGTGGTGCTAAAGGTGCTCCCCACTCCAGCTCAATCCTTTTATAAAATTAACCTAAAATCAACCCCTTTCCAGCCAATTTTCCATGACAAAGGAGCAAGAACTCCTCCTCCTGCAGATCCGACACGTTAAGTCAGGGTTAAAACCAGACACAGCTCTTCAAAGCTGCTGTTGTCTATAACAGGAAACTTCTCCCTCTCCTCCACTTTCTCCACTCATTTTACCTTCAAAGAAATGTTGAGGCTCATGGAAGTGTGAAGGATCCCAATCCAACTCCTGTCCATGCTGTGGGAGACCAAGGAGGAGTCCTGCTGATGCATCCCAGGTCTGGAGAACAGAATCTGGAGGGACTTGGTCGTTTCTTGCTCCTCCTGAACTAAACCACATAAAAACCCTGGGGCTCCTCACAGAGCAAACAGCTCCATCCGTGGAGAGTGAAAATTCACACTCATGGAATTATGAAATGGTTTGGGTTGGAAGGGACCTTAAAAATCATCCCCTTCCACCCCTGCCATGACAGAAACACCTCCCATTGTCCCAGGTGCTCCCAGCCCCAGTGTCCAGCCTGGCCTTGGGCACTGCCAGGGATCCAGGGGCAGCCACAGCTGCTCTGGGAATTCCATCCCAGCCCCTGCCCACCCTCACAGGGAGCAATTCCTTCTCAAAACCCAATCCAAATCTACCCTCTTCCACTTTAAAGCCGTTCCCCGTGTCCTATCCCTCCATCCCTTATCCCCAGTCCCTCTGCAGCTCTCCTGGAGCCCCTTCAGGCCCTGGAAGGGCTCTGAGCTCTCCCTGGAGCTGCTCCTGTCCAGGTGAGCCCCCCCAGGTGTCCCAGCCTGTTAAATTCTTACCAGACCTCAGAAACACTGACAGGATCTAGTCACTGTGCCCACCACTGAATTAGAAATTAAATTCAAAACCTATTTTTCTCTCTCCACATAGCCAAGGAGACCATTCCCATTATCCAGTGAAAATCTGCTCTTGTTCCATCCCGTCCCATCCCATCCCATCCCATCCCATCCCATCCCATCCCATCCCATCCCATCCCACCCCATCCCATCCCATCATGTTCTCAGCAAATGGATCCAAATTTCCTTTCTCTCTCATTTGTGAATGTTTTTCACAAACGAAAGGAAAAACATTCATGACCTCATGCAGAGCATTTCCTGGCTTCCCACGTGAAATCAGGAATGCATTTGATAAGATGCATTGAAAATATTGCAGCAAAACATCCTGACAATTCCAGTGTCTCTCAAGGAACATCCAGAGCAGAACCACATGGACATTTTGCTGGAAATTGTACATTTTAAATGACAACATATTTATCTGCTTTTGTTCCCCCTTTACTTGTGCCTATTGAAGATGGATATATGGGATCACTTATAGGGTAACTAAGCCCAGATATCAGGAGGACAAGGAAATATTTGACATGCTCGTGGTAATTTTTAATCAGAAAACCTGCACCAAAAAAGAAAGGAATACATAATAAAACGATTCCACAGGAGAAAAATGCCTGACTACAGCCCTACCCAGAGCATTACAAATGGATTTTGTCAGCCTGCAGCCTTACAAGGCTCGTTGGTAGTAAATTAAATTTGGTCAGTTTATAAAGGTATTGCTTTCATGTTTCTCTCCCAAGATCTTCCATCCCTCGGAGGTTCGGAATCACCTTGCTTCTCCTCGCTTGTCTTCTATTCTTCATTACACAACAGATGACCTATCAGATATTCTTCTTCTACTCCAACAGCTTTCCCACTGCCAACCTTCAATGAGAATAAAGCCTGCAACCCTTTTTATCTTCATTCCACTGCTGCTTCCATCGGGGGTTTTATTTTTTTTCTCCTCCTAAAGATCGTTTGCCGACGTTGCTTCCTCGGCTTTTACCCAGTGGAACAAGCAGTGTCTTCTGAACTGACAATTCTGACTTTTTGCTGCTTGTGATTTTTCTAAAGCATGACAAGTGCTGGCATGAAGACATGGCAAACCTTTTCAGATAAGGAGCTGGGAAAAAAAAAGCACGGCCTTTCAAGGAGCAGTGGTAGTTACTGCACAACAAAACAAGTCTCCCATGGATTAATTTAATTCAGCTGCACCTTTTCCATGGCAGCAACAATTAGAACTAGCACTTTTTAAGACGTTTTATTAATTTTCTTTAAAGTCTATTCTAGCACAAAATAAAACTTTTTTTTGTGACAACATAATTAATATTTGATATATTTTAGCCTGGATGAGAAATGGAAACAGAAATAGACAGGAAATGGATCCCTGCAACTCTGTTAGAGGGAAAGGCAGGTCTGGAGTGAGATTTAAAAACAAAAAAAAATCCACTCTGTGTATCCCATTTTCTACTTTGCACATTGTTCAGAAGATCATCCCAAACTGAGAATGAATAGATTTGTAAATGAAAGAAAAGGGTTCTTGAGTACCTGCCCAGGATTTCAATTTCTCCCAAAGAGATTGAGGCAGCTCCTGGATCCCTGGCAGTGTCCCAGGCCAGGTTGGACATTGGGCTTGGAGCAGCCTGGGACAGTGGGAGGTGTCCCTGCCATGGCACTGGGTGGGATTTAAGGTCCCTTTCCCCCAAACCATTCTGTGATTCCGTGACTCTGGGAGCTTGCAGAATCCTAAGGCAGCAGCTGAGACAAGGCAGGCTGACACTGAAAAACAAAATAAATATGAAAATAGAAAATATAAATAAATAAATAAATAAATAAATAAATAAATAAATAAACCAAAAAGTAAAAATAAATAAAGAAAGAAAGAAATGAGCAGTTGTCAGTCCTCAGAGCACTGGGGATGGTCTGTGCACACCGAGAGCTGGGCTGGAGCTTGGATGTGGCTGAAGGACAAGCTGCAGGGTCCCTGGTGGGTGCTGATGGAGGGAGGGACCCAGGCAGCACAAACCTGCCTGGGGTTTGCAGCCTGGGAAATGGAAAAGGATGGTGGATGGTGATGGCAGAGATGGAGTTTGTTTTCCTCAAGCCTCAGCACACACCATGGAAGCTCCAGGCAGAGGGCTGGGTGCCTTTCCAGGGCAAAAGGCATTGCCCAAGGCTTTGTGTGTGCTCAGAGCAGCTTCCATCAGCGCCCCAGCTGTGAAAGCCATTAAGACATCCAGGAGTGGGGACAGCAGTGCTGTGAGTGCAGCAGAGTCAGTCAATAGCTCCTCACACACAGAAACAAAACTATTCCATCCCTGCTCCATAATGGATCAGGAGAGCAGCTATCAGGGCACATTATCTCAGTGCCGTGTGAATGGAGGCTAATAGCCTGCTCCAGCTCTGAATTAAAAGGAGGATTGAATCAATAGATGGGAGAAGATGAATCAAGTGTCCATTTCCTCGAGCTGATAGCAAGAATAATGTGATAATGCACGAGGAGCTCTCCTCTGACATTCCTGGGCTGTAACTGGAGAGCTCTCACTCAGCGCCAGCTGGAGATGAGGCTCCTCTGAGCCAGGGAGTCAAAAACAAGACTGCAAAAAGGAAGGAGAGCTGTGAATTCAGCCACTCACCAATAACTTCTGCTCAGCACCAACTCTGCTGCTTCATTTGCTTTTCTCTCCTCCCAGCCTGGGAGCAGTGCAGAACAGATGCTCTGGAATGATTCATTTTCATATCTGCTGCTGTTCAGTGGCCCTGGCAGCACCTCCACCACAAGCAATGGTCCTGGAACAGCTCCAAACTGGCTTTAGGAGTTGTTTTGCCAAGCTGAAAGGCAGCAATCAGAAATACATCACTGCTCTCTGCCTTTCCAGGGCTGGCCAGGACAGTTTAAAGGTGGGAGAGCAGAAAATGCAGCTCAACCCCAGCTTAGCTCTTCCTGAGGATGATGCCATCAGTGCCTTTGCTCATCCTCTTTAATTCGAGGCAGAACCAGCAATGATGGCAGAGCAGGAGCTTGTGCCCAGTGCTGTTTGCAGCAGCCCTGATTGATCACACAAGGGTTTTAGCAATGAGATCCTCCCTGAGGTAATGCTGCAGGAGGTGAGGTGGTCATTGCTGTTATTAATATATTAATATATTGATGTTATTAATATATTGACTGGGGGAAAGCGCCTGGGTTCTGCTTCCAGCTCTGCTCCCAGTCCTTGGTGTCACCTTGAGCTTCTCCCTTTCTCCATCCCATTTCCCCACCTGCACAGCTGCAGTACCAGCTCCTCACCCCTCACCCTTTTGCTGGGATGGGCCACACAGATTTACTTTGGGCAGGATGCTGAAGGGCTTGTCCTGAACCCTTTTTTGATAGAGCACATTTTAGATATCACACCTCTGCTCTGAAAGAGAGTTTGCCTTAAAAAAAAAAAAAAAAAACCAAAAAAAAAAAAAGCAAATAAATAAACAAAATTCTGTAGGAGAGTGGCTCAGAAGCAGCTGAGTGCTCCAAATGCCCTCCCCATGCACTGATGATATTTTTGGTATCTATCAGAGCCATGCAAGAACTGAGCTGGCTGAGGTTGAGTAATCCACCCAGAGCAACAGCTGGAAGCTTCCATTCATTCCCACATTGTACAGGTGCAGGATTTGCCTGTGGGTTGATCAGAAACAGGGCCCAGAGAGGCTCAGGCAGGACAAAGCTGAGATTCAGCACTGGGAAAAGCTCCTTTCTCAGGGAATCAAGGGCAGCTCCCCAGTTCTGTCCATCCTCATCTGAATCCCAACCCAATTCCAGCAGCCTGTGCTCAGCCTTTGACCAAAGCCCAGGATTCATGAGCTGCTCTGGAAATTTCTGCATCTGTTTCTCTTCCCCTTCAGTTTTATTTTCCTCTTCACCTTCTTCTCCAGAGTATTCCATAAAAGACCTCCTGCTTCTCCTGACAGTGAAGGTGGAGCAGCTCATTCACACAGATATTTAATGTCTATTTTTACAGAATTGACTCTCAGATCCACCTCCCTGCTCCCAATTTGTCTCCTTTCATTCAGCCTTGCCTTTCTCTCTCTCTGTTGACACCTCTTCCTGCAAATTCTAATTTAAAGTGACCAAAATTGGACTCCTGCTCTTTCCTCTTAAGCATCCTTCCTTCCCAAATTCACTGTCAGTCCTGTCAATACTCTCATTTTCCTGTCATCCAGGGCTATAAATGAGGTGGTCCCAGGTGATGACAGCCCATCTTTAATATTTTAGCCAATTAACGGTGACTTGGCTGACAGAGATATGAAGATAATGAGGATCTGTGCTATTATTTGTAAATGTAGCCATGAAACTTTGATTTTTATCAGTAAAAAAATGTTATGTCAATAGGAACTTCTGCCTGGATGTGCTAATTCCAAAATCTGGAAATAAGTCCTGTTACCCTTCTCCCACACACAGCTCCCATGTTCCTAGTTATTAATTCAGGGTAAAGAGCTGAAAACCTTGTGAAAAATTCCAATTTAAGCACATTTCGATTAAACCACAGATCTCCAAGATTTTCTGGGAAAAAAAAAAACAACAGAGAAATATTGGGAAAAATATTACAAGTATTAGCAAGATATGCTTTTTTAAAGTCCCTAATTAGGAGAGGATGCCAATGGATGGTTTACGAGATGAAATAGGAAAGTTTATAGGTTAGGTTTGGACTTTCAGGAAGGCAGTGCATTCCCAATTCCCAGGTGCATCCCTCTCCTGCTTTCCCAGCCCCAGGAAGGTGGGACAGAGGAAATAAACCCCACACTGCATTATGGACAAGAATAAAACTGCAAATTCACACCCCCCCCCAGTAACAGGGACCTAATCCAGGTGCTCCCAGCACATCACATGAATGGGAATTCTGTCCCCCACGAGCTGCCTGCTTGGCTGGGAGCAGCATCAGGAGCTCATGGGCAGCCCAGCCTCGCATCCAAGCTGGAGCATCTGTTCCTGCTCCTTGGGAGCCCAGCAGGAGCCTTGTTCCTGCCTGCTCCCTGCCCAGGTGCTGCTGTCAGGCACAGGCAGGGGAAAGGAAAGCTCATCAATCACCAAGGGCAGGAGCAGGAATATTGTGGGAATGTTGGTTATTAGAAGCTGGAAAAATACTGTGTTTAGCCTTCTGATCGGAGTTTTTGCACCCGTGAAAACACTGTGTCCTTGGACATCTCTAAATGTAATAACAAGGAGTCAGAGAGACGTGAGAAAGTAGAATGCAAGGCTGAAAGAATGAAGAAGAGTCGATATATAGCTTAACAAATAGAATGCTTAGTTTACAGAATATGTATGAGCTTATTAACACTATTATAAAAGTATGCAACTTAGATCAATAAATTGGAGACCAATGATCATCAACCCCTAAGATGTGAACGTCGCCCCTTCACCCTCCTCAAATGGTGACCCTTCCTTAAATAGTAGACATTCCTTAAATGGTAGATTTTTTCCTTAAATGGTGATTTTTCTGTTACAGAATATCAGCCCGTGTGAGAGCCAAGCACGGCTCTGCCCACCTTGGAAAGGACACTGTGGGATGCTCCAGGTTATCAGCGCAGGGCAAGGAGCAGAGATTCCTGGGAAAACTCCCATTTCAATAGGTTTGTTTGTAAAGCACAGCTGCTGTCAGATCTCCAAGGTTTTCTGCCTCCTTTCCTGCTTGCTGCAGCAGTTTTTTAAGGATGATAATTCCTGACTTGGCCTGCCAGGCTCTGTCTCATGGAGGGGCTCCTGCTGCCCCGCTCACAGCCCTTCTGGCTGGAGATGCTTTCAGCATCCCCCAAAGGCCTCTCCACTCTGTCAGGACACAAGTGAGCTTCTCTCTTTATCTGTCCAAGATGCTGGTTTTCACACCTTCCTTTTTGGAATGAAGGAAGGCATTGTCTGGGAAAAAGCATCCACTGCTGTCTGCCAGGTCTTGAGGAGCATCGGCTGAAGCTGGACTTTGGTTTAAAGGGAGTTCAAAATTCAAGATAACCATGAAATCACTGCTGGCAGCTTTGCAGAGGTTGCTTCAGTCCTGCAAAGATATTCTTTTGTCCTGCAAAAAAGGTATTTTTTTTAGTCCTGCAAAGATATTATTTTTAACTTAGATGAGCCAATTAAAGGTCTGAGCTGGCCAATTTCATTCCCAATTCCTTCAAAAGGTCTGGGTGGTCCTGGGTGCTGGCAGGGAGAGAAAGGAGCAATTCCCAGGAAGCACAGCTGGAAATCAGGAATGGAGCTGAGCAGCCCTTGCAGTCAGACTGATCTGGGATTCCAGCCATACTGGTAGCATGAAGGAAAGTAAGGTTTGTCCTGTTCTTTCCAAAAAGAGAGAGCACACCCTGGCACTGTCATGGGATGTTTGTTTGGTGGCAGAGTCTTGAGTCCCTCCTGTGATCTCCTGGTGTCCCCAGTGCAGAGTTTCAGGTGTTACTGCTCAAACATGTCCTTGAGGGCCACATCCAGAGGTGTTCTGAACACTTCCAGGGATGGTGAATCCTCAATCTATATGAGAATGCTCAGGTAGTGGCTTGTCCTTTAACATCAATAACAAAAAATATTATTATTATTATTCAATCTCACTAATACTATTAATATTATTCATATTATTATTTTAATAATATTAAAATATACATTATTTTAACTATTTTAACTATTATTCATATTATTATTTTAATAATATTAATAGTATTGGTTACCTTGATAAAATAAAAATAAAAATAAAAATAAAAATAAAAATAAAAATAAAAATAAAAACAAAATTGAAAATAAAAATAAAAGTAATAATAATATAGAAATTACAAGGAGAGGGAGAAAGAGTAACAAAATCCAGCAGAAACAAGTGATGCCCAACACAATCTCTCAGCAGGCACTGACCAATCCCCAGCTGTGCCTGCCAGCCAGTCCCCCCAGTTTACATTCTGGGATGCTGTTCTGGGGTGTGGGACATCCCTTTCAGCCAGTTTGTGTCACTGGAAGGCCTCTCTGCCATCTCTCCATGAATCCAGAGCTGTGGCATCACTCACAAATCCTGTGAGATCAGCTGAGGAAACAGCTTGGGAAGCACTGGCAGGTCCCTCATCACCTCCCACCCTGATGCCTCAGGTTTGGCTTTTCTGTTTCCCATTCTGTGCTGCTTTAGTGTGAGGGTCTGGGTTCACATCAGGGGATGCTGAGCTCTGTGCACAGAGCAGGGAGACAAAACAATTCCTGCTCCAGCTGGGCACCAAGGACAAATGATCCCAATCTCAGCCCAGGAGCACAAACCCCGTGGGCTGGAGAGAGAAAAACAAGCAGGGTGGGACTGCAGGGGCTAAAGCTGGAATGGGACAATGAACTGCAAGGTGCAAATGGAGCAGAACTGATCCCAGGGACAGAGCCCGTGCCCGCTCGTGCATTTTGGGGCCATTTTGGTTCATCTTGGGTGCAGCCCTGGCTGGGCTCTGGTGCTGCCCAAGGTGGATCCATGGAGGAGATCCTTGGAATGAATCCCTGCTTTATTCTGTGACTCTGCCCAGCCTCTGCTCTGGGGCAGCCTGAACAAGGCTTCAACCCCACACCCCAAATCCAAGAATCCCTTGGGCTTTAGGGCTGCTGCCGGTGGCTGCTGTGCCCTGGAGTGGGTGTGAGGCCCTGGAGCCTATAAATACACTCTTGCAGTTTATTCCACATCAGAGCACTTTGATTTACTCAGGAAATAAAGTGTCTCCTCCAGCTGCATTCAAATGTTATATACAGATTTAATCACAAGCCCCGTGATACTTCACATTACTCACAAAGCCGAGCTTTTGTACTTCTCACATTCCTTCCTTCCCTTTGCCTGTTTTTTTTTCTTTAAGTACCCATAAGATTAAACTTAAAAAAACCCTCTGAACTTAAAAAAAAAAAGTCAGCAGCCAAATACAGGGCTGCAAACGACATTTTACTTTTAAGAATCTTAATTTTTAGACATGATCTGGGAGACTCACCTCGATTCCTGAGTGCTTGGGACTGCTTGTGCATTTTGAGACATTCTCTGTCATTGGCACAGAGAACATTCTAATGAAGGACTGAATTCCATGAATGACTCAACAATGCAGTAACAAAAAGGTGCAGTGCCTGCTGGGGGGAAAATGGGCAAAACATGCAGGAAGGGAACAGGAGGAAGACTTGGATTCGATTTAGGAGAAGAATGGGGTGCCCTGGAAGCAATAAAAGCTTAGGAAAATGAGTAGAGAAATGGGGGGGAGAGAGGAGAAGGCTGACACAAAGATTTGAAAGGGTCACACCTTTCTAAAGATAGTGATCTGAAGCACCAAAGTTTTGTCAGGGTTGAACTTCTGAACTTTCTGAGGTGCCAAATGAATCATTCCCTTCCCTGGGCTCCAGCACCCTCCTCTCCAGCTGATCAGTGCCCAGGTCTGAGCAAATGAAAGAAAAAGGTTCTTGAGTACCTGCCCAGGATTTCAATTTCTCCCAAAGAGATTGAGGCAGCTCCTGGATCCCTGGCAGTGTCCCAAGGCCAGGTTGGACATTGGGGTTGGAGCAGCCTGTGCTGACCTGGAGATGAGCTCTGGTGCAAGGCCGCAGTCACCCTGTGAAAAATGAGCATTAAACCATTGCAGCACCCCTCAGCAAAGGCACTGCAGGAACAAAATACTCTTTGGGCAACAAATATGCCCAAAAATCCCCCATAGGAAAGACACCAAACTCGGGCTGGGATGGTTTAAATCCTTCCCTGGAACCGTGGGTAGATCCCAGCACAAACCCCCTTGGAGCAGAACAGAGGGAGAAGCCTCAGTGGAAGCCTCAGGGCTGGCAGAGGTGCCTGCTTAGAAGATGGCCACGCCACAGAGCCAGGTTCAAGGTATGAAAACGAGAGGCAAGGATTTCAAACTTTGCTCATAGATATTCTTCAAGTGGCGTTTAATACCGCTCCTTTTGTTTGTTTTGACAATGGATCTTATCTTTTGCTAGGGGCTGTGTTCAGGACTATTATTACCCTCTATAAAAGCCTCCCAGTCTTTCTTTCCACTTGTTCAGCACACCAAAGTGGCACAGCAAATTTAATCGAAGAACGCAGCTCCAGGGAGAGCCTTTGGAGACTCTCCCCTTTTTCATAATGCCGTTATCTCCCTTTCCTTGTGTCGGGGATGCATAAAAATCACAAAAAAGTCATTCTGAGTATATTCTTCCTGATAATTATTGTCAGACTGCGAGATAAGTACCCTACGTGATGTAATGTGTGTTAGACCCGGCTCTCTGAATGCAAATCCTGCCACCCTCCAGGCCCAAACAATGGGCGCCCTAAACACCAGGGCCTGGTATTTTGCCACAGACAAGAGAGAGCTTTGATTTTTTGTGTTTCGATAAGGCACAATCTGGGTGCCTTTATCTCAGCTGTTATATTTAAAGATGACATTCTAGCCTTGCAGCCTCGCCTATTGTCTTGACCCTGATTATCTCCAAATGTTGTTGTTTAGTCAAACTCGCCGCTTTAATGAAAGGCCTGCTCCCAATTTAAGGGAAATTATTTAAATGCAGAGTATCCTATACACTGCGGTTTCCAAAAGAACTAGGCGGTTAATCAAAAGTTAATTGTATAATTCTCATGCAGATTAGGGCCTCTTGCAAATGAATCCCAGGTTGCGATTATTAAAAAAAGGGAAAGTGCTGGAGTAATGCACAAGGGTCTTCAGTCTGGTAAACAATCAGCTAAGGTTTAATTTGTGGTAAACAAAGTGCTGATACACCAGGGGTCTCCAAAGGAGACAAAAAGGTGAAAATAAATTAAAAAACAACATACAGATATGATCTTTTTGTTTTTAGGCATCTTTCAAAAACACAGGCTAAAGGAACAAAAAGTAATCCATTAATATTTACTGGCAGCATCCTGGCAATATGCAAATGAGAGCAGTGCCATAATTACGCTGCAGCCCTTGGACAGGGATCCTGCTCACGCGGTGCCACTGCCACCACCTCCAGCCACCACCTCTGTGGTGCTCCCGTGGAAAATAAACGGCTCTAATGAACACTTTGATTAATCACAAACTGCTGCTCCCCGCGCCAGCCAACAGCCTCGGCAGAAAAGGGCACCAGTGGCAGGGTCAAGGCTTATCTGTGTGCTTTGGAGTTATTTGAGGCAAGGAATAAACCAGCAGTGATGTCTCCATGCCAAAAAAGTCATGGCTCAGCTGAAAAAAATAAAGTAAAGAGGAGGTGGCATTCCCACAGAACTCAGGCTGGATAAACAGCTCCAGGCTTTTAACCAACAGCCTCAAAAACTGAGTTTTCTTACCTGGATAACAACCAAGAGGGATGATACTTCTGTTATCAAACTTTCAAATGAAGTTCCTTGTTGGAGTTCTGGATGCTGAGAATTTCAGATTTTCTGTGCTGACAAACACTGACCCCCAAGAGAACACTGCATTTGACCTGAAGCTGTAGAAAAAGCTTCCAAAATTGAACGATAGCACTGGAATTATGGGTGTGGAGTTTGATTAGAAGTGTGTGATATCACAGGGTGGAAAACACAGAGTTTGGGGGTTTAGAATGTAGTAATACATAGAGAGAGAGAGAGAAGTTTTAGGGCAAAGGTTGGTCGTTCTTTTTCACCTTCTTCTCCATGGGTTTGGGTGGTATTTTGTAATTAGACAGAAAAGTCTGCATTGTGGACTTGGAGTGATCAGTTATTGGGTTAAAAGTGAAAATAATGTATGTATCACTTCCTAATTTGACAGTTTAGCCTTAAAAGACCTTGTAAAGAAAGATATCGACAGAGGAGAAAAGAAGCCAAGAACCAGCAGTTCCTGACCCAAATTGTGGCCAGGATGGAAGCCAGCAGGGTTAAAGGCAACTCTCTGGTGTCCCTTCAAACTGGGACCCAAAGTGGGAGCCCTGGGCTGTGCTGGGATGAGTGGGAAGCCTGGGGCTGGTGCACAGGGTGCAGGTGAGGGCAACGCTGACTTTTCCCACGTTTCAATCAGCCCAAGGCAGATCCCAAATAAATCTTTCCATCAGAGACAGGCTTTGGGAACTAAACTGTTCAGTAATACGCATTTTCGATCAAAACACGGGGGAGACTTTAAAAATTTACTGCGCATAAATAAGAGATTTGATGGCTCTGATTCCCATTTTCCAAACCCTCACAGACACTTCATACTAATATTGATATTAAACTTCAATGTTGATGCAGGGATGAGAAAACAGTTCTGCTATAAATACTTGAACAGGATGCAGGAGGAAGTTGTGACAAAAATTGGGGTTTTCCAAGAGGTTCTTGGGCTCATTTTTCCTGTTGGAAGATACCAATAGGCCTAGGGGGCTGTTCCACGCCTGAGCAGGAAAATGGGATGGGGCAACAAAGCCAGGTGGGGCTTCCTCTGTCATGGAATCATGGAATGCTTTGGGTTGAAGGGACCTTTAAGATCATTCCTGCCATGGCAGGGACACCTCCCCCTGTCCCAGGTGCTCCGAGCCCCAGTGTCCAGCCTGGCCTTGGGCACTGCCAGGGATCCAGGGGCAGCCATGGCTGCTCTGGGAATTCCATCCCAGCCCCTCCTCACCCTCCCAGGGAGGAATTCCTTCCCAATATCCCATCTAAATCAACCCCTTGTCAGCTTAAATCCATTCCCTGGGTCCTATCTCTCCATCCCTTGTCCCCAGTCCCTCTCCAGCTCTCCTGGAGCCCCTTCTGGCCCTGGAAAGGCTCTGAGCTCTCCCTGGAGCTGCTCCTGTCCAGGTGAGCAACCCCAGGTATCCCAGCCCTGGAGCAGCTCCAAACCCCATTTTGGTGCCTGTGTCCCAGCCTGTCCCAGAGCAGAGATGTCCCAGCCCTGGAGCATCTCCTCAGATTTGCTCCTCACCCCCATTTTGGTGCCTGTGTCCCAGCCTGTCCCTCTGAGCACCCCCAGGAGCTTTACAGCCCAGAACAGCCTGGGAGGCTCTTGCTGAGCCCAAAGCAGCAAAAAGCCTCATCTGGACACCAAGCTCAGGCTTCAGGAAAGCTTTGCCAAGCCCCCCAGGTCTGGGAGGGCTCTGACATTGAGAGTCTTGGTGCTGCTGTGCCGCTCCCCAGCCCCAGGTGGGACCGGAGCATCCAGGGGCTCGCCGGGCTCCAGCCCTGAGCCCACAGCCAGCCCTGGGAGCAGGAACAGCACCTGAAGGTCCTGAGATCCATCCTCACACAGGGCACCAGCTGTGGCTTTTCCACTTGTTGGTTTCTCTGGGTCTGGATTGAAGGCACTGGAGAGGGCAGTCCATGTTCAGAGTCAGGTGTTTATTATTTCTTATCAGTAAAACAGCCTCACTGCTGGGAGTTGGGCAGCTTTTCATTAGAAGGCACAAAATGGCCAACAATCTCTGGTTACAAGGCCTTTTAAGACTAAACTGTCCAATTAAGAACCTAGATTATTTTCCTTTTTAACCCAATAACTGATCCCTGGAAGTCCACAATGAGACTTTTCTGCCCAATTAACAAAATGCCACCCAAACCCATGGAGAAGGAGGAAGAAGCATGAAGAAGAAACCCAGGATGACACCCTGTGCCCTCCATCTTGCTGCCATCCACAACACACTAAAAACCCCAAAACCTCAATTTCTCACCAAGTGACACACCTGCACTGCTGCTCTCTATAATCTATTTCACACTTTTGTGGATTCCAGTCTGTCTTGAAGTCTGGGAAACTTTCTCCATGGATGAGGGTCAGAGTCAGTGCTGCCCTGGGGGTCAGGGCACCCCAGAGCAGACACAGAAATATTCCCAGTGCTGCTCTGGGTTTCCCCAGCCCAGGAGCACGGGGACATTGTCACCCTGTGGGGATCTGTCCACACCGTGCCCTCACCCATTACCTGAGCTGGGAAATATCCTGGAAGCCACAATTCTCCATAAAAGACATCAGGTACCTGCTAAACAAAATAAAAACAAAACAAAATAAAACAAAATAAAATAAAATATATAACAAAATAAAATACATAACAAAATAAAATATTTTTAAAAGAAAGTAAAATATTTTAAAATATTTAAAAACAAAATAAAATAAGTTTTAAAATAACATTAAATAAAATAAAGAATAAAATAAAATTCTTAAAATGAAATTAAATTAAATAATAGAAAATAAAATAAATAAAACCACAGTCTGCACAGCACAGCAAGAACATGACAAAGTTTGAAGTTTCTTCGAAAAAATGTAACTGAAGGGCACAGTTATTTCATTTTAGGCATGGTCCATTTTTGCTGTGGAGGAAAAAGCAAATCACAGAGCCAACATCAAAAATAGCACTTAATTTCCTTTAAAACCAGTAAAAATTGCAAATAATTAGAGCTGGGTTGCCCAGGAATCGTTAGAGAAATCAATATCCAGCACCAGTGAAGTGTCTACAGAATACCAGATGGTCACGAGTAAAACCCAGAACGTGAGAACTCAAACACTGCCTGTAAAGGGGAAAAAAAGATAAGAGAGAATTTTCCCTGGGGGAAGACAAAACTGATCAAAATTAAATTCGGCAATTTTGTGATGATCTTGTTTTGCTAATCAATATCTGAGCAGAAGGGCCGGGCTGGGGGTGGGCACGTGCCCTGGCTGGCAGGGATCCCAGTGGGAATGGGCTCTGCTCCTGAAAATCCCCTGCCAAGGGCTCCTCCTGCCTTCACGGGACTGCAGAGACCAGCTCTGCCAAAGAGAGGGAATTTAGGGCAGGAATTCCAAAGAAAGAGATGGAATTTGAGGCACAAATTCCTCAAAACTTGAAAAGGAAGAAGGAAGGAAGTGGCGGAAGGAAGTGGCGGAAGTGGCGGAAGTGGCAGAAGTGGCGGAAGTGGCGGAAGTGGCGGAAGGAAGGAAGGAAGTGGCGGAAGGAAGTGGCGGAAGGAAGTGGCGGAAGGAAGTGGCGGAAGGAAGTGGCGGAAGGAAGTGGCGGAAGGAAGGAAGGAAGGAAGGAAGGAAGGAAGGAAGGAAGGAAGGAAGGAAGGAAGGAAGGAAGGAAGGAAGGAAGGAAGGAAGGAAGGAAGGAAGGAAGGAAGGAAGGAAGGAAGGAAGGAAGGAAGGAAGGAAGGAAGGAAGGAAGTGGCAGAAGTGGTGGAAGGAAGGAAGGGGCAGAAGGAAGGAAGGAAGGAAGGAAGGAAGTGACAGAAGTGGCAGAAGGAAGTGCCGGAAGTGGCGGAAGGAAGGAAGTGCCGGAAGTGGTGGAAGGAAGTGCCGGAAGGAAGTGGCGGAAGGAAGGAAGTGCCGGAAGTGGTGGAAGGAAGGAAGTGGCGGAAGTGGCGGAAGTGGCGGAAGGAAGGAAGTGACAGAAGTGGCGGAAGGAAGTGCCGGAAGTAGCAGAAGGAAGGAATTGGCGGAAGGAAGTGGCGGAAGGAAGGAAGGAAGGAAGGTAGTGGCAGAAGTGGCGGAAGTGGTGGAAGTGGCGGAAGTGGCGGAAGGAAGTGGCGGAAGTGGCGGAAGGAAGTGGCGGAAGTGGCGGAAGTGGCGGAAGTGGCGGAAGTGGCGGAAGTGGCGGAAGTGGCGGAAGTGGCGGAAGTGGCGGAAGGAAGGAAGGAAGGAAGGAAGGAAGGAAGGAAGGAAGTGACAGAAGTGGCAGAAGGAAGTGCCGGAAGTGGCGGAAGGAAGGAAGTGGCGGAAGGAAGTGGCGGAAGGAAGTGGCGGAAGTGGCGGAGAGTGGCGGAAGTGGCGGAAGTGGCGGAAGTGGCGGAAGGAAGGAAGGAAGGAAGGAAGGAAGGAAGGAAGGAAGGAAGGAAGGAAGGAAGTGCCGGAAGTGGTGGAAGGAAGGAAGGGGCGGAAGGAAGTGGCGGAAGGAAGTGGCGGAAGGAAGTGGCGGAAGGAAGTGGCGGAAGTGGCGGAAGTGGCGGAAGTGGCGGAAGTGGCGGAAGTGGCGGAAGTGGCGGAAGGAAGGAAGGAAGGAAGGAAGGAAGGAAGGAAGGAAGGAAGGAAGGAAGGGGCAGAAGGAAGGAAGTGCTGGAAGTGGCGGAAGGAAGGAAGGAAGTGCCGGAAGTGGTGGAAGGAAGGAAGTGGCGGAAGGAAGGAAGTGCCGGAAGTGGCGGAAGTGGCGGATGTGGCGGAAGTGGCGGGGAAGTGGCGGAAGGAAGTGGCAGAAGGAAGGAAGTGCTGGAAGGAAGTGGCGGAAGGAAGGAAGTGGCGGAAGGAAGTGGCGGAAGGAAGTGGCGGAAGGAAGTGGCGGAAGTGGCGGAAGTGGCGGAAGTGGCGGAAGTGGCGGAAGTGGCGGAAGGAAGGAAGGAAGGAAGGAAGGAAGGAAGGAAGGAAGGAAGGAAGGAAGTGACAGAAGTGGCAGAAGGAAGTGCCGGAAGTGGCGGAAGGAAGGAAGTGGCGGAAGGAAGTGGCGGAAGGAAGTGGCGGAAGTGGCGGAAGTGGGCGGAAGTGGCGGGAAGTGGCGGAAGGAAGGAAGGAAGGAAGGAAGGAAGGAAGGAAGGAAGGAAGGAAGGAAGGAAGGAAGGAAGGAAGGAAGGAAGGAAGGAAGGAAGGAAGGAAGTGCCGGAAGTGGTGGGAAGGAAGGAAGGGGCGGAAGGAAGTGGCGGAAGGAAGTGGCGGAAGGAAGTGGCGGAAGGAAGTGGCGGAAGGAAATGGCGGAAGGAGAGTGGCGGAAGTGGCGGAAGTGGCAGAAGGAAGGAAGGAAGGAAGGAAGGAAGGAAGGAAGGAAGGAAGGGAAGGAAGGAAGGAAGGAAGGAAGGAAGGAAGGGGCGGAAGGAAGTGGCAGAAGGAAGGAAGTGCTGGAAGTGGCGGAAGGAAGGAAGTGGCAGAAGGAAGGAAGGAAGTGCCGGAAGTGGTGGAAGGAAGGAAGTGGCGGAAGGAAGTGGCGGAAGGAAGGAAGTGCTGGAAGTGGCGGAAGGAAGTGGCGGAAGGAAGGAAGTGGCGGAAGGAAGGAAGTGGCGGAAGGAAGGAAGTGGCGGAAGGAAGGAAGTGGCAGAAGGAAGGAAGTGGTGGAAGGAAGGAAGTGGCGGAAGGAAGTGGCGGAAGGAAGGAAGTGCTGGAAGTGGCGGAAGGAAGTGGCGGAAGGAAGGAAGTGGCGGAAGGAAGGAAGTGGCGGAAGGAAGGAAGTGGCGGAAGGAAGGAAGTGGCAGAAGGAAGGAAGTGGCGGAAGGAAGGAAGTGGCGGAAGGAAGTGGCGGAAGGAAGGAAGTGCTGGAAGTGCTGGAAGTGCTGGAAGTGGCGGAAGGAAGTGGCGGAAGTGGCGGAAGGAAGTGGCGGAAGGAAGTGGCGGAAGGAAGGAAGTGGCGGAAGGAAGTGGCGGAAGGAAGTGGCGGAAGGAAGGAAGTGGCGGAAGGAAGTGGCGGAAGGAAGTGGCGGAAGTGGCGGAAGTGGCGGAAGTGGCGGAAGTGGCGGAAGTGGCGGAGGAAGGAAGGAAGTTGGCGGAAGGAGAGTGGCGGAAGGAAGGAAGGAAGTGGCGGAAGGAAGGAAGTGGCGGAAGGAAGGAAGTGGCGGAAGGAAGGAAGTGGCGGAAGGAAGGAAGTGGCGGAAGGAAGTGGCGGAAGGAAGTGGCGGAAGGAAGTGGCGGAAGGAAGGAAGGAAGGAAGTGGCGGAAGGAAGTGGCGGAAGGAAGTGGCGGAAGGAAGGAAGTGGCGGAAGGAAGTGGCGGAAGGAAGTGGCGGAAGGAAGTGGCGGAAGGAAGTGGCGGAAGGAAGTGGCGGAGAGGAAGTGGCGGAAGGAAGTGGCGGAAGGGAAGTGGCGGAAGGAAGTGGCGGAAGGAAGTGGCGGAAGGAAGGAAGGAAGGAAGGAAGGAAGGAAGGAAGGAAGGAAGGAAGGAAGGAAGGAAGGAAGGAAGGAAGGAAGGAAGGAAGGAAGGAAGGAAGGAAGGAAGGAAGGAAGGAAGGAAGGAAGGAAGGGAAGGAATCACAAAATCCCTGAGGGTGGAAAACCATCCAGGACCATCGAATCCCAGCTGTGCCCATCCCCACCTTGTCCCCAGCCCAGAGCTCTGAGTGCCAACTCCAGGATTAACTCAGGGTCTTCTTCAGATTTTAAATTCCTAAACTCTCCATTTTTAGTCCTTTCAAGTGAAGGTCAGGGACTTTGTTCCCCAGTTAACCTTGGAGAATAAATTAAATTGGAGAACTCATCTTTCTGCTGACAACTCATTGTCCATATGATGCTTTTTGGTATCCTACAGCATCTCCCTGAAGAGTTGTCTTTTACCAGGCTTATAAAATGGGGATTTGGCTCCTTTTCCAGCCTTTCTGGTGGTTATGGAAGTGTGTCCATGTGGCCTCTGCTTCTATATAATTAAATCTCCATTAAATAAGTGATTGCACCCACTATAAATGACAGAGGCATCTGCCTGGATATTTAATCCATAGCAACTGCTGTGACTGTCCCAGGGTGTTTTAAGTGGAATTTTAAGGAAAGTCAAGGAATTTGGTGTGGCTCAGTCATTGCAGACTTGTTTCTTTGGAGCCCGGGGAATTAGGACACGGAAATAAACGTGAGACTCGAAGCCCTAAGTTTGGATAAAGCAGTGAGGATGAGAGCTGGGCTGTGGGAGGTGGCCAAAAGGAAGCTCAGAGGCCATGGCAAAATTAGAAATCGCAGCTCTGGCCTTAACAGGTATTTTAGGGGAATTTTAAAATGGAAATTTTATTGAAATGCACTGAAATTTAAACTGTAGGGGAATTTTAAAATGGAAGGAGATTTTTGGCTCCATAAGGAGGAGACCACATTCAAACAGCATCAGTTTGGCAGGAATTTTTGGTTGGTTTTGTTTGTACCTGGATATCACTCTGAGGGGTCTGAACCAGCCAAAATCGCTGTTATTCCAACTAAGGAATAACTCCCTTCCCTGGAAACTCAGAGCTGGACAGAGGAAGAAATGCCAAGCACACCCCCAGTATGAATTGGGCCGATCTATGAAGAAGTGAGATAATTTTCATGGTTTTACATTTCTATCAGTTTTTAAGGCACTGAGGATTGCACATTCCCCTGCTCTTGGCTTAAGTGCAGAAAAGGTACAGAGGCATCAATTGAGTAATTTATCCTCCTCCCCCATGAATCAGTCAGGGAAAGAGTCCGTGCTGCACTTGTGACTGTCAGGACTGTAGAAAACCAGGTTGGACAGCAAATATAAACTGAAATTACAAAGCATGCAAGGATAAATACCTTGAAGAAGAGCCTGGTTTGGGCTGGATTTTATCTCTCCCATCTGTTGGACACCAGATCAGAACTGCTCTTGCAACAAAACTTGAAGTACTTTAAAGCTGATAGTAAATGAATGTGGCTGTGCAGCTTCAACAACCTACAGAGGGGTCATATTTCATCTTTAATTCATTTCAAATCAAGAGGCTGCATGACATCACTCTGACATTCCCTGAGATAGCAGCAGCCAGCTGATGTCACACACACTCTAAGGAAATATGTCAAAATATATTAGCTCATATTTTTATCTGGACAGCTATCAAATGAAGTCAACAGAAAACAAGCTCTGCTGAAAGCAAACATTTCCATTTTCAACCGTCTCAGAAGGGACAGAACAAATTATTTATTACACTGCAGTTTGTACATGCAGGCACGACTTCCTCTTCAGACTTTAGGAAAAAAGAAAACAAGGAGAGCATTAAAAGTCAGCTCATTTTCAAGCCTGCACTAATTCCAGTCTCACAGGTGTACAAACCAGCCCTCCCAGGAGACCGTGATTCACAATTCAGCCTGGAGATGGGCTGAGCACCACTTGTTTAAATCTGTAAATGGTGAGAGCTTGGGAGAAAACAACCAGATTCCTTTTCACAAAAGTGGGAACAGAACTCAAACAGGAGGAGGCAGACAGACCCCTGATAATGGGAATTACAACTTCAGAGAGGAAGGCAGGAAAAACATTTTCAGATCCCAAATCTGTTTCCAAGCTGCAGTTAAAAAGTCAGGATGACCAATGATTCTGTCAGAGATGTACATTTACACACAATTTTGGGCATTTCTCCATAATCCACCACTTCAAAATCTGCCTAGATGTGATACTCAGGAACAGGAAAGTTTCCAAGTTCTGACAGTTGTAACTAATTATAAAAGTAAAACCTTTGATCAGCCCCTTATATTTCATTTTGGGTAATGCAAAGACTTTTTACATTTTTAAGTCTGACTCTCGTTTAGCTCAATGTGATTTTTTTAAAACTGAAAATGCTCTTTGAAACACAAACCAAAACAGATTTTAAAATTTACACTTGGTACAGACACTTATAGGCAAGAACTTTAATGTTTAAATGTTTACAGAAACGGAGCTTGCAGATAAAGCAAACTGATCAAAAATTAAGTTCTGGCCACAGAAAGTGCCAGAGCTCATTTTTGGTTTTGAGCAAGCACCAAATGCACCTCTCTGGAGAGAGGGACTCCAGCCCTCTGTGTCACTGAGGGTTTTTGGCAGCCTTTATCTGAGGAGCCACTCAAGTTTGTGAACTATTTACCATAAACTCGTCACGTCTTTGATAAAATATACTAACTCCCCATGCACAGCAGCCACTTTGACCTGTATCTAATTTATTTTTTTTTTTTAACAGCAAGGAATGCACAGTTTGCAGTGGTGACAATATTCACTTGTGGTGGTGGAGGGCTGATCCTGGCTGGTGCCACCAAAGCTCCTCCATCAGCTGGGCAGGGGAGACAAAACACAAACAAAATCTCAAGGGTGGAGATAAGGGCAGGGAGGGATCACTCACCCCTCACCCTCATGGGCAAAACAGCTTCTTCGACTTGGGGAAATTAATTTAATTTATCACCAATCAAATCAGAGCAGGATAATGAGAAATACAAATCTTAAAACACATCCCCCCCCCCCCCTTCTACCTGGCTCAGCTTCACTCCCCCTTTTCTCTCCTCCCCATTGCCAGGGGCACAGGGGGATGGGGAATGGGGCTGGGGTCACTTTGTCCCCCTCACCCCTTCCCCTTCAGCCTGGGTCCCTCTCCATGGGTGCAGGGACAGCTCCTGCCCCTCCTTCCTTCCTCCCTGGGGCTGCAGAGCTGCTCCTCTTGCCCATCCTCACTGCCCTGTCCAGCTGAGCTTGTGCGGGGTTTTTAATCCCTTCCTAACCCTGGGCTCAGCCTGGCCAGCACTGGCTCCACCCTGGAGCTGTTTATCAAGGTGCTGCTGGGTTATAAAGGTGGGAAACACCTGATCAGGAGGTTCATTTTATCAGGAAAAAACATTCCTGTTTTCATTCGTGCCTTAGGCTGCAGGAACTTCTTGTCCCATACATAATCAGGGGCCTAGAGCTGGAATTGGCTCTGTGGGAAATGGGGAAAACTTCCAGCAGCTTCTCCCAGAAACCACCAAAACTTTGTCACGCAAACCCAAAGCAGTTGTAGGGAATAAATTCTTCTGGAATGAATGAGCCACTGGGTTGATTTATTCCCCACTTGAGGAAAGCTGAGGAAGGGAGCCCAGCCACGTGGATATCCCATGGTTTGGCTGTTTCTTCTTTCTCTCTCCTGAAGGATCCCTGGAAAAGCTTCAAGCTGAGCATCTAAAAGTGGGGTTCAGGGTGTAACATCTGCCTGCAGTGCTGCCATGGGAATGTGGCAGGGACTGGAAGGATGCTGAGTTGATTGTAGGAGAAATTTGTCCCTTTTGGAGTCAGCGCTGCTTGTCCTGAGCTGGGTCATCAAAATGAGGTGGCCCCAAGACCTTGGGAGCCTCCAGGAGTCCTGGAGTTTGTAAAAAATGGGGGAAAAGACATCAAACAATGCCTAAGACAAGGTCAGAGCACTTTGGCAGCAAGCCTGGAGCTGCTTTCTCCCTGCAGGAGATCCTGTGGCATTTGCAGTGGGAAGTGATGAGCAAAAGTTTCAGCTTGGGCAGCACCTCCAGCCCAGAGGGTGGAGAAACCACCCCGAGGAACACGAGGAGTGTCCTGAGATGCAGGAAGGGCAGATAGAAACCATCCCAAGGAACACATTTCCAGCAGGAATGTCCTGGAAATCCAGGAAAGGCAGCATTTTCCAGAGAGGAACCATCCCAAGGAACACATTTCCAGCAGAAATGTTCTAGAGATCCAGAAAAGGCAGCATTTTCCAGAGAGGAGCCATCCCAAGGAACACATTTTCAGCAGGAGAGTCCTGAGATCCAGAAAAGGCAGCATCTTCCAGATAGAAACCACTCTGAGGAACACACATCCAGCAGGAATGTCCTGGAAATCAAGGAAAGGCAACATTTTTCAGAGAGGAAACCATCCCAAGGAACACATTTCCAGCAGAAATGTCCTGAGATCCAGGAAGGGCAGCACTGGGCATTTGCTGGGGAATTGGATGGATCAAATCCACATCCTGGCAGCAAAGTGGTCAATTTGTTCCCTCCTTTTCTCCTCGTGGTGAGTCACCCACACACAGCCTGTGGTCCTGAGGGTCTTCTAAAAATTAGAAATTTTAGTTCTTTAAAAAGAGATTTTTACATCAAATTCAGCGTTTTTAAATTTAAACGAAACAAGGACAAAACTTCAGGTGTCACTCCCTATCACCCTGTGTATAAAAATACAGATTCTCAATGTAATTCTACCTCAGTTCTGTTGTCATATTCTTCTGGGAAAATCCTGGGAATGTTTCCTGAGCAACCCCAGTTACCAAACCTGCACTGAACTCCTGCTTCTCCAGTTGTGCCTTATGGCTGGCAGGAAACATTTGTTATTTTCTTCCCAGGATATTTCACCTGCAAGAAATGACAGGGAAAGTAGGAAAAAAAAAAAAAAGTTTATCTTGTTTGCAGGCTGATCCCAATGAGAGCAGGACTTGGGGAGAAAAATACTTCATTCACATTTAACAAATACTTCATCACATTTAACAAAAATACTTCATTCACATTTAACAAATACTTCATCACATTTAACTACTTTGCTTTTCTGAAGACAGATCCATTCATTTAAACAACAACAACAACAACAAAATATATTATATTAAGTATATATATATTTATAAGTGTCTATATATAATACATATACACTTATGCATATATAAATATGTATAACTATATTATATATACATACATATATAAATAATATATATAAAAATATATATAAGTATATATACTTATATATATACTTAAGTATATATAAGTATCTATATAAGTATATATATACTTATATATATAAGTATATATATACTTATATATATAAGTATATATATACTTATATATATATAAGTATATTGTAAGTATATATATAAAAACATTTATAAGTATATTATCTTGATAGTATATAAGTAAATAAAAGTATATTAATAATAATATAAGTATATATTATATATTATTGATAATATAGTTATATTATCAATAATATCTACTTATATTATCAATAATAAGTATCTTATTGAAAATAAGTGTAATGTATTATATTGAAAATAATATAAATATCAAGAAATTGCTATTTAGTCCTCAGCAACAACCTGCCTTGCTGCCAGAGCCTGTGACAGATTTAAACACACATCTTTTGAGTGGGGACTATTAAAAAACAACCTTTTTTTCCTGTTTTCTCCAGTTTGTGCTGCAGATTGTCACAGCTGAGGAGCTGCCCCGGCCTGGGGAGGCTCCTGGGGCTGCACATTCCAGCCCTGCCCTCCTGCAGCCTTTGCCCTCTCCTGAGCAGCCAGGCTAAATTGGGTAGTGCTTTTGGAAGTGAACAAATTGGGACCAGGCAAAGACCCCAAGCTCATTTTCAATTTTGTTCTGAGCGCCTGTTTGAGCTGGAGTAGTTAGGAAAGCAATAAATAGGCCAGGGCCATGGGGGAACAGCTCCTGATGTACATTTGGGTCAGGGGCTACCACCAGGATTTCTTTAGGAAGCCAGATCATATTCCATTAAAAAAATAAAATCAAATCCCAACCACAGAAAAGTTCAGTGCGGAGCATTTTTGGGAAGTCATGAATACAACAATAATAATTAGCACTGCAAATTAGAGCTGGATGAGATTTAGAACCAAGTTTATTTCGCCCTGACACTTCTACATTGGAAATTTACCTCCCCAAATGTCTCAGCTTGCAGTTTAAAATAGGCATTCCACACATATATGATTAATTACTATGCAAAGATATTAATTGAAGCAATCTGTGCACTTAGTTTTTAGCGAATTCTCTAGTTTAGCAATATTAGATGCATTAACTTTTATATTCATACAAATAATTTAAGTGATATAAATCTTATTAGGAATAAGTCAATAATAAAAACTAAAATTCCAGTCTTTATCATTTTTTATATAGATCCTTAAACTGCAGTCAATGTTTCATTGCCCAAGGTTATGAGAGCTGCATAAATAAACAATATAACAAATCTCTCTGCCTTTTCTGAGTTCTTCTGTCTTGTCCTTCAGATGATTAATACAGAACATGCAGACTGAAATTTGGGTTTTTAAATGGAGATCATTCATCATTTGGATTTTGGTGGGATTTTAATGAAGCTTGCTCTGTTCTTCTCATACCTGGGCTGTAAATTTATATTAAAATGGGCAAGGCTTAAGAAGGAGGAGAAATTTGGATGGGATATTGGGCAGGAATTGTTCCCTGTAGGATGAGGAGGGGCTGGGATGGAATTCCCAGAGCAGCTGGGGCTGCCCCTGGATCCCTGGCAGTGCCCAAGGCCAGGCTGGACACTGGGGCTGGGAGCACCTGGGACAGTGGGAGGTGTCCCTGCCATGGCTGGGGTGGGATGGGTGGGATTTAAGGTCCCTTCCCACCCAAACCTGGGATTCTGTGAGGAAATAATTCCTGTCCTTGGACTGGAAGCTGCCCAGGTTTACCTGCAAACATTCCCTGGCATCAGGGCACTTTGGGAAGTGTTCAGCCCATGGGGCACCACCTTAGGGGATTTGCTCCCACAGAAACATCCTTGCTGAATTTTAATGAAAAATATTACTTATTTAATTTAAAAATATTAAAATATTGAAAAAGAAATGAAAATATTAAAAAGTATTTATTTTATTAAAAAAGAACACCTTGGTACCACCAGCTGCCATACCTGGAGCAGCCAGAGCAGGACTCAACCCTCCTCTCACACAGCCAGGATGTTCTGTAGGACAGCATTCCATGGACTGGGGCTGTTCCAAAGCCCACGAGTGTGGTTTGACCCAGGGATCACCAAAGCTGCTCCATCCCTCCCTGAGCTGGGCAGGAGGGACAGAGAGAAAGGGCCGTGGTCAGTTCTTCACCCTCTGTTCCTCCTCCTCCTCAGGGACTGGAGCCTTTCCCTGCTCCAGCCTGGCTCCCACCACGGCCAGTTCTCCATGGACCTCTCCAAAGTGAGTCCTGTCATTCATTTTTGCAGATAGATTATATTATTTTTATTTTAAAGGGGTTCCCTTGCTTCTTTTTAAGGAATTTTAATGATTATTCATTATTAGTGGAGGACCTTTCTGATCATTCCTACCCTGCCTTTTGAAACAACCAAGGGACACTTTGGTATTCTTGGAAATAAATCAATGATTTATTTGCTTCTATTAACATAAACAACATTTTAATTTTTTAAAATTCTATTAATATGAACAACAGTGTTGTTCCTTTTGAATTTTTTTTCATTCCTCCACAGTCGGACACTGTTTATCACCACTTTAAAGTAAATAATAAAATAGTTCTCATGGAATGAATCATTCAAAGAAATGTCAGAAAAATACAAAAACCCCAAGAAATATCTACCTTTGTTATTATGAAGACAAGGTCCTTCTCTTTCAAGGCCTTTCTTTAAAAGTGGAGGAGAAAACTTGGAAGGACCTGCCAATATCTGCTTTGATATTAATTAGAATTAACAGATCAGAATTGTATGAAATATTGTTTGCCAGTTAGAGCAGAAACACTTTGGGAGATCACACCTTTGAATAATTAAGGGTGCAAAGGGAAAGATTAATGTTTTTTAGGTAGCTCTGCCCAGTTGTAATAATAAATGACCAAAAGTTTGGATAAGAGGAGAAATGAAGCCTTTGCTAATCATTATTACAGTTGTTTTCTGTGACTGAGATCACGTCAGAATTCCAATAAATTCGATTATTTCAGATGGATGAATCACTGCCCAGAGAGCCTACATGAAAATATTGCATGACTGGCTGCTCACTGTATCTCTTAATGAATTAAATCTCATTATTTCCCAAAATAATTTCTAGGAAAGGCTACTCAGCCAGCACAATGTCCATTTATTTTACATAGAAACGTAGAATCAGTAAGGTTGGAAAAGACCTTAAAGATCATCAAGTCCTACCATCAACACCTTGAAACAGTTCCTGAAAAAAAGGCTGATTTTCACTGAAAAAGACTTTTCTGTCTTCATTCCCTAAGGCAAACTTGTTTCCTCTTCCCTCCCTGCTCCTCACAAGGGAATTGGTCCTCGGAAAACATAAAAAAGGACTTAGAAAAAGGGTTTTACTTTCAGAGAAAGTTCTTAACGTGCACTCAGGTGACTTTTCTTTATTCCTTCTCACCTGTACCAACCCCCTGTGTTTATGGACAGGTATGAGAGGTGGGAAAGGCAACAAAACCCCAAAAAAGGTGAGGTTTTGGGCTGGAGTTTGGCAGGGACATGGGGATGGGTACACAGGGGTAAACAAAGCAAAGCCAGGCTTTGCTTTTCACCCAGCAGCAGCATTTAACCCCAGGCTTGAAAAGGAGGATGCTCACAAATACAGTGAAGTCATGTATTCAATTTTGCTCAACTACTGGTGTGAAATTTTAATCAAAAAACTAGAGAGCTCATTCAAAAAAGAAATTAGTGAAGGAAAAAAAAAATTAAAAAAAAAAAAAAACTTTGGTCGTCTCTCATCAGTGAAAACTGATTTAGTTATGCAAATTACTGCTATGAATATTAAACCACTGATGAAAGGTTTTTAATGAAGGGATCTTTTGTTTTGGAAATGCAAGGGTATATGCTTTAATTTCTTGCTAATTTACTGTTCTTTGATAATGTTCGCATTTTCCCCAAAGTGACTCCACTGATGGGTTTAATACTGTGAATAGAACTACAGGCCAACAATACTGGTTTTGACAAGCCTTCCCCTGTGTAACTATAGATCATGATTTGCAGCCCCTTATGCACAATTCTATTAGGGTGAATTTTGTCTACAGGGCTTTCCATGAAATGAATTCTCATTTTAATGTTAGCCTCCTGCAGTTTTTAATTTTTAATCTGTAATATGAAATTGCAAATTTTACAAACATCATTTGAAAAAGCCACTAGGACAGAACCGAATGCCAAAGTTTACATATTGCCTAATTAGACTGTTATGAGAAGCAGCTTATCAATGTCAAGCCAAAGATCATCAAAAAATCCAATTACTAATTTGAAAAACACATATATTTATAGGTTCATTTTGTTTAATTTGCATCCGATTAGCTTAATAATTGTTTAAAAATTGTATTAAGGTTAATAATTTGGGTTCAGCTAGCAACACACCTGGGCTGCCCAAGTGGGTACCCCACCAAAAACAAAGCTCCATTGTGATCTTTTCCAGCAGAAAGTACAGAGAGCTCATTACTCAAATGACAAGGCAATTTTAAATATGAGAAGTTATTAAATCCACTCACAGGCTGCTCTTTTTTCAGCTGGTGCTGGTCAGGACTGCTCAGGCTGGGCTCTCCCAAACTTCCAGGAGGATTCACCTCGTTTGGATGTTGAGTCCCGTCTCACCAGCCAAGGTCTGCTCTGAGATCCTAACAGGGAATTTGGACTTTAGAAAGTTGGCTAAATATTAAAAAGAGGGGAGAAGTGGTGGGCAAGGCAAAGGGGGTGTTTTTTTCTTTAGGGTCAGTTTTAGTGCAGGCTCAGAGTGGGCATTGCTAGCCACAGCAAGGGTCTGCTCTGGGAAATTGTTCTGGACTCATCCGAGGTCTTCTCCAACCTAAATGTCTCTAGAATTCCATGAATTCCATGAATTCCATCAAATAAGTGCAACAGCCAACATGACTTAAGAATTTGACTCCTGGAAAGGTTCATCACTCCCTGGTGCTGTGTTGGTGAGGGCAGTGGTGTCCTGAGGAAAGCCAGAAGCTGTTCAAGGGGGAACTGCTGATCCTATGGCCAGAACTGATCCCAGGGCCAGAACTGATCCTAAGGACAGAACTGATCCCATGGCCAGGACTGATCCTGAGGAGAGATCTGCTCCCATGGCCAGGACTGATCCCAGGGCCAGGACTGATCCTGAGGACAAAACTGATCCCAGGGCCAGGACTGATCCTAAGGACAGAACTGATCCCAGGGCCAGAACTGATCCTAAGGACAGGACTGATCCCAGAGACAGAACTGATCCCAGGGACAGAACTGATCCCAGGGACAGAACTGATCCTGAGGATAGAACTGATCCCATGGCCAGGACTGATCCCAGAGACAGAACTGATCCTAAGGACAGAACTGATCCCAGCACCAGGACTGATCCTAAGGACAGAACTGATCGCAGAGACAGAACTGATCCTGAGGCCAGAACTGATCCCATGGCCAGTACAGATCCCAGGGCCAGAACTGATCCTGAGGACAGAACTGATCCCAGGGCCAGAACTGATCCCAAGACCAGAACTGATCCTGAGGACAGAACTGATCCCGGGGCCAGAACTGATCCTAAGGACCAGAACTGATCCCAGAGACAGAACTGATTCCAGGGCCAGGACTGATCCCAGGGCCAGAACAGATCCCATGGCCAGGACTGATCCCAAGGACAGAACTGATCCCGGGGCCAGGACTGATCCCAGGGCCAAGACTGATCCTAAGGACAGAACTGATCCCGTGGCACGGACTGATCCCAGGGCCCAGCACAGCCATGGCCCAGAAAGCTGTGCCAGGCTGGGCAGGGATGGTGGTGTCCGTGTTCCTGCTCCCTCAGAAGCCACCTCAGCTCGGAACTCCCCAGGCAAGCCCTGCCTGGGGTTCCCTCATTAAGCCGGGACTGAGCTGAGCTTTGCTCGAGGAGCGAGGCTTTCCCTGTATTAATGGGAAGCAGGAGGCTTCTCCAGAGGGGGAACGGGAGCCCCAAGCCGAGCTGGAGCGCCCTGGAGGAGCGGCCGCGGATCTTGGGAGGCAACTCTCCAGATGATCAAATTAGCGCCTCTGCCTGCCTAATTGGCACGGGGTGCCCAACTAATGAACGGGGAGCGGCGCAACAAAGGAGGAGAACGCTGGAAAGGCAGGAAAATGAGCCGGTGCTAATTGGTGGGCTTGACTTGGCTGGGATTAATCACACATTGTAACGGGAGGGCTACAAAGTGATGCCCACCCCCCAAAAGGCGCTGCAGCGCTGATTTGCATATCTATAATGAGCTGGGGTTTGGTAAATTGATAGGATTCGGCTTCAAAATAAAAAAAAAAGCTGGTGGGTTTTCATCTGGTCCAGCTCCTAAAAGTCTCAGCTTTAGTTTTAAACTTAGTTTCAGGCTTTGACTGAGGAGATGCTCTCAGTGGGTTCAATTAAAATGGATTTGGCCCCTCGCTTGCCTCATGGATGATTTCTGATCCGCCTGACCCTCCTAGAGGGGTTTCTCATTTCCCATTATTTAAAAATAGGTCATCGAGAGTTTTAGGAGCACATGCAAAATGTTAATTACAAAGTTCACCGGCAGAGTTTTGGTCAGCTGGTGGGGTATCTCCCCTCAAAGAAAAACAAGGATTTATGGCAGGGGGTTCTTGGGAGATTTACAGGATAAATGCTCGTAGGTGGTTGAGAAGAGCCTGGTCTAATCTAATTTACAGCTCTAATTAGCTGGTTTTTAGAAAAATCTGTTTGACCTTCTTGAGGGCAGTGCAAGCTGCATCTTTCCCTGGTATTCAGGAACATTGCAATTTAAAATTCCTCCAGAGCTGCAAAGCTGGGAGTGTCAGATCCAGATGGAGATGCAGCTCCCTCTGGAAGGAGCAGAGGAGAAAATCAGAAGTTACTCCTGTGCCACATAGTAGCCACTAAGATTTCCTTACATTCATCCACCAAGCAGCCTGGAAAACTCTCTAAATTGTACAAAATCCCAATTTTCACTCCGTCACGTTCTAGAAAATGTGATTCTCTCGCTGAAAGAAATGATACTAAGAAAATTAAAAAGCTGAATATTACATATAGAAAGATTCTACAATAATTTCAATACTAACATAACTTACTTTATAATAGTATTTCTATTAAAAAGCTAAATACTACCATTAAATTCATTTTTTAAATAAGCATTTACTTAGAATTCAATTGAGAAATTTAGAAATAAACTTTTACTTTTCAGATGGCTGCAAAGCTGTGCAGTCCTTTCATCTCCTACCACAAACAGCAAAACTGGTATTTTTTTGGAAATCATACACTTTTTTGTTTAATGAAAGAGCTGCAATTTATTGTTAAGAAGTTTCATATTCCACCAGAAGAGAAAATAACTCCAACAGATTATTGCGTCTGTCCAGGTTGAAACTTGAGTTTAAAGTTGAGTTAAACTGGATAGGAGTTTACTCCTATTCCAAAGTGCTGCAGTTCACTTAGTCCAGGTCTCTCCTGGAGCTGGGAAATTTGTGTTGAAGGATTTGCATCAGCAGATTTTAAACTGCTGAAGTCAAAATTGGATTTTTTAATTGGAGTGCAACTCCTCTCACTCAGGTTTTGTTTTAAATATCCATCCAATTTTAGGAGGGAAAACAAGCCATGAGGAACTTTCTGGCAAGATTTTTTATCTTACTAAAATAAATTTTAAAATGCAGTAAGTAAGTAATAAATTTTAAAGTGTATAATGTATTTATTCAGATAATTCTAATAGCAGCACTAAAAGTAGAGCTAAACCCACTGATTTGTTGCCAGTGTTAATTCCCAGAGACACAGGAATACTTGCCTCAAAGAGCTTTGATTTCTTCTGGCTTTGGCTGAAAATATTTCCTGGGCAAGGTGATCTGGATGATGCTGCTCAGAATCAGCAGTGAGTGGGTATTGAAGCACTTCTGTCATGGTTTTGTGGTATCCCACCCTTAATTCCAAATTCTGGCTGCAGGCTTTGGTTTTATCTCTCGATAAAACTGATATTTTCAGTGAAATACAGTAAAAAGTTTTACTCTTTCAGCCATCTGCCTTGTAAAAGTTGTGGCTATCAAACTTTGGGATTACAAGGGTGTATTTTGGCCATGCACAATCCTGCATTCTACTGGAACTTAAAAAACCCTCCTGGAGAAAAAAATCATTCTGGAGAATTTGCTTAAATTCATTAAATAAAAAAGGGAAATGTATACTGCTGAAGATCAGAACAAGACTGGGGTTTTAGCTGTCAAATACACTGATTTTTCCCAATTTTTAGTTAATTGCTTGCCACAGGCTGACAAGTTCTGACCTACCTGCCAGAGAACCACAAAAACATCAACATCTGCCCTGAGCACCATCAAAAGTTCCCAGATGACCCCACACCCTGATATTTAATTTCTAGTTGTTTTCGTTACCTTTTTTAGTACTACAGAAGGAAAATTTACTTCAGGAGATGTTTATCCACAAATTCCAGCCTGTTTGCAAACCTGAGAATATTCACCAATTACAACTTTTGGAGTGACAGGGAACCTCACATGGAATTTTTTAAAAGGATGAGAGTTCCCACCTGTCTCCAGGATTTTCTTTTTGTGACCTCCTCTGAGCACCAGCCAGAAATGATATTCCAAAGGAGCAGGGAAGGAAGCTGGAGTGGGAATCTATGGAGACAACATCCTCAAAGATCATCAATTACCTGCTCTCTGTAAATCTCTGAGAATTGCCTCCATCAGAGCCCAGCCTTTGGGAAATTACAGAATTTCCCAAAATTCTGGGGGTGTTTACAGCTCAGCTCCAAGGTTAACAACTCCTCTCCCAAAACAGCATCACACCTCTGGGTCAGGGCAGGGGAGGAATGCCGTGCAAAGAGACAAATTAAAAGGTGCAAAATTCAAACCATTTTCTTCCTGTATTTCATGTAATTAAGCAGCTTGTCTTGCTGTCAGGGAACTCTTTCAAGCCAAGGAGCCTGGAAGGAAACTGGATCTGAAAGAGACTGTCAGGAACAGGCAGGGCTGTGGCAGTGATGGCAAGGCAGGGCTGAAATATTAAAATCCAGTTTTGTTGTCAGGAAGTTTTGAAGGTTTTGAAACTCTCTGTGACAATCAAGTTGATTTTTCAACCTTATTTATGTAGTGGAAGCAGGAAGTCCATCTATTTTTAATAAGTGTGGAGAGAGAATTGAGAGGATAGATGGAGGTTCCCACAGGGATCGGTGACAATTGACAGCACAGCAGTGACAATGCCATCAAAAGGAGGATCAAACCAAAACCTCTGGAAAAATAATGCTCCTGTTTAAATAACAAATACTCTGCAGGGATTTAAAAGCCATGAGGATGTGGCATTTGGGGACATGGGACAGTGGTGGCCTTGGAAGTGCTGGGGTTGGACTTGATGGTTTTGGAGAGCTTTTCCAACCTAAATGAGGCTGAGAGATTCAATAGCATCAACAGACAGCTCTCTATATTTATACAAAATTTAAAATACTTATTCTTCTTTACTACTCACCCAAAATCACTGGAGAAATTAGCTTTAAATAAATTCATAGATATAAAAACATAGAGATATATCTTTACCCTTTTACCCTGCAACTTTAAAGGCAAGTAACAATCATGGGTATCTAAGAGAAACCTCTGCTTCCTGATATTATTTATGTCCCATTCTTTTCCTTCTTTCCTTAAGAAAATCATCTGCCCAGATTAAAAATAAAAAAGATTGACAATGCAAAAAGTTTGCAATGAAATTTTCCCGCCATTTCCTTTTTTTTTTTAATTTGTACTGCTACACAACCAACAATGAAGATGTAGCCCTACAGAAATTACAGAGGAGATAATTCAGAAATTTTCCTTGAGGAAAGAGATTTGTTTCTTTGGCTGATTCCTCAGGTAAAAGATTTCTCAGCTCTCCCTCAGAGTCATCTACCTTGAGGTAGATTTGCAGTTTCAGATTTTCAGAGTGGAGCTGCCTATAAAACAGAACACATCTTTATCAAATTTGAATCAACAGGAATTCATGTTAAATACCAGTTCTACAAAAGAGCATGGAACGAATCTCCTCTGGAAATGTCCTGGACAGTGAGCAAAGCCCAGCTCTGGGTGGCTGCAGGGTCCCCATAACCAAGTAAATACAATAAAATGCAGCAGCCACTCACCTTAAACTCCTGATTTCCCTGGCTGGCTGTAGAGCACTCCCAAAAATGACACAACAACAACATCACTTTCTGAGAGACTTCCACAAGTGAATCTTTGCTTTGGGAATTCCCATCCTACCTGGTCCATCTCTTCACCAAACACATCTGGCCTTGCACAGACCTGCACAGGATGTGTACTCCTGGCATCACAGAAACTGGGACTCACTCTGGAATCTCTCCCATTCCTACAAAAGCCGTGGGACACATCCTCAGGGAGAGGCTCTGCCCACCTCAGAGCAGACCCTGCCCAGGATTCCTGCTCAGACTCAACACCAACTCCAGTGAGGCACCTGGGAAAGTGGCAATGAGAGGAGGAGACAATTCCTGATTTTTTAGTACTAGAGAAGGAGAATTTACTTCAAGAGATGTTCCTCGAGTTTAGTTTATCCATAAATTCAATCTTGGGGAGAAATCCCAGCTCTGGGGGAGAACAGAGGGATTTAATCTGAGCTTTGATAGATCTGAACTAGAACCAAGTCCAAAAGGGACAGAGCTGAGTGACTGGAGGAAAAACTCAAACTATTTCTTAGAACCAGAACAATATTCCTGTGGATCCCTGTATTTCCCAACCATGGCACTGGCATTGCTTATACAAAGGAGACAGTTTTGATTTTAGGGGAGATGGTAAACTTTTGCTTTCCTCTGAGATTTCAGGGTTTAAGTTGTAGGAATGTCATGATTGGGAAACAGGGTTAAAAAAAAATCAGAAAAAACCCAAACCAAACCAAAAGACCCCTCCCACCATGGAATATTCCAATTTTCATATTTAACCATGTGAAGTTCAAGGCAAAGTACCAGATCCTGCACCTGGGATGGAGCAACCCTGGATGTATGGACAGATTGGAATTTTCACACTAGAATAAAGTCATTTTTTTAAAAAGTGCATTATAATTCAATAAAAACCCTCTGTGGATATGGGTACAGCACATTCCACATGATAAAAAACAAGCAAAAAATCCAACCTAAATTAGAAAAAAAATCATTATATTATATCAGATCTGAGGTTTGGAGTCTTAGGGTCTTTTCCAGCCTGAACAATGCCAATTTCAATTCCAACTGCTCTGTGCAGAACCATCCCAAACTCCTCACACACCACAGAAACAAAGGATTTTAAATCAGGTCTAAAAACTGCACACAACTTTGATGCCCCGGCTGGATTTTCTGTTCCTGCATTTAAGAAGCCCCCAGCCTTGAAGACAAATTATCTGTAAAGAGTCCTAAAAATTCTGTCTGAAACCACATCAACCACAGAGGAGGAACCTTAGAAATGATCTCGTTAAGACAGCAGCAATTATTAAGCATTCTTAAAACCAAAAAACCACACAAGTGCCAAACTGTTTACAAGTTTAATGACTTCAGAACCTGCACTTTTCAATACAAATTTAATTTTTTTTAAAAAACTTATTAAAAAATTAGCATAATACTTCTGCTAATACAACTATTTTTTTTAAAAAGAATATTTACAGAACTCCAACGAAAAATAAAACTTAAGCATAGGAAAATTTCAGCAGAAAATAGCTTTAGCTGGCAGTAATATGGCTTCCTGATTGTTGTACTGATCAACAGGAAAAAGGGGAGAAACACTGGTAAACAAAATGGAATTTATCTTTGCAGCTTTGCACAAGCACCCCATGGTTTAAGAACCACCACATATTAGCAAAGCTACTGAAGAAATATCTACTTCCTAGCTGTAGACACATTAAGAAATATATTTTGTAAAGCAACCACGTAATTACCAAAAATCTTAGCCTAAAATCAGAGTGCAAATCAATTCACATTAAAAACAACTAATTGGAATTACTGAATTGATTTAAAAACTGGTTCTGGGACTCCTAAGGTTATTTCCTTGTTCTTGTGCTGGATCTTGTCCTCCTCTCCATCCCTCCAGTGGTTGGAGCTGCCCTTGCATCCTCTTCTCCAAGTTTACTTTTGTTTCTTCTTCCTCTTTGGAGAGCCCCATTTTCATCATTCCCTATTTGCACATGGAAAAAAAAATGTCAATTTGTATCATCAATGAAACATTTCCCACAAAATTCCATCTTCACCTACATTGTTTTGAAAGGAAATGTCCCCAATGACAACATTCCAAAGATTACATCTCTGAATTCAACAAACCAGATACCAACCCCACACTTCTGCACATCCAATATCCTTTAAGTTGGATCCCTGAGGATTCCCAGCTATTTCTGAAAGTAGGTTAACATTAATGAGAGCACCAAAACCAATTAGCTGCCATTTTAGCTAAAATTCCTTCCACTGATATGCAAAACTAAAACAGAACCAACACCAAAGTCCTGCAAAAATGAAAAGAGAGCAAGTTTTATGGCAGGCAATTCCTTGCTGTAGCTCCTAAGAGCTGCTGCCATTTTTACTTCAAGGCACTCATTTGATAGTATTTTCTAATTTTGAAGTCAAGCTGAAAACTCCAGGCAGTATTTTAGGTGGCAGCAGGACCTGCCACCTAAAATACTGCCCGGGCAGTGATTGTCCCCTGCACTGGGCAGGCAGCTCCAGGGCTGTGCCCACTTTGGGTCCCTCAGCTCAGGAGGGACATGGAGGGGCTGGACAGTGACCAGGGAAGGGAATGGAGCTCCAGGAGCAGCTGAGGGAGCTGGGATCTTTTCCATCAGCAGCCCCAGAGCTCTGCACACAACTGGTGTATCTACACAAACTCAGCCAACCTCAGAGAAGAGAAAGCCAAGCCTTGCCTCACCTGATTTTGGTTTTTTGGGTGGCACATCCTCTGCTGGCAGCTGGCACTTCCTCCTGCGAGAGCTGGGGGCTGCCTGTGGAGCAGGGTCACCCTCCTGGCCTTCTCCTGACTGATTCTCTTCAGAACCAGTGGATGCTCCACTCAAATCCTGAGTTCCCAGAGTGCTGCCCCTCCCTGGCAAGTCACTGCTTCTATGGGGAGAAGCAGAAGTAGCTGCCTCTAATGACACCTCCACCTTCCTCCTGTTGTTTCTCAACTGCCTTGTTCTTCCTTGGCATGGATTATTTTCTGGAGATGCATCTTCACTTTCTTGAAGAACCCTCTTCTGACCTCTGCCTCTGGGCAGGTTGGGTTTCTCCCTGAGAGAAGTGGAAATTGTCTCTTCAGAAGTGGAAGAAGTTGTTTTCTTCCTGCCCACTCTTGATGGATTTTCTTTTGCAGGTGGAGGTAGGTCCAAAAGTTCATCTTTTTCTTCAGGAATTCTGTCTTTACCATCTTCTGGCAAATCCTGAAGTGAGGTGGGACTAAGAGCCAGTGGAGTGGTTGCTTGCCTCAAGTTTCCTTTTACAAGCTCCGTATTTTCTTGGGAAGAATTGTCCAAATTCTGTTTAGCTGCCCTATTGTTATTTTTTCTACCACTTTGTTTTGACTGGACCTGTTTTCCCTGAATAGAGCTTTTGGCTTCTATCAAGGGGGCAATTTCCTTCCTCCTGCCTCTTCTCAGTTGAATTTCTTTTCCAGATGGATCACAAGTTTCTAAGGGAACATTCTGCTCTTCTTTGGGAGCTTCTTCTCCATCACCTGCAGGCAACCTGCGCTTCCCTCGAAGAGAGATGGAACTGGTTGTGTGTGATGCCAGAGCAGCTTCTTTCCTTCTGCCCCTTCCTGGTGCCTCCTCCTTGGCACAGGACAGTGCTTCCAAAGGCACACTTTGTTCTTCCTGGGTACCCTCATCTTTAGTCTCTGACAAGCCACATTCTCCCTGGAGAGGAGTTGAACTTCTCGCCTCTGCTGCCGGATCCATCTTTTTCCTTCTGTCCCTTGCTGGTGCATTCACTTTTGCTTGTGAAGTTGTATTACCCAGAGCTGGATTTTCCTCTTCTCTCTGTGCCATCTGTTTAGCATCACCTTCCAGCAGCAGCCCACGTCTGGTTCTGACAGAAGATCTGCTCTGTGAGGCTGCAGCCACCTCGCGTCTCCTGCCCCGCCTCGGTGCATTGTCCTCAGCTCCCAAAGCTGACCCTGGCTCTTGCACAACAGCCTCATCCGTCCTAGGATCTGCACCTAATGTTTGTTTTTCCATAAAGGCAGGACTAGCTTTTTGTGGGATGGAATCAGGTTGCTTTCTCCTGCTCCTCCTTCCCTGTGAAGGAGGATTTTCGGAACTCTCATGTTGATTATCTGTGTCAGTCACCCCTTCATCACCCTCAGGTAAACCTTTTCCTTCAATTGCTTTGGAACTGCCTTCTTCAAGCTGAAAATTAACTTTTTTACCTCTTCCTCTTCTAGACACCACTGCATTTTTTGGTGCTGGAATGCCCTGCAGGGTTTCAGTTTGCTTTGCTTTAAGTATTCCCCGTTCATTTCTGGTCCTCCTCTGAGTGCCCTGAGCAGGACTGGCACTGTCTGCAGCAGGGGCTGGTGGGGCACCTGGGCTGGGCTGCTCCTCCCTGCCTTGGGCTGCACTGACACAAACAGAGCCCACAGAATCCTGCAGAGAAGATTCATCCATGTCTGTTTCTGACTTAAATTTGGGAGCAATTGGTTTTAGGCTGTTCACATTTTCAGGAAATTCCTCAGCTTTTTGTTCCAAAGAGTCTTTTTTGCCTCTCCTGTTTCTAGCCCTGTTTGCTTCCATGTTCTGAGCACTGACTGGCATTTTGTTTGTCTCTGCAGAAGGTGACTCTGCCTTTAATCTTTGAGCTGCCTCTGTGGTATTTTCCTGAGCATTTTCTGTTTCATATCCCTGAGACCCTTTCATCTTATTTTTCACGTGGGATTGTGTTTCAACATCAGTTTCAGTTGATGTTTCCTCAGTTTTCTGAACGTTTTGTGTATTTTCAAGTGTGACCCCACCAGTGTCTGCTTTTATTTCAGCTGAGTGCTTTCTGTTTCTAGTACTTCTGAGAGACTTAACTCTCCTCTCTGTTGCCTTTAGTTCAAGTTTAGTGCCATTTTCAGATTCTTGTGCTGCGACAGCCTCAGGAGTTTTGTCACAAGGCTGCTCCTGACTTTGTGAAACCTTTGGGGATGGGTCTTTACGAAGCTTTCTGGTCGTTCCATGAAGGTCTCCTGGAGAAGCTGCTTTACCTTGGTCATTCCTTGCTCGTCTCCCTCTTCTTGGTGGAATCACTGGTTCTGTGTTCTCCACTCCTCTGCGCCTCCTCCTCGCTGACAGGAGCACTTCTTCACTGTCCTCCCTCCCACTGTCAGCAGCTTTGCTATCAGGATTATTGAAACCTGTTTGCAGCTGACACATTTCACTCTGAATGTTTCCAGCTCCTGTCTTTGTGCCTGGATCATCTTCAGTTTCATTGGTGCCACACTCCTGCAAACTCTCTTTGGTATTTGCAGGTGCTTTTTGTAGCACTGAGGAATCTTCAACACAAGACTCCAGATTTTCATTTGGATGTTTTAACTCCTTCAGCTCTTTCCTTTTACCTCTTCCTGGTCTCTGAGCAGCTCCAGCTGGTTCCACAGATTGAACAATGTCAAGCCCTTCCTGATCAGGACACTTTGGAGCCACCTCTTGTATGCAACGCTTTGTCCTCCTTCCTCTTGCCCTGTTTTCAGGTGTGATCACTCCCATCTCCTCTTGGGTGTCAGGACTCTGCAACTCCTTTAAACTCACACCATTTTCACTTGGTTTTGCTGCAGCAGGAGGCACAGCCCTCCTGCCCCTTCTGGGTCTCTGGGTGGGCTGCTCTTCACCAGTTGAGTCCTTCTGTTGGGAATCTTCACCTTGGGATACTTTTCCTTTCTCTTCTAGAGGAGGGCAAAGAGCACAAACAAAAATGAGACATTACTGTGCCTGATCAAAGTATCTGTGTATTTCCATTTCCCTCACAGAAGCATCTTGCTCAAACAAATCATACAATAAATAAAGAAACATTTAACCAATTCCTAGATTAAAGGCCAGGCTTCTGACTGAAGTTGTTTAATTTATTTGAATAGGTCAAAGGGAAAAATGATCTTAGCTCAGGAAATAGCTGGGCTCACTGAGAGAGGTTTGAACAACATTTGAACTTCATGGTAACATTTATGATTTTATATATTCATTATTCCTCTAAGCAAAATATTTGTACTTACCATGTTTATGACTGGAATTAGAACCAGGAGGTGCAATTTCTCCCTGAGAATCCATAACATGTACTGATCTGACCTAAAGGAATAAAAAATAACCAATAAATTCATGTCTGACAGGACAAGAACTTATGAAGCCAACCCATACCAGATGAATGTACAGCAGTGTTTATAGAAATGCTTGTGAAACTCTTTTCTTTACAAATTAAATCCATTAGTCTTATAAATGCATAATCCATTTATCTGATATAAACCCACAAACAGAGCAAATTCAGTTCTTGCCATCTAAAGGGAAAGACCACATTGTGGAGAGGTTGAGAAGTGCCTAAATCGGTGCTCAAAGGGAATTTGGGGTATTGAAGGGAAACTGAGCGTTCTGTAGTGTTTTACTGTAGTTCTAAGCACCAAGCCCAGGGATACTCAGCATTTTACCTATGGAATGTGAGAATCAAAATATTTTTTTCAGGAAATGATACTGGCAGTGATGCCAGCACATCTCCACTGAAGATTAAGATTCTTCTCACAATGAAAAGCAGCACCAGAACAAACCAGGCTGGGCACAGACACAACCAACCCTGACCTACTGATTGGAGAACTTCACTTCTTCTACCTGCAATGGTCAGTGTGGAATGGTGAATGAGATGCTGGGAATGTCACTTTTATATCAACTCTATCACTTTTATATTAAGCCTCTTTTTAATGATACTTAAACAACCTTAAAACACTCATTTGTGACAGGTCCTTTCAAATAAATCCATTTTAACACACACAAATTGCAGCTGTCCCTAAAAAATGTTGCAAGATAGGAGGTGTCATACTAGGAAGTCTAAGTTCATTTCAACCACAGGTTTCAAAATCTAAAACCATCCTTTCCAAAAGCTGAAGTATTTTACCTTCATTTCCTCTGGGGTACCAAACATTTCAGTCACTCCAGCGTAGTCCACTTCAGAATCAGAAGATTTCTGCCTGGGTTCTGCCATGAGCCTTTGCAGCCCCACAAAATCCTCAACTGGTTGATACTTCTCTTTAGGAGACTTCATCAATCTCTTAATTCCAAACATGTTTTCCACAGGCTGCACCTTTTCCTTTGGTGTCTGGAAAATGCGGCTGATGCCAACCATGTCTTCCACGGGCTGGGATTTCAGTCTTGGGCTTTTCCTGGCTGAAGTCACACCTGGCACAGCTTTTACTGCTTCCCTGCTCTCTACTGGAGTCTCCAGCAACCTTTTCAAGGCAATTTCATCTGTGACTGCTTCCAGCTCTTGCTGAGGGGTCCTCAGGAGCTGCTTAATGCCTGACAGGTCCTCCACTGGCTCTGGCTTCTGCCGTGGGGTCCTCATGAGCTGCTTGATGCCTGACAAAGCCTCCACAGGCTCCAACTTCTGCTTTGGGGTTTTCAAGAGGTGCCTGATACCTGACAGAACCTCTACAGGCTCCAACTTCTGCTTTGGGGTCCTCATGAGATGCTTGATGCCTGACAAAGCCTCTACAGGCTGCAGTTTCTGCTTTGGGGTCTTCAAGAGCTGTTTGATGCCTGACAGAACTTCTGTTGGCTCCAACTTCTGCTTTGGGGTCTTCAAGAGCTGTTTGATGCCTGACAGAACCTCTGTAGGCTCCAGCTTCTGCTTTGGGGTCTTCAAAAGGTGTTTGATGCCTGACAAAACCTCTACAGGCTCCAATTTCTGATTTGGGGTTTTCAGGAGGTGCTTGGTGCCTGATAAAACCTCTACAGGTTCCAACTTCTGATCTGGGGTCTTCAAGAGCTGTTTAATGCCTGACAGAACCTCTACAGGCTCCAGTTTCTGCTTTGGGGTCTTCAAGAGCTGTCTGATGCCTGACAGAACCTCTACAGGCTCCAATTTCTGATCTGGGGTCTTCAAGAGGTGCTTGGTGCCTGACAGAACCTCTGTAGGCTCCAATATCTGATCTGGGGTCTTCAAGAGCTGTTTGATGCCTGACAGAACCTCTGTAGGCTCCAACTTCTGCTTTGGGGTCTTCAAGAGCTGTCTGATGCCTGACAGAACCTCTGTAGGCTCCAACTTCTGATCTGGGGTCTTCATGAGCACTTTGATGCCTGACAGAACCTCTACAGGCTCAGGCTTCTGCCTTGGGGTCTTCATGAGTCTCTTGATACCTGACAAAACCTCTCCTGGTTCCGACCTTTGCTCAGGGGTCCTTAAAATCTTCCTTTTGCTTGACATGACCTCAACTGGCTCCACTTTCTGCTTTGGAGTTCTCCTTTTACTTCCTGATTTCACCAGAGATGCAGGTTTTGCTGGAGTTACTGCCAAACCATCCGCAGTGTCTTTGTGCTCAGCTTTTCTCTTTTCAGGAGTTTTTGTGGCTGTATCATCAAACATAGATGGAGATGACTCCTCTCTCAGAAGGTGGAATATGCCTGGACTCTCTTGCTTCTGCTCTGAAGCATCTGAATTATTTAATGGTGACACTATCATCTCTCCTGAAATAAGCAGTAGACTTATGTCATTTGGAAAATAAACTAGGCAGAAAATCCAATAATAATAATAATCATAATAATAATCATAATAATAATAAAAAAAATTTTAAAAAATCAAATTCAAATACAAATATACCCTTTTAGAAATCAAAATCCAAACACGTGCACTGGGCATTCAGTGTCTGAATGTCTCATCAGCAGCTTGAAGTTCCATACCAAACAGAATGAATAATAAAATATCCTACTGAGAAACTAACTGGAACTAGGTAGTTTCTTCTAATTTTCTTTTAATACCTAATAAATCTCAATGGTTTCTCTCATGGGTTGCTGGATGCTTCACCTCAGTTAAGTCTGCCCAAGCTTAGACTGCTGCTAACCCAAAACATACCAAAATATTCTTTTTTTTAAATACCAAACCTACCAGATTCCTCAGGAGTGTGCAAGTCAGAAATGTCCCCTGCAGCCCACGGTGGTGTAACATCAGCATTCTGAGCAGCAGCCAAAGGAAGGGTTCTTCCTCCCTGATTTTTTGGGGTTTGGAACATTTCAGGCACCCCTAGAAATGACATTTGGAGAAATGAGCAGATGCTTTGACAAAAGAACTGCACAACAGATGAAGCAACAGACTTTGAAATCTCACCTGTGAAACTTTCATCCATGTCCATGTTTAGCTTCAGCTTGGGATTTTTTACCACTTTAGGGACGTGTCCAGCTGACCTGACTGTGGTGGAATAAGCTCTACCTACAACTATGGTAGCAGGTGACTCTGCATGACCTGTGCTGAAGTGACCTTTTATTTTCTTCTCTGGAGTCTGCAGAGGGAAAAGGAAAAAAGACAGTTATTAAACAAAGATTCATGGTGGAAGAGGTGGCCAAGCTCCTCCCATAATTTATCATCAGTCGTGGTTAACTGGGAGGTTCCAGAAGGCTGGAGGATGAGGGCTGGAAGGTCAAAGCCAGCCTGAGTTTAGGAAAGGAAGGTCCTGCCTGATTTTTATGATCAGAGCTTGGATTCCAAGATCTTGGAGGTCTTTTCCAACCCCAATAATTCTGTGATTATTCCAACCCCAAATATTCTGTGATACAAACCTCCATTTCCCACATGCTGTGGGAGACATTGACTCCGATTTTACATCACACCAAGAGCTCAGCTTCTCAATCAAAATCCATCCAAGTTGCTCGGTGGTTATGTAAGAAAATAAAGCAACAGAAAAAAGAAAAGGATACCTTTGGTGGGTGGTTTAATCTCTTCAGGGCTCTTCCTTTACGGACAGTTTTTTTAGCAGTCTTTGGCTGTGGTCTTGCAACCCCCAATTTTACCACTTCTGCCCAAGATTTTGCAACTAGAAGAAAAGGAGAAAGAACCAATTTAACTCTCAGATGGGTAAATGGAAGGTCACAATTATTTCTTTATGATTCCAATACATTTTCTGCAGTCTGGCAGAGGAAGGTGGTTGTTATGATCTGATAACAGCTGAAGTGTCCTCTGAAATATTCTCAATTTGAAAATCCAATTTCAGCTGAAGTTTAAGAAGACTCCAAGTACACAGTGCGGCTTTCCACACCAAAACAATGAGCTTCACACAGTGCCAAACACAGCTCAGATCCTACAGCTGAACACTGCCCCAGTTCCTTCCTCTCTCTTTTGGAAGGAACTCATTTTTCCCAACAGAAATTTGCCATGAGCTTTTCAGCCTCGTTCATTATAGATGAGCTTTACTCTGGTGAGATTTAACAACAGAAGAGAAATTGTTTTTTAAGTGAAGTTTCTTTCACCACCTTCCTGAGGAATTTCAGTTATTTATCCTGAATTTAGATCTACACAGACTTCCCATAATTTTTCTTGTATCACTTTCTCCTTGTGACACACTCCCAAAATTCCCAAAGCAAGGTCATCTTCATAACAGCATCATTCTGTACCCAGCAGAGGGAGCAGGGAATTACAGCTGTGGAACAAATGAAGCTGGAAGTTGTAGGACACCTGCCTTGTTTACTTCAAGGAAAAAAAAAAAGCTATCAGAACAAAGGGATCATATAAAAGAAATGACTTTTTAAAACAGAGATAAAAAGGGAATGCTGTTCCTTTTCCATCCAAGAAAAGGATGTTGTTAGTCTCTTGTCAGAATTGCTATGTCAGTCTGTAAATAAAAAGAACTTGGAAAAGCTGACATTGCCAGGGTGCACAGCATGCAGAGGAAAATGCCAAACATCCAGGAAATTACCTGAAAAAGCTCTGGAAAGTTTTATTTGGATCTGAAATTTTTTAAGAGCTGTGATGTTCTTTTCATATTAGAGAAGGAATTGATGCAGTGACATTAAAAAGCACATTACAGAGGTGGTGAGAAATGGAATGCCACTGGTATTTGTCAGAGCTCTGCTGCCATTAAAATGGACAGAATAATAAAGTAATAAAAATTCCTGGGTGAAATGGGGAATTGGACTTTGTCAACTGATTTAACTGATGAAACCAGGCGACAAATACACCCTACTTTAAAGTTTATTCAAAAGTCAAAACCTGAAGAACCAGAATTCCCCTATTACAGTTTCCAATGCTGTCAAAACTATTTCAAATCAGTGTTCAACACTGGGAATTCTGAGGATTTGAAAGTAACACCCAGTTATGATCCTATTTTTTATTTCTATCACTTATGTACCACTTTCAGTAGTTAAATAGAGCCCAGTTCCTGGACAAAGTTTGTGAGCCTCGTATAAAACTAAGGCACAAGGTAACAGGTTAAGTTAAAAGGTTAAGTTTTTCAAAACAAAAGTGATGTGATAAACATGATTTAGTTTAACACTACTTGAACTTGACAGATTTTAAATATCATGACTATAACCTTGCAAAGAGAATGTTAATTTTACCATTTTGAAACATCTGAACATTAATATTTCTCTTTAAATGAATTTAGAGATGCTTTAACAAAATTGCTTTATGAATGAGAAAATGCAACACTTCCAATAAGGCCAAGCAGATTTCAGAAGATTCACCAATTACCTGGTGGCCTCTGCATAACAAAACAAATCTTTTCCAGTGTGGTTGCTGCATTTTTTTTAAAGCATGAAAAGTGAGTATTAAAAATGAACTATCGAAACCAACCTAATAAATTGGCACTGGAGGCACCACTTCTCCTCTTGGCACTGATCACAGCCACAGCCCCACCTCTGCTCTTCATGGCAGAGCCCCTCAAGCGCAGCTGGGCACCTCTGGCTGACCTGGCTGGTGTCCCTGCTTTGGCATCTTGGGCAGCAGGAGAAGATTTTGGGGTTTTCCCTTGGGCAGCACTCTTCCCCTGTGGATCCATGTCTTCTGTGGGCAGCCTCCTTCTCCTCTGCAATTGGGAATGGAGTGGGGGGGCTGGGAGATGGAGAAACGCCCTTTCCTGGAGGGGGGGCTGGAGAGGACAAAGGAATTCTGGGGTGCTGACACAGGGGGATGAGGCACCTGGGGGCTGCTGGGCTGGGGAACTTTTGGGTGACTTTTTCTCTTCCTAGGGAAAAAAAAATATTAGTAAATGGAGGATTTCTTTATTTTTAATGAAGTGATCACAGTGCAGACAAACCCTGCCTGAGACTCGGATTTTACTTTTTCAGGAATAATAAATGATTCCTAAACTGTTGATCAAGTCTGGGCTAAGCTGGGCAGGAGGGTTCACCTTACTTTTGATCCTCACCCTTTCCCATCCTTACCCTTTCATCCACCCTCAGCCACCAATTAAATCTTTTAATGTCCATTTTAGTTTCAGATTGATTGATTTTAAACTTTCATCCTGATTTTTCCTTGTGTGTTTTACCCATCCAGTAAGTAGGAGTGACCTTGCCAATGAACTTGGTTGTAGTTTCACTTTGTAATAAACCTGTTTTAGCTGATGATTCTTTGAGTATCCCCAAACACTCATGAGAGACACCAACAGGCATCACACAAGGATTACTACTAATTTGGCATGAATAAATACAGATATAATAGAGTTTCTAAATTCTGATGACAGTAATGGACTCAGCAACTTGATTACTCTGAACATTTACCTGATCCATCAACTGCTTCAAGCTCTGAGCCTTTTTGAGCACAGCCCGAGGAGAGTTTCCATGGGGTAAGCTCCTCCTGGCAGGGAGGGCTCCTCTTTCAGGGGAGAGTTGGGAGGCAAACTTTTATCAAAGAGTTCTGGGCTCAGATGACCACCAAAGGACACTCTCTTCCTTTTGCCCAAAGTCTGAGGGAGGGTTTCACCACTTTTCTCTTCTGAGAGAGTCTTTTTGTCTTGCCTGAAAAGAACAATTGAAGTGATTTTTAGATATCCAAGGCAGAATTTTAACCTTTCCTTGTGCATTTCAAAGTTGGAAACAAAACCCAGAGAAACTTACCTTAAAGGGAAACAAATTAAATCCAGGATATTTTATACATATTGTGTATTGTTAAGGTCAAATGTAACTCCATGATAAATATTTTTCAATTAGTGTCAGTAACTGGTTCCGCATTTTACCCAGGTAGGAGAATCCTTAGGAAAGTGCTACAGAGTTTCTCAAATACAGAAACAAGGCAGGGAATTCAATGTATTTACCTGAGTCTTCTCCATGCAAGAGGCCCAAAGTTTTGGTTTCTGAGCCAGGCTCAGTGTCTCTCAGCTCAGCAGCACTTCCAGGAGATCTCCTGCCTGATGGTCTCTGAGGTCTTGTGGTCTCTTCCAAATCCTGGTTTTGGTGGCACCTGCCCATGGCCAGCTCTGCTGGAGTTCCACTGGCTTTTCTGCCTGAATTGTGCTGTTCCTGAGCAGTGTTTGGCTCCAGTGCTGTTTCAGCCAGCACTCCAGAGCTCCTTTGCCTCCCCCTTTTCCTTCGAGGTGTCTGACCAGCAGGGAGATGCCAAGATTCCTTCTGCAGCCAGTGCCTCTGAATGGGCACTTTTGTCCAAGAATTCTTTACTTTCCCTGCTGCTTCTTCTGGGACTCTTGGATTCAGAGAGAGAGGCAGGGGTTTCACAATGTCCCACCTTTGAGTTCTCCAGGTTTGCCTGATCCCAGATTTCTTTCAGCACCTCTTGGCAGGTTTTCCTGGTGTTTGTTGTTCGCTGTTTCTTCTTTGCTTTGAGCTTTTCTCTTCTGGCAACGGCAGTGGTGCGTCCTCAATTCTGCACACTGGATCTTCCCTTGGAGCTCCAGCTGGGATCTCTGGAAGTGCCTTCAGTTTCAGTGAGCCACGCCGTGGGGTCCTTGGAGTGCCAGGATTTGCAGGGTTCATTCCAGAGCTTTCTCTGGGAGGTGACACGAGAGGAGAGCGAGGGCTCTTCCTCCTGGGGGTTGGTGTGCTCAGCACACACTGCCCTCCTCCAGCAGCACTGCAGCTGCTGGGGCTGCACACTGTCCTCTGAACTGGACACTCAAACCTTTCTATGGAGCACTGCTCGCAGCAACACCAGGGAGCTCCTGTGGTTCTCCTTGCTGGGTTTGGGTGTAACTGCAGCACCTCTGGATCTGCCTGGTGTCCTTACTCCCTTGGGATCCTGCAATGGACCCTGACTGCTATCTCCTGACACCTCCTTTGAAATGGGAGCTCGAGGACTCCTGGAAAACTCCTCCTGGGAGTTCTCCCCCCAGCTGACAGCTGCTTAACCCCTGGGCTGTTTTCTTCTCTTCTCACAATTATGCATTTTTCAGTACTTTCCATCCTGCCTGATTCCTTTCCTTTAGCCAGGCTGCCCAGATCAAAAAGACAACTCTGGGATGAAATGGGAGCACTTGGTTCTGGCACAACACTCCCAGGGTCTCCTTTTGCAGCTTGCTGAGAGGAACTTCTCCTTTGCAAAGGTTTTTCTGCTTTCAGCTCATTTTTCACACTTTCATAAAGTTTACTAAAGGGAGACATTTCATTTTGCTTTTTAAGAACATGATGTATTCTCTGTGAAGATTTGGGTGTTTGGAGTTTGACAGGGAAAGCTTCAGGAAGATTTTTCTCAGGAGTTTGTTTTCTTTCATTGGCATTTTTTTTCTTCACACTCAGCATTATCTACAAAGAAAGCAAAGCAACACAAAAATACAGACACTGAGTTACTTTAAAATTGCAGAGCTACAAAGAAAAGTTCCATAAATACAGATTAAAAATTCCTTATTTTCCCTCCCAAGGGGGAAGATCCAGGTCAGCAAAGCTCTTCCTGGTCAACCAGGATCTACTGCAATGGAACACCTGGAAGCAGCTGGGGCTTTTTGCATTGGGACAAAAATCTGCCAGAAATTATAATAAAGAGCCTTCTCTGAAAATCAGGATTATTTAAGACAAGAAGGATGGGAAGGTGAAGTCCTGGCATTTAAGCAGTCTATGGGTTATAATTATCCAGAATTAGCAGCTCTGGATTTTTCTAGTTCTACAGGAAACATCTCCTGTAAACAATTATTTCAATATTTACCATGTACCTCCAAAATTATATTTGTTTCAAATTTTCATTAGGAAAGAATGCATGAGATAATACCACATTCACTAATAAAAGGTGTAGCCATAGGTCAGCAGAGCAGTTAAATTTTAATGTCTAAGGTGAATTCACAGCATTTAAACATGGTGATATCACCACTGACACAGCAAGGTGCACTCAGATTGGGAAGTCTTAAAATGCCTTTTCTCTCCTCTTTTAACTTTGGTTTCATTCTAATGCCAATAGTAAATGAAGTTAAGGGGGTAAAAGCAAACAAAGCCCTCATAAAACAGGCACCAACCTGGAAGCATCAAGACTTTTAACTCCTGGAGGTTGTTTGTGTAATAATTCCACTTCTGCCACCTGCCTGAACATGAAGAACCTGTAAATTTGTACAACATTACAGCAGAGCAACAAATATTTTAATACTTCAGCTTTCAATTCTACATTGAAAAACCCTATTTTATAAGGGAATATGCACTGTCCCTAAACAAGCTTTAAAGTATTCAAATTAAATCCTTGAACTTTTCAATATTTAACCACTGGCCAATACATTTGAGGCCCGAGAGGGGAGAAGTTTATCTTGTTTTATCGTTCAAATTCTGAGCTGTCAAAGCAGCTGTAAAAATAAGAATGAAAACACTTGAACCTCCCCTTCTTACCAAACCCAGTGGAAGATTTACAGCTCTTACTGACATCATGAATTATTAATTATCTATTACCAAATAGTGGCAAATTTTTGACTAAAATTTACTAAATTTTTCAAAGTACCTATCAGAAAGAGTTGATTTGTATTTTAAGACCGAAGGGCAGCTTAGGGCTGAAAAGTTACTTTTAATAAGAAAAGTATAATTTCTTTTAATAAGAAAAACAGAACAAGAAAATATAAAACCATGTCACTACTACCAATACTTTGTAAAGAAAAAACCCACAGCCACAAAGTTACCTGCAGAGTTTCATCTTTTGGAGACCTGGAACGCTTCCTTTTCGGTGTTGATTGCAGAGGATATTCAAACCTGAAAAAGTATTTTAAAAGACCTTGTTTGTCAAATAATTGATGACTCAATTGTGAATAATAAGAGGAATGACCTAGGAATAGTTGTCCCCTCCCAACAGTGCACACATCTCCATTTGAAAGGCTTTAGCAACTTAAAACCACTTTAAATTTCCCCCTAAAACAAAATAAGAAAGATGTCTCTAAACAATTCTATCTTCACTGATTTAGCTTCATGCAACATAAGCGATAACAAGATAACTTTAAGCAATCCTGCCTTCTGATGAAGCCCTGTAAGATTTTATAGAGCAATATGACCTGAACTTCATTATTTCCACTCTAGAATCAATAACTGAAGAGGCTGGCACCCACCTGAAAGAGCGATCGATAATGGTTAACACATCCCCGTGCTTCAGGGGCACGGGCTGCTCAAAGCAAGCCCCGTTCAGCTGCGTGGGGTTCACTGAGCTCAGATTGGTCAGCACTGCCTGCAAACCAAACAAAACCGTGAGGGAGCTGCAGGGATGCAGCAGGGCAATGCAGGTTTCAGTGCAACAGCAGCTCACCTCCTTGTTCTCGTTGATCTCGATTCTGCAGTGCTCGTTGGACACCCAGGGCAGCCGCATGCGGATGTCACATTCTGATTTCCTGCGGGAAACACGGGTTCAGTGCCACACAAACACTGGCAGAATTAGGGCATTTCCCAGTATTTTAGTTAGTAATGGTACAGCAGTGTGATGTTTCTAATTTAAAGAAAATTAACTACCAAAGTCTTTTTTGAACTGGTACAAAATAGCAGCTCACACTCCTCCAGCATCAGGAAAACAGGAAAACACCCAAACTGAGAAATCAGATCACAACAAGCTGAGACACAACTACAGCACAGCTGGTGCTGTGGGATTAATTTTACTCCAGAGTTTCCTGAGACTCGTGGAATAGTTTTAGACAAAATGAGCTGTTAAACTCATTCTCAGGCTTACATTTCTGACCTGAAACTGCCAACAGGTAGCCAGACCTTGGTCTCACCTGCAGAACCATTTCCACCTTCTTAAAAGTTATTACTGAGTTAAAACACATTTATAAATGTACAGACTTTTCCTTTCTGTCCTTTTCTTAAGCTAATCTCTAATGCTTTTGACTTGCTGTTGGTCTTATCACTTATCAACTTTAATCCCTTCCTGAGGCCATAAATTTAAAATCAATCAATCAATCAAAGTAGTTCTGGGAAGGAAAGGACAAAAAGCAGAAATAAAATAAAGTTCAACTTTCTACGCTTACATCAACCCTAGTGCAGTATCACCTTCCCTCCTCTGTACACCATTCCTAAATACACGTTTATTTTTGTAAATAAGCACTAAAATACACAATCTGCAGGAAAACACTCATTGTTTCAATGTATGCAAGCAAATTCTCACCTTCCAAATAAACAAGAAGTTGAAGTGAGTGGGGAAAACAATTCCATCAGTCCCATTCCTTTTAATGACAACGATTGTTCCATAGCGTGGCATCTTCGAACGTAAGGAACCTTACCTATAAAAAATACCCAGATTACTCATCCTAATTAGGATTTACATGTTTATGAGAGTAAATTGATGCAAATTTTTACGCTTTACTTTGTACCAGAGATGAAATATTTTCCCAATAAACAGCAGAAGAATCTCAGCGCTGTTTATACATGTTTGTCCATGTAAAAAATTAGGAATATGTTTATATAAATTGTCAGACTAACGTTAGTATTCAGGTGGTTTTTGTTACCCATCAGAACCTTGGAAAGCTTCAGGAGCAACACAGATTTTGTCCCATGAACAACTTGAAAACTCACTCCTCTTCACCTAAACCTAAATCTTTCAATCTCTTACCCAAAGGGAAATTCTCAGATTAGAATTTTAAACAGAGAGCGGCTGATTGTAGATATATCCTCGTGGAAAAGGAGGGGAGAGGGGCAGAACAGCTGGGAAGGGGCTGGAGCTCGGGCAGCCCCTGAGCTCTGTCGCGATAGTGCACAGATCACGACAGAAGGAGGAACAGCACTGAACCGGCATAAAAACCCCAAACCCACAGCGCAAGAAGATACCCTTTCATATAATTCATTATTTAATGTATAACTATGAGTACCACAAGCGAGCCTCAAAGAAGCATCTTTATTAACACTCTATTTGAAAACAGCAAGGTAAAACAAGGCAATTAACTGCAGGTAAGAGAGACTCTCGTGGAATTTTTGGGTGGGTTTCATGCGCTAAAACACTTGTTGACAAGAGACACAACGTGGAGGGGAAGCCGGCGCTCCCTTGGCCTGCAGGGCAGTAAACACTCGGGGTCTGCACCGGGAGCGCCCTGCCCTCGGCAGCCGCCAGCTCCCACAGGCCAAACGAGCCACAGGAGCTGCAGAAGCAGAAATTGACAAGCCCGGGCTTCAGGCGGCCGCAGGACACTTAAACACCAGGGGAGAAGGGAGCAACAGCCACCATAGCAGAGGGCTAGAGCCACCATGGGGGAGCAGGCGGCCACCAACGCGGGGTGTCAGGCAGCCCAAGTCCCCCTCGCGGCACCCGGCACCCCAAAGCCGCGTCGCCCCGGCCCTACTCCCCTCCCCGCCGATCCACCCGTACCTGGGTCAGCCGGAGCGCTGGCGGCCGCTGAGGGGCCCCGTGTGGCGCCGTCCGACGCGCGCTCCCGGCACGGCGCGGCGCCGACTGAGCCCTTCCCGCGCGCGCGCGCCGGCCCCCGAGCCCTCGCACTGCGCCCCCTCTTCCGCCCCGCTGTATCCCTCCGCCAGGCACCAAAACAGAGCCTCCGGGAACCGTGCAGACAGACGAACCGGGAGCCGCCGCCACCGCCCGCGCCTGCCGGCAGCAGCCATGGCGGCGGAATAGCACCGAGCCCGCTCGGCCGCGACAAGCGGCACCGGGCAGAGGGACTCTTTTAGCTTTACCCCGTACCGGATCGGCGGAAGCAGAAACGAACGCACCGTGCGAACCGTTGAACATTCGAAAAGGAGCGCGGCGGCCTCTAATTGGCCGAGGGGGCGGCGCGCGCCGCGCCGCGGAACCAATGGAAAGCAACGAGGGCGGTTTGAGTTCAAACGGAGGCCCCGCCCCACGGGGCCGCTCGCGCCTCAGGCGCTGCCCGGGAACAGCTGCGGGAGCGGCCGGTGCCTCACGGCGGGACGGACACGGACACGGACACGGAGCTGGCACCGCTCCCGTGCTTGTACCTGTGCCTGGATCCATACCTGTGCCCCCTCCTGAACCTGTGCTTGTACCTGTGCCTGGATCCATACCTGTGTCCCTCCTGAACCTGTGCTTGTACCTGTGCCTGGATCCATACCTGTGCCCCCTCCTGAACCTGTGCTTGTACCTGTGCCTGGATCCATACCTGTGTCCCCTCCTGAACCTGTGCTTGTATCTGTGCCTGGAGCTGTATCTGTGCCCCAACCTGAACATTTTCCTGAACCTGCACCAGTGACCAAGCCTGTGCTTGTACCTCTGCTTGTATCCGTACATGAACTTCTACCTGTGCTTGTACCTGTACCTCTGACCTGTACCTGTACATGAACCTGTGCTTGTACCTGCACCTGTGTCTATACCTGTACATGAATCTGTACCTGAACCTGTGCTGTACCTGTGCCCGAGTCTGTACATGAACCTGTCCCTACACCTGGACCTGTACCTGTGCTCATACCTGGATCTGTACCTGAACCTTCGTCCATAGCTGCACCTGTACCTGTACATGAATCTGAACTTTTATTTATATTTGTATCTGAACCGTACCTGAACCTAAATCTGTACCTGAACCTAAACCTGTTCCCAAACCTGAACCTGTTGAGGCTCATCAAGCCCCTCTCTGAGGGAGCGAGACTTGCAGGGAGCTCAGTGGTCCCAAATTTGCACCTCCCCAGATCAACAAAACACACCCAGATTCACTTTATATCAATTCAGCTTCACTTAGGCTTTATAAAGTGATTTCAGCATCTGTGTTTGATCAGATTAAAATAAGTACTAGCCACAAAAATACTACTAATCACAACAGTAAGGGGGAGAAGAATAAAGGGAGCAAGTGTGCAGCAGTGAAAGTTAGATTAGTATTTTAAGTCCATTTTAATCCACAAATTAATTACCTTCATTTAGATATAAAGCTGATCCCCATCTCCAAACAGGAATTTGTTACTGAGACTGGAATTTGAAGATCTGTGAGGCCAAGAATCAACATGAACACTGTGTTTTCTGTGATTGAAGACAGAAGAAAAAAAAAAACAATATTAATAACAACAACAACGCATTATTGAGATCTGAAATGTGACCTTCATTCCAAGTTTGGTGCTTGGGAAGGGGATACAGGACAAAGTTTTGTGCTTCAGGGGATAAAATTCTACTATTCAGATCTTTTACAAAGCAGAACTTTTGATTTTAGTCCTGTTCTATTATTTAGCTTGCCTCAAAGACTATTTTATGTGCTGTGACGATTTAGATGTGATACAGTTAGATGTAAGCAGCTTTTTAAATGTTATTTTTTTTCAAAGACTTTGAAGTCTATTCTGTAAGCTTTGGTGGGCCTTTAATTTAGCTCAGATTATTATTATTATTATTATTATTATTATTATTATTACTCTTTTACTATAGCTGTTTGCTACTGGACAATCTTTAATTTAGATACACACCATACCAAAATCAGGATTCTATTTGGTATCTAATTGGGTATCATTGCTAATTAACAGGTATTAAAAAATCCTTCCTGGGGGTCCTGAATGGTGTATCTGAAAACGATTTCTAGCAGAAAAACTCTTAGAAATTGAATTTATTGCAGTCTCTGCCAGGCCACATGCAATCAAACAGCACAAATAAATAAACACACCTGCACTGTGGCAATGATTGTATTTTCTGGTGTGTTTTACAGTGATGCCACAGCTTTTGTGATGTGCAATATTTAGAGGAAAGCACCAATTATAACAAAGGTTTTCAGTGTCTCCAAGAGCAGCATCTGTACAAATATTTACCAAAGTAGATTTACAGGAGGGAAGAAAAATATCAAAAAAAAAGACATTTTCTCCAAGGTTTAAATTTGCTGGTAGGTTAATTTGGAAACACTTAATTTAGATAAATACACCTGCATCCACCATGAAGTAAAACTGTCAACTGCCAAAAATGAGGAGAAAAATAAAGTCAGTGCTTGAAACTCCTTGACAGAGAATTAAAAAAATCAGCATTTTAATTCCTTACATCAGGATCCTCATACAGAGTTATTTATCCAGGTGTTGAGCAGGTGGTTTGGGAGCACTGAATGGAGCTCATTTACAGATTTGTGCTGTGGTTTTTACTTTTAAAAGCACAAATTCTGGTGAAAGCTTTGCCTAAATTAGAGTTTTGCAGGGTATAAAGTAAATAAATATTCAGGCTACTCAGACTGTGTAAAGCCAAGGCCAGGGATGAGAAGTCTCATTATTACCCCTGAAATTTTAAAGTTTTGCAACAAATCTCTCTCTTAAAGTCATAATTTATTTCACTGACAGATTCTTGCACCCAAGATTTTTGGAGTGCTGCTATTTGTGCACAGAACCTGATTTTGACAGGCTCTGCCCTGCCCACCCTCCCATCCAAAAATTCCTTCCCAATTTATCTCTGGCACTCCATTCTCTCATAAACATTCCCTCCCCATCTTTTCCACAGGTTCCCTCCAGGTTTTGGAAGGACAAATTTCTATAAAAACCTCAACTAGAAAATCCCACGCCCAACAATTCCTCCTCAAGCTCTTCCCACCTGGGAGAGTTTTCCTTGCTTTTTGTCCACCCAGCTGGTGAGAAGTCCTGCTTGGATCTTCTGTTCCATGTTTATGGATAGCTGGAAAATTCAGGAAAATGCTGGAGTTGTTTCTCATGAATGGAAACAGGTGAAAAGGATTCTTTGTGCGAAGAACTTCCTTGGCAAGGCGTCAACTCGATTAATGACTGAGTAATTCCCCTCCTCTGTGCAAAGCAGCACAGAAAATGGATAAAAGTCATTAGAAGGAAGCTCTCACCAGAAGATCTAAATTACATCCTAATCCTTTAATTCCTCAGATGAAGAACACTCCTCAGGAAGTTCAGTGGCCCGGAAAATTCTCAATTCAACAATTTCTGCATCAGGCAAAACAGAGCTTGACATTTGTGCAGAGCAAACACCTCTGTGATCTGCCTTAGTTTACACTGTTTAACTATCCCATTAAACTAAATATATTCCATGGACAGTTTACAATTAAATTGCATTTTTTCCCTAAAAGTTGAGTTTCTAGAAACAGAACCAGATAAGGAACCAGAAGGTCTTTATGTTATCTTTTTTGTAATGTTTAAAAGTAGGAAAAAACTGTACAACTGTATCACCATCACAGTACAGAAATATCCATGTTTGCTGTGTGATCAACAATTATCACTATTTATTTAAATTAACCAACAGTCAACTAATAACTGATAAATATTTGAGATTCTTCTGTTTTCTGAGAGCACACCAAGGCACCTGCCTGTCCTCACACACAGTTACCTTCCAGTGGTTGCACAAGCTGTAAAAGTACATCACCCAATCAAAAATATTTTATCAACTCCTATGGGATAATTTAAAAATTTAACAGCTTTTACATGCAATGGCATATTAGAATCAGATTTGTTAAGTTTGGAAAAGATCATCAAATCCAGCCACCAACCAGTTCACCACTAACCCATGTCCTCCATGCCACATCCACACATTTTTGAACATTTCCAAGGATGGGAGCTCCACCACTGCCCCAGGCATTTCCCCAATGCTTTAAAATCCTTTCCATGAAGAAATTTTAATTTCCAAACCTCCTCTGGCACAATTTGAGGCCATTTCCTCTCATTCTGCCAATGTTAGAACAATGCCAAGGAAGGACATGCAGAAAAGATCTTCCCAACAACTGTGGGGAAAAAAATCCTGTAATTACCTGCCCTGAAGGGGCATCTCCCAAATGGGAGGGGTGGGGTAGAGCAGGGGAGACAGAAAAGGGTCAAACAGAAATCATGAAATCCTGTTTGATTTGACATTAGCATGGAACCCTGAGCAGTTACTCCTGCTTTACACAAACCTCCCCCCCTTGTTACAACAGGGGGCCTTCTGGGTTAATGTTAAACAAGATGTCCAATGCAAAACTTGTCAAAATGAATTAAGAAATTGCTGTTAATTAGAGTGAACTTTCAATTCATGGTTGGTGACACAGCTGGAAGTTTAGATCCTATTTTTATCTTTATGACACCACAGTTTACCACAGGATTATTTTACTTAATATAAATATTTACTTAATTTTACTATACTTATTTAATCAGATCTTACTTATCCAGACAGTTTGGGAAGACCTGGATTCCAACTGTTTCCATGAGTTTCTACACCCTTTATATATGCACAATGTTCAGTCCCAAAATAAATCAGAATTTTACTCCCAAACAGCTGCAGATAAGCACTGAAAAATTACTTATCTAGATAATGGATTTCAACTCTTTCAGAATGCTTAATTCAAATGAACACACAACACAGGAATGAAATTAAAAGATTTAAAGGAAATAATGCAGGTGAAGAATAAAAAGGAAGCTTTGTTCTTGCATCAGAATGTATTAGATCTTGCAATTTGCATATACAAATAATTCAGCCACATTCACCGGCATTAAAAACACAGCAAGATCAAATTAGAAATGTAAGAAAAGAAAATAATAAGAGCTGAAACTGTATAATACATACATATATTATAAGATTTGATAAATTAAATACATTTTGGTTATACAGAAAAGTTCCGGTAACTTTACATGAAAAATGGGACGAAGGAAACGCAAACATTTCAAAAGACTGAACACGGGGTGGTCAGGCTCATTTTAAAAGTTTAAAAAATACATAAAAATAGCCTAAAAAACACTGCTAATTACAGTATGCATTCTTCATTAAGGCCCAAGTCAGCCAAGCACTTTGAAGGGATTGCTTTGGGGCCAGGAATCCACGGCAGCCATGGATGGCGGCACGAGGGCTTCGGGAAGCGAACGCTTCAACGCTGAGCTGAGCTGGGACCTTCTGAACACATGGAACAGTCCAAGTCACACAGTGACCAAAAGCACAGACAGATCAGAAAGACACTTCCAATCCAACTATTTGGCCTTTTGAAGGAATTCCATGAAACAGACAGAGAGTCAAAGGAAAATTCCAATCCACCCGGAGCCTCCCCAGAGCTCCAGCCAGCGAGCACACGCAGTGACGGCCAAGGGAGCTCTTCAAATTCCACAGAAACCTTCATGGAGCTACAGCTGAGAGCTCTGAATTCCATTTTAGGCATTTCTCTTTCCTCCTGCGTATCTCAATCTGGTAATCAACTAAAACCCGAGTACCCACCGAGGATTTGGTGTTCCAGCTGAACTCCATCCTGCTCCTGGTTGGAAGGAGGCCCTTAGGGAACCCTGTGGGAGTTGTGCTGCAGCTCCTGGGGGCTCTGGGACCCCCACACCCTCACACCCCATCACTGCTGCACTGACATCGACCTCACGGCCAACTCAACACGAGGTTTTACCTCAGGGGCCCCAAAATCTGCCCAACACACGAATTATTATTGTTCAAATGCTGGCTAAAGGGGCAGAAAGATCCTGACATCAGGATCGTAACATGGCAATTCCTTTCTTCTCCAACCTTTTGGACCTCCCTGCACTGAGACTGACTTCAGGAGACAACCCCAGTTTTCACCAAAGGGATGCACAAATCTGCCCAACAGACAAATTATCATTATTATTATTATTATTATTATTATTAATATGCCCCCTAAATGGTTGGAAAGATCCTGACATCAGAATCATACAATGGGAATTCCTTTGCATTATTTTCCAATTTTTTGGAACCTCCTCGCACTGAGATTGACCTCATGAGACAACTCAACCCCACTTCTTACCTCAGGTACCCACAAATCTGTCTAATAGACAAATTATTATTATTATTATTATTATTATTATTATTATTATTATTATAATTACTCAAATGCTGACTAAATAGTTGGAAAGACCCTGACATCAGGATCAGTAAATGGGAATTCCTTTGCATTATTTTCCAACCTTTTGGAGTCTCCCTGCACTGAGACTGACTTCATAGACAATTCACCCCAAGTTTTTACCTCAGGGACCCCAAATTCTGACAAATTATTATTCAAATGTGGGCTAAATGGTCAGAAAGTTCTTGACATGAGGATCAGAAAATGGGAATTCCTTTGCTTTATTCTCCAGCCTCTGGGAGCCTTTGCAATATAAATCAAACTGAACCCCAGTGTATCATTTCCAGGCTGAATTTATTCTGGCTGTTTCCATTTGGATGGAATTTCAGGAACACGCCCTTCCTCAGCTCCACTTTCAGTACCCAGCCTTGAGTGTTTCTTCTCATAGAGACTCACGAGTGAGGTTTAGTCTTTACCCAATCTCATCTCTGAGGTGTGTAATTTACTGTACAAATAAATACAGGAGTGCAGCCGTGGGAAGACAAGAACAGCCAACGGCACTGTGGGGATTGGGGCTCAGGAATTCCCATCCCAAACTTTTTCCAGCCAGGCTGGAGTGGAAGGAGACCCAGGGACACCTTCCCATCCCCTTGCATTGCTCCAAGGGGCAAGGAGATTCGACTGGAATGGGATCACATAGTGCAAGAAGAGCAGGGAAAAGCTCAGGTTAAGCTGCTTGTTGGAAATTAGGCTTTGATGCTGCATGGCCAAAGCCTGGCTGGACGAGACAGAACTGCTGCATATTTGTTATTTAATTAATTACAGATTCACCCCTTTGTGCTCATTAAATCAGAGATGCTTTTGGAAGAGTGGGAGAGAGAAATTTGGTAATTATTCAACATTCGGGTGCCCTGTGATTTTGGGGATTTCCCAGCCTGTGGCCAGGGCTGTAATAAATTCTATTTTCTGTCACCAAGTCTATCCTCAGTAGTATTTCAATAAAAATATATCTCTGTACACAGCTCTAAACCCCTTACGGAAAGTCTTGTTTTTGATAACATTTCTGGGAGGGTAAGAACCTGGAGGAACTTTTGCTACAGTACTCAATGTTTCTGGAATTTAACTGTTCATAAAATGGTTTTTTTCCAATTTTTCCCTCTTAATTATCCTGCTGAGTCAAATCAAGGAAAAGGAGTTCATCTCTTATTTTAAAGAAGTGGGAAATTATGCAGGTGTTTATAGAGAAGAGAAGCTTTTAACTTAATTTCTGGCCTTTCTCTTCAAGTAGACAAGTTCAGGTGCTGCAAAAGATACTTTTCAAATAAGAAAAATATTCTAAAAATCACATTATTGCCTTTCTAAGTCAACTTAAACAATATTTGGGAAAAAAAAATGAACAGGGCTTTGAAAGTTCTGTTAATTCAAAAATTCAAATCTGTATTTCCACTGTTTTTTTCCTATGGACAGTAAGACTCAAAATCCAACAAAACCTGCAGGCTCTTTAAAACATCCTGGAAAAGTAAGTATCTGTTTTCATGGTGAACATATTTTCCTGATGAACAAAATACGTTTAAACATGTACACCCAAATTCACTTTTTTAGGATGAACTGTAAATCACCTGTCAAAAAATTCAAGAATTGGGAGATAACGTTGTTGATAAATATTTATGAGTGGCAAAATTCAAAGGGGAAAAAAAACCCCAAGAATTAATTTTTTGTAATTTAGAATAAAGATTTCTATCCCATCTTACAGTGCTATACAGTATAGGAACATTATACTTTACTTTAGAAGATATTTATATTTAAGAAACAACTTTATACAGCAAATGTAACTTTTAGAGCCAGCACAACATTGTATTTACAGTTCAGTCAACAATCCAAGTGACAAAGAATAAATTAACATAATATACAGCTATTTATACAGACAAATTAAAAAATAAGGCAGAATTCTCATTTGAAATTAGCATAATCTGAAAAGATGTCGATGAAATCTTGTACCACTCTGTAGCAGAATTCATACTGTTCCTGGAAAACAAGGAAAAGAGATCAAAATGTGCTTTTGGTTACAATAAAAAACATGAATCCTGCAAATGCCAGTGATAAATTCAATATATCCTAATTGGGACCAGTAGCTGAGGACTGGTCTGTTCTGATTTCTGGTGATTATTTTAAATAAAACCAATGGTTTATTTGCTGTGCTCAGACACAGGCTGATCCTTGCTCTTTGCTTCAAACGATTTCTGGAGCTTCTTCAGAAATGCTTCTTAAACTGAATCAGTTCTTAGGCCTGGCTTTTGATTTAAACTCAGCTGCTCACAGCAGAAACTCCTGAGCACTGCCCAGGGATAATCAGGGAATCAGAAAATCCCGGAATGCTTTGGGCTGGAAAGGACCTCAAATCCCACCCAGTGCCACCCCAGCCATGGCAGGGACACCTCCCACTGTCCCAGGTGCTCCCAGCCCCAGTGTCCAGCCTGGCCTTGGGCACTGCCAGGGATCCAGGGGCAGCCCCAGCTGCTCTGGGCACCTGTGCCAGCCCAGCACCCTCCCAGGGAAGGATTTCTTTAGTTAATAATATAAAATATGACAATCCTGCTCATTCCAGAGCCTAAGAATGAATTTCAAGTCAGTTCTTCTCATTCTGGATACCTGCCCAACAGAACCAGCGGGGGATGTGGAAAAACCCAGGTTTAGATTATTGATAAGGCATCACTTTCCTTCAGCAGCTGTGGAAGGGAACTCCACAGCTGCTCTGGGAATTCCATCCCAGCCCCTCCCCACCCTCCCAGGGAGGAACTCCTTCCCAATATCCCACCCATCCCTCTCTCAGCCTGAGCATGGATAATCCAATTCCATTTCTTCATCCCTGTTCTTCCTATCTGTGGGATGGAGAAAACATCTCCCTGGAAAAAGGGATTGAGGGAATTGTCTGTAAGAGGTTTCAGATGCTGAATGGAAGCTGCTAAGGAAATCAAAAATATCAATATTTTTATGTATTTTCAAGTTAAGAAAAGTCTCAAAAAACTTATTTATGTTTACTCAATAGGGAAGAGCATCTGGACTAAGCTTCAAAGAGTAGTTGTGGATGACTTGAAGGAAAACTTTGAAGATTTTAAACAAGTCAGAGACATTTCCAAAGATTTCCACATCCCTGGCATTGCCCAAGGCCAGGCTGGACAGGGCTTGGAGCACCCTGGGATGGTGGAAGGTGTCCCTGCCCATGGAGGGGTGGGAATGGGATGAGCTTTAAGGTCCCTTCCAACCCAAACCATTCTGTGATTCCAATTTATGCCCACACAATTTAAGGTAAGAAAGAACAACTGATAAATAGCTTGAAAGCCATTTACTTAATATATTTTATCACCTGCAACACTCAAAATGCATTTAGTTTCACTGCCTCAAGTTCCTAAAAGCCAGAAAATATTTAACCAAATTGTTTTTTTTAAACATGCTCTAAAACCCCCTGTAAAACCCGGATTATGCCTTGTACACACACATCCACCGTGCATCATTTATGCCAACCTGCAAAAAAAACCCTTTTATTCTCCTTTCCCAGGAACATTTACACACAGAACTCCCTTCCAAAGGCCTGGCAAATCCCATACCAGTGTTTGCACCATGTGTGGCCTCTGCAGCCTCAAGCTCTTCACAGCCTGGAACACGTCCAGGAGCCCCTCAGCCTTGACCCGTTCCAGGATGTTGCTCAGGGCTATGAAGGTTCCCGTTCTCCCTGCTCCAGCACTGCAATCAAAACACAAATTTTTGGCATGAAGTGGGATAAAAATGGGAAAAGAGCATTGGAATCTGCAATGCAAGGAGCTCTCAGAACTTTGGGCCTGTAAGCCAAAGCTTAGGGTTAAACACAGGATTTAATTTGAGATCTTGGAAAAGGCTTCTAAACTCACTGGAAGTGAGAATGTGGATTTGTAGCTTAAAGCAGAGACATTCTACACCAAGTAAAAGGAAGTTTAGAGCTTAAGATACAGAAAAAATAAAAGTAATTACAAAGGTAAACAAGGAGTTTAGAATGCAGCACTGAGTTTGTGTGCCATAACAAGATTGGCTAAGAAAGCTCACACTGTAACATGGGTCTGTTAAGAATAAATATTTAAGGATTGGGTCAAAACCACAAATATCCTTGTTGGCAGTGTTAATTGGTCAAGAAATCCTTAGAAAGTCTTGTAACTAAGGGTCTTGTGACTTCTGAGCCATGCAGTGAAGATGTGAGCCAAACTGACCCTTCCCGCCTATGCAGAAAATAAGAAAAATAAATCACATCATCTAAAACAATTCAGAGGTCTCTAACTCATTCAACACTTCCAAAATCCCCACAACAGAGGAATGCCAGGGGCACAGAGCAGCCAAGCCGAGGTGCAGAGGGGCTCACCTGCAGTGCACAGTGATGGGGTGGTTCCCTGTCTGCTGCTGCTGCTTCTGCACAGCTGCAATGAGGTCGATCATGCCCTTCCCTTCGGCTGGAATCCCGATCTCCGGCCACCCGTGGAAGTGGAACTGCCTGACCAGCCTGCTCTGCTTCTCCTGGTTGCTCTGCCAGCAGGAAAACACCCTTCAGCCACTCGTCACTCCCAGGTGCAAACACAACTCCTGCCTGGAACATCTGCAGCAGCAGTTTTGCACTGCAGAATTTGCAGCCTGGTCCACACCGTATTAAGGACCTTGGTGATTTTATTCCCAGTGATATTCCATTATTCTGTCCTGGCAGCTCTGTTTCTAAATCCCTCACCCATTGATAATTTCCCCCTACAATTTCCCTTGGGTTTGCACAGCTGTTTCCTCTGGGAAGGACTCAGGATACACTGGAAGTGCCCAAGGCCAGGTTGGACAGGGCTTGGAAAAACCTGGGGCAGTGGGAGGTGTCCCTGCCCATGGCAGGGGGGAGAGTGAGATGAGTTTTAGGGTCCCTTCCAACCCAAACCCAAATTTTGGGAAAAATCTTGAATCAAATTTTCTTTGATACCTACATGGGAGATGGCAGAAAAATCTAGGAATAACAGCAACAACAAAACAGTTAAAAAAACCCCCAAAACCCACCCCTCATTTTGCAACCATCTGTTTCACTGAGCAGAATTTTCAGGGACTTTAAGCAAAATTACTTCATATAAGCTTCCTCTTAATTCCAGCTTTTGATTAACCACATTTAAGTTTGGACAGAAATCCCAGAATTTAAGGTACATAACCAGATTTGTAAATGCCTTCTGATGGGAGAAAAACCCCAAAAACCCGCTGGAATCGTAAAGAATTACCGGATTGTATGTAACCAGGAAGTCCCTCACACTGATGGCATCCATCAGGCTGTCACTCTTGATTTCCACCGTGATCTCTCCGTGAGTCACAGAGCCCTCTGATGGCCAGTACTGGCAGCATTTCTCCTGCAGAACCCAGAGAATGGCAAATATTCCTTGATTGATTTCTCCCAGTTATCTACATTGTCTTAAATCTCTGGCATAAGAAGTGACATTCAGCATAATAAGTGTTTTCTAAACACTAAGAATACAGTGATAAAATATTTCTTGAATAGAAACCATCATGATGAAAAAGGCTCAGGAGGCTCAGATAGCAAATACTGCTTTAAAACAGAGTAGAATAATAAATGGAATTCCTGAAAGCAAGGTAATGTTGTTAAAAACCTCCCAAAACCACCAAGAAAAAACTTTTCACAACACCCTCGTTGAACCCAGAATTTTCAAGCTGCAGCTCAGGACTCTTTAATTAATTAATGACATTAATTCTCATTTTTAAATCAAAATAATGAATTAATTCCCGTATTTTAATCAAATTAGGACAGGCTCAAAATGAGCAACAGGAGCTTTTACTGGGACAAATGGGATAAAAGTTTACACAAAAGTTTGTTCCCAAATCCCAAAACTCTGTCCCAGGTCAGACATCCCTTGATGCAAACTGGAAACTTTCAAAAATCACAATATTCTGCAGGTTTTTTTGTGTTTCCTGCCAATTCCAGAAAAAGCAGCAACACTGCCTCACACCAAAGAGTGAAGCAAGTACTCATTTTAGGAAAAGCCCAAAAAAATTCAGATTGCTGGAATTTTTAGACAAAAAAATTTGTTTCTCCAGTATTGATGCTCATGGTTTGCAGGTGGGAAGGGGAAGCGTGGGGCTGCAGGGTGGGCACGTGTCAGATCAGACCCTTTTCTGACCCAGACATGGGGCAACTGAGAGGCCTTTTAAAAACTTTCATTCCATTTCCAGTCTCGTGTGAAGGGTGAGACAATACAGATGTTATAGTTCACACCATCACAATCAGAAGCTATTTCCTAATTATAATGCATTACAAGGGTTTCTTGGCCTATCAGCTTTTGCCACACCATGCTGTAAATGCCTTAAAGCCAATCTAAAACTACCCCTCGTGGGCTGTGGAAGAGGTTTTACAACAACTTCTGTGATACAGAGAGAAGTTTGATCCTTGTGTGCCCCTGAAAGAATTTCCTACCAAGGCTGTTGACATAGGAACCAAGAAAGAAGGATAAATAAGAGAAACCTGCAACTCTGTTCCAAGGAGCTCTTTGTTTGTCTTTCCTGACCAACAAGTGAAGTGTAAATTTATGAGTTTTGTAAGAATGTATAAAAAGCATGCATGCTAGAATAAAACCAGTTTGAAGATTTCTGGAAATGGAGTGGTTTGCTTTGTGTTGTCTCCATCTCAGCTACAGCAGTGGCTCCCACTACAATGCGTCTTTCATGGTTCTATTTCTCCAAAGCATCCAGTCTTATTTGCAAGGCCACCCTTTGAAACTTATTTCTATTTCCATCTCTTTCTCAACAATGCCTGTCCTATGCCACGGCATCTCTAAGTCAGCATTTCTCATCTCTGCACACTGTGTGAGCCTTGTGCCAGGCTCTGAGAGCTCCCTCCAAGCCCATTTCCCACTTCCCTCGTACCTGCTCCCTCTCCTGGACCTCGGTGAGCATCACGATGGTGTGACACTTCCACTCCCACACCATCCTCCAGAAATCCTCCACCGTGTGAGGCAGGGGGCCCTGGGTGGCAATGAAATAATCCTTCTGCCGATAGCCCTGTGGGAAGAGAGGGGTCACACAGGGACAGTGCTCACGGGGACACCACGGGGGCTTCTCCCCCAGGGAACGACAGGAACGGCCTCGGGCTGCACCAGGGAAGGTGCAAGTTGGGCATTAAGGGGAATTTCCCCACAGAAAGTCTCAGCGAGTCCCCATTCCTGGAGGGATTTAAAGCCATGTGGAGGTGGCACTTGGGGACATGGGGCAGTGCTGGGGGATGGTTGGGCTCGATGGTCTGAGAGAGCTTTTCCAAATTCACGAGGCTCAGGTGAATTTCTCCAGTCATGGCTGAGGGGATGGGATGCTGCAGGACCCCATTTCACAAGATCCTCACAACAGCAGCTCCCAGCTCTTCTCTAGAATCAACTTCTGCCTCAAGTTTGGAGGTCCAGCTTTATTTCACAGAATCAATGAGGTTGGAAAAGACCTCAGAGACCGCTGAGTCCAACCTGTGACCCAACCCAAGGCTCTGAGGCCACATCCAGCCTCCTCTTACTCCCATGCAGGTGTGATCTGTGTGGAATCCACAGCCCTCAGTCACTAGCATGGTTTCACTGCTTAAGGACACGATTAACTCCCATATTTCAACAAAAACAAGGCACAATCATGTATTCAGCTTCCAACAGGAAGCTGGGAAGAAAGCTTGGAATTCTTCCAGCTCTGCCCAAGTAGAGCCTGGCTGCCAGACACTGTCACAGCCTTCCCTGTGCTCAACATTGACTTCTCTGTTTCTCAGAAAAGCAAATATTTACACCTGTTAACCTGACCCAGATAGTGGAATCACTGGCTGTAATTGTGCAGCTGATTTGTTTGGTCAGAACTGAATAAAAGGCTTGGTTTATAAATCTAACAACAAGGTTTAAATTGCACAACCATTTATGCTGAAATTAAAAACACCAGATAAGAAATGCATTTGGAAACTCCCAGAAACAAAGCTCATGTTCTTTGCAAGCCAAGCTGATTGTGCCTCTTTAAAAAGACCTGTCAGCAGCAGCAAAATCTCTTGGTTTGGAAAGGAAATGCATGAAAATGTTGTATACTTACATCTATGAAGGAAGCATTGATGTAGTCTGTGTACTCCTGCCCTCTTTTCATGGACAGAATCACTCTGTTAAAATCATCTGGAAGAAAAAAAAAAAAGCCTGGGCTTAGTTTTGAGTCCAGTAAAAAAAGTCTAGTCTTAATTCTGAGTCCAGTCTTACTTTTGCCAACTGCCCATGGAAGAACAAGCCCCACCCAACCTTTTCTGCGAAATGTTCATTTTCAGGTGCAAACATTCCAGCGCTGCTCAGACTGTGCATGGAACCACACAGAAATGGGGTGCTTTAAAAGGTGAAACTGCTGAGCAATTTAATTCAAAATTCCTGATTGTAACAGATTTTAGGGTGATTCAGCAAAACCCAATTCATGGAACCTTTTACAGATGAGTTTGTAAGGGGAGCTGTGCTCTGCCAGCACACAGGTCCAGTGTGAGCTCCCAGCCAGGGATTCCTGGCCCTTTCCCTGGAGAGGAGGAGCTGGGCTCTTACAGGGGATGATCTGGATGACTCTGGCCTTCTTCATGTTGGCTGGGAGGTTGCCAGTCCTCATGTTCTCCTTCATGATGCGCACGTTGGTCAGCTTCTGCAGAGAGCACAGGGGTGAGCACAGGGCAGCAGTGGGGCCCAGCACATCCTGCAGAGCCCTTGTGGGGTAAAAAATCCCTGCCACGCTCACAGGGAGCCTGCAGCCACTCACTGCCCTGGCTATAGAAACTGAGAAGGAGTAACAGTCACAGCACCCCAGAATGGGCTGGGTTGGAATAGACTTTAAATCCCATCCAGTGCCACGGGCAGGGACACCTCCCACTGTCCCATCCTGCTCCAGCCTGGCCTTGGACACATCCAGGGATCCAGGGGCAGCCACAGCTTCTCTGGGAACCCTATGCCAGGGCCTGCCCACCCTCCCAGCCAAAAATTCCTTCCCAATATCCCATCTAATCTTCCTTCCCTCAATACTGTTGATTTTGGAACTTGTTGCTCTAGCATCAAACTTAATTTACATAATTTGCTTTACTCAGTTCCCAAGTTCTGGTTAAATTAGTCCTTTAAAGCAAAGGGACAACTCCAGCTAACACTCAGATGTCAATTAATACTTTAAAACTATATAAAATAAATATTTTACCGTAAGGAAAACCATAAAAAATTCTAACTATTCCTTTGGGGAACTAAGATAATTTAAACAATGATCCCACATAGCCAGTGTCGTTTTCTTCAGCTGGGCTTTCTCCACTGATAAGAAATGTTTTTTTGGGGTTTTTTTTTGAGGTTTTTCTCCAGCCCTGTACATTCCCTGCTGTCAGATACCTCAGAGTTAACAATCCCACTGGGATGCAGATTAGGAGCACCTAATCCAGTTTCCTCTTCCAGCATTATCTGATCTGGCACCCTGCACCACACTCAGAGAATCACTCCACTTTTCTTTTATAAACAAACAAAAAGCATTTAGGGAAAGGCCACGGAATGACACAGCTCTGAATGAGGGAGTGAGATTAAAATCTGAATTTAGGGAACAGGATGTTCAGCAGGGCCCCATTCACAACAACCACCACATAAAACACCTCCTTCCCTTTTATGCGCCTTTAAGGTTCCACTTTTATCCTCTTGGCTTACATCTTGGAAATCCTATGGGAGAGATTTCCATACTTACTTTAAATTCCTCTTCCAGCCCTATTTTAACCAGGTTTGGGGCTGCATTTTGGGAAGTCTGGAGGTGTTTTTCCAGGGATGACACATCCAGCTCTGTGTCACCGTAGAGGTAGTACTCGAGTAAGGCTTGGTAAATGAAGGAATATTGCATCTGGAAGGGACAGAGAGGAAGAGGAAGGGAGGGAAATGAGGAATTCTGGGACTTATTTAAAAATCATGGAATGGTTTGGGTGGGAAGGGACCTTAAATCCCACCCAGCCCTACCCCTGCTGTGGCAGGGACACCTCCCACTGTCCCAGGTGCTCCCAGCCCCAGTGTCCAGCCTGGCCTTGGGCACTGCCAGGGATCCAGGGGCAGCCCCAGCTGCTCTGGGAATTCCATCCCAGCCCCTCCCCACCCTGCCAGGGAACAATTCCTCATTCCCAATATCCCATCTAACTTCAAAACCACATTGTCTTGTCACTGTTTGGTGACAATCTTCTAATTATTAACGTAACAATAATTAGAAATTATTATGCTAAATCAGAGTTTTCCTGTTTGCTCACATTTCCACTCCTATTCTCTGACATTCCTCTCTCGTGTGCATGGAAAAACCTGGAAATGACTCCTAAAAATTAAGCGTGATCACACAGTGATCTTCTCCACATTTATCTTCTGCCCCACCCCACATCCTTCATTGAGCATTTTTGAATTAGAGAATGCCAGAATGATTTGGGTTGGAAGGGACCTTAAAACTCATCCATCCCACCCCTGCCATGGGCAGGGACACCTTCCAACATCCCAGGCTGCTCGAAGCCCCAGTTTCCCAATTGTCCAGCACGACAGAGTGGGAACACAGCAGCACTTCCCTCTCTGCCCAGGAAAACCTGGAATTCCGGGTGATTGGAGTGCACTCACATCAGTCTGGACCATCTGTGGCCGCTGGTTGCGGATCCTACAGACGAAGTCAAAGACATCCACCCTGTGCTCGGCGTGCATCATGTCGATGATGGCGTCGATGACGATGAAGGTGCCCGTGCGCCCCACGCCCGCGCTGGGGAGGGACAAACACGGGGTTACCTCACACCCTCTGCACACACAGACAGTTCTCTCACAGGATTTTCCTGTGAGAAAGCTCAGAGGAAAGAATTACAACAATTCTCATCTCCATTTGCTGCACCTGTTGTTGGGCACAAGTGTGTGGCAGTGTATGAGGGTCCCCAGGACGAGGGGAGAGATGAGAATCTTGACTCCACGCTTCAGAAGGCTGATTTATTGTTTTATGATATGACATGATATGATATTAAAAGAAAATGATATACTAAAACTATAGAATTATAAAACTACAGAATTAGAACAATTCTCATCTCCATTTGCTGCACATCTTGTTGGGCACTTGTGTGTGGCAGTGTTTGAGGGAAGAGATGAGAATCTTCAATGTTTCCGAAGGCTGATTTATTATTTTATGATATATATTATATTAAAAGAAAATTATATGCTAAAACTATAGAATTATAAAACTACAGAATTAGAACAATTCTCATCTCCATTTGCTGCACCTCTTGTTGGGCACGTGTGTGTGGCGGTGTTTGAGGATGAGGGAAGAGATGAGAATCTTGAATGTTTCAGAAGGCTGATTTATTGTTTTATGGCATATATTATATTAAAAGAAAATTATGTACTAAAACTCTAAAATGATAAAATTTTAGAATTAGAATAATTCTTATCTCCACTTGCTGCACCTGTTGTTGAGCACGTGTGTGTGGCGGTGTTTGAGGGTCCCCAGGACGAGGGAAGAGATGAAAATTTTAACTGCTCTTTCAGGAATTTTTAGCTCCACATTTCCCAACATTGCCATCCCTGAACACTTTTTGGTTTTATTTCCTTAAAAGCCACGAGAGGGAGCACGACCGTTAGAAATGACAGAATTCCAGCGACTTTCAGCTCTTCCTTCCAGAGGAAAAGGGCATGGCATCCTGTGCTAGTCATCAGCAGCTCTCCTTTAACCTCTGGGCAGTTTGCTTGGCTGCAGTGGCCACAAACACCTCCAGGAACACGATAAAAACATCTCCCCTCCCCTCAGGGGCTCAAAAATACAACGCAATTCTCAGCAAGGCAACATCAGGTTGTCAATAACACCAGAAAAAGAAAATGATTGTATTTATAGTACAATTATTTCATTTCCACACACACTTTACCACCAGGGAAATCAAAACCCACGAGCTCCACTATTCCAGAAGTCTGATGGAGATTCCCTTCCCTCTCCCTTCCATCCATCCCCGTTGGCTCTCTGGCACCACAAGGAATCCCCCTCGTGTCCTAATGCCTTAATTCCCACTCAGAAGAGATTGTTCTCCTCCTGACAGCCCTGGAAGCCACCTCTGAGCACGGATCTCCCCTCCCCAGTTCCCACTGGTCTCTCACTGCTCATTCCTGGAGCTTTCAGCCCAGCTCAGCTTCCTCACTCCCCTTCCAGCCATGATTCCTTTTTGTACATCTCTGTTCCCTCTCACAGTTCCCAGATCAACTCTGGATTCCATCCCTGCTGAATGAAGCTGGTGACTTCCCCACCCTGGGCATTCACGTCCTGAGTGTCTCCATCTTCACCTCCTGAGTGTCTCCATCCTCAGCCTGCTTCGTGGCATCCCCTACTCAGCCATTCCTCAAAGTCCCTCTCCACCCAGTGAAAAAAATCTATTTCTAAAAAAACCCATTTCTAAAACCTTACAGAATACAAGAATCAGCAGAAAATCCTGCCACTCCTCCTTGACTTCCAAATGCTAAGTCAGTGTTTTATTCACTTCCCAAACGTGACTGCAGAGCTTCTGGCCAGGGTGGCTGGGGCAGATTTCCCTCCAGGCTCCCTAAAAATGGATGGTTACTCACTGCTGATGGCTTCCCTTTCCTTTTCCCAACAATTCAGTGGTGTCACATCCTGAGGGGGGACGGAAGCTCAGTGTCACCTCTGTCCTCCTCCCCTTCTCACCCTGACAGGCAACAGCCTCGTGTGCTCTGCTGGCCCTTGGGAGTGAAATCTCTGCAGGTATTGGTGAAATTATTTTTATTTTCCTTGCTTTTGGCCTTCCTTCTGCTGGTGAAACCACGCACAGCATTTCCTGCTGATGCCAAATAAAGCTCAAGCCCAGAAGGAGACTCCAAACACAGCAAAGGGCTATAAAAATATTCTCAACTGAGACAACTCAAATCTACTTTTCCCATCTAAATGCTTTTTTATTCATAACACCTGGGGGAGAAGGTGAATCCCAGCAGGACAAACACCCTTTTTCTCTAACACACATTTCCAGGCAGTATTTCTAGCAAGGAAAAAGAGACAAATACAGGAATTTACATATTTTTCTTCTTAAAAACGAGACCCAGGCAGACAAAACCGCTCTTCTTTTCTTTTCATTCGGCTCTTGTGCTCTTTTTATTCTAACCTTGCAATGAAAATTGCTCCTGAAAAGCCACTTCCTGCTTGGGGTGAGCTTACAGCTGCTACAGAGGTTGCAATTATTCTCTTCAAACTGTTTGGGAGTTTGGTTTTAGTTTCATTTATGATTTCAACAGTTCAGCAGCAGGATGTGCCTGCGTGAGTGACCAATGAGTGGGAATTGGTTCTGGATTGGGATGAAGCACATTTTTCAAATTGCAGCATTTAAGTCCCTTGAATTCAAGTCTTTCTTCCAAACTTTTCAGGCATTTCATGGCTTATTTCCATAAAAAAACTGCAATTCGACTGTGGGAGAAGTGGGGGAAGAATTCCCAGAGCAGCACTGAGTGGCAAAGGGCACAGATTTCTATCACCAGTCTGTTTTTCTACAAAGAACAGATTTATACCAAACAATGGAGATCCCTCATAACAAAAACCCCAAACAGCAGAACAACAACTTCTGCTTGAGTATTAAACTGGCAGCAAAGGCAAAGCTTTGGAAGTTCTTTTTACTCTCAGCTCTCAAAAACTCAGCAGATTATTGCCCTTAAATAGAAATATGTGAGTAAATATATCTATAAATCTGCATATAAAATATACATAAACTCTAAAAAAGATATTTTAATATGTTTAAAAATCTAAATATACATAAATAACTCCAGGCCAAGCCACAAGAATGGTCTCAGGAGCACATACATACCTACAGTGAACCACGATGGGTCCAGCATGGGCAGGATTCAGGGTCTTGACTTTTTTCAGGAATTTCAGCATGCCAATAGGTGTGAAAGGCACCCCAAAATCCGGCCAGCTGGTGAAGTGGAGCTGTGTGACCAGCCTTGGAGCTTTGCATCCCTCCTGGAGCTGCAGGGACACCCAGACTCTCAGTGTGACATCTCATATTTCATGTTGGTTTTGTGGTTTTAGCAGTGGATAATTATTGATTTTTTAAAAAATGTTATTTAAGTATATAGACAGTAGTAGTTATTTTACAGCTATGTTTGAGTTGTTTGTATTGTTAGTTACAAAACCAAAAATATTAGTTATTGTTTGATAATTATAGCTATTTTGGTAGAAGTTAAATGCATAACACATATTCTAATATTTTACAAAAGTGAAAACTATAATATAGTTAAAACTATAATAAAATAATATAAAATAATTTAAAGTAATAGTTAAAACGATAATATATTTCTTACAATGGTCATAAATGAAAATATAATTAATAAATGGTGTTGTGAGAATCCAAGTTCCACAGGGGCCAGATAACAACTACTATATTAAAAGCAGTTAAAAGTGATTATAAATATATTAAAATCCTTGTGATTAACAGTTGGTAAAAGTTAATTTACAATAGCAAAGCCAACAACCACTGGTAAAAGTTAATTTACAATAGCAAAAGCCAACAACCACACAGTTACTTAGCCTAAATCACTATGTAGTTGTTTTAAGAGTAGCTAGAAGTGACTATAAATATATTAAAATCCTTGTGACTAACAGCTGGTAGAAGTGAATTTACAATAGCAAAACCAACAACCACACAGCTATTTAGCCTAAATCACTATGTAGTTGTTTTAAAAGCAGTTAGAAGTGACTATAAATATATTAAAATCCCTGTGATTAACAATTGGTAAAAGTGAACTTACAGTAGCAAAAGTCAACAACCACACAGTTATTTAGCCTAAATCACTGTGTAGTTGTTTTAAAAGCAGTTAGAAATTATTATAAATATATTAAATATTATAATATATATAATATATATTTATAATATATTAAAATCCTTGTGATTAAAACTTGTTAGTAGTTAAATTACAACAGCAAAAGCCAACAACACACAGTTATTTAGCCTAGATCACTGTGTAGTTGTTGGCTAAAATCAGCCAAATTCCTGAAATGATGATTTCCCAAATATCCTCAATTGAGGATATTTCCCAAATATCCTTGATTCCTTGCAAGGAGCATTTGAGGTTTTCTGCATCCCCCAGGGCAGAGGGGAGCCTCACCGAGTGCACGCAGAACTTGCGGACGGTGTAATCCACCAGCACCATGGAATCCTCCACGGACACACGGACACTGCCGTACGTCCAGCAGCCCTGGTCAGGCCAGTACTGGAAACACTTCTCCTGCACAAAAACATGGAATTTCAGGGACAAACACGGGGAACTTCAGAGCCAAGCACGGGGAATCATAGAACCAAACCCAGGGAATGTCAGAGCAAAGCACAGGGAACGTCAGAACCATACACAGGGAATCTTAGAGCCAAAACATGGGATTTCAGAGCCAAAACCACAGAATTTTAGAAGCAAACCCAGGGAATTTCACAACCAAACCCCGGGAATTTCAGAGCCAGGCATGTGGAATTTCAGAACTAAACCCAGGAAATTTCACAACCAAACCCCGGAAATTTCAGAGCCAAAACCACAGAAGTTTAGAACCAAATACAGGGAATTTCTCAACCAAACCCATGGAATTTCAGAGCTAAGCATGGGGAATTTCAGAACTAAACCCAGGAAATTTCAGAACCAAGCACAGGGAATCATAGAACCAAACCCAGGGAATGTCAGAGCCAAGCAAAGGGAACCTCAGAACCATACACAGGGAATCTTAGAGCCAAAACATGGGATTTCAGAGCCTAACACGGGGAATTTCAGAGCCAAAACCAAAGAATTTTAGAACCAAACCCAGGGAATTTCACAACCAAACTCAGGGAATTTCAGAGCCAAGCATGGGGAATTTCAGAACTAAACCCAGGGAATTTCACAACCAAACCCGGGGAATTTCAGAGCCAAAACCACAGAAGTTTAGAACCAAATACAGGGAATTTCTCAACCAAACCCATGGAATTTCAGAGCTAAGCATGGGGAATTTCAGAACTAAACCCAGGAAATTTCAGAACCAAGCACAGGGAATCATAGAACCAAACCCAGGGAATGTCAGAGCCAAGCAAAGGGAATGTCAGAACCATACACAGGGAATCTTAGAGCCAAAACATGGAATTTCAGAGCCTAACACGGGGAATTTCAGAGCCAAAACCAAAGAATTTTAGAACCAAACACAGGGAATTTCACAACCAAACCCAGGGAATGTCAGAGCCAAGCACAGGGAATTTTAGAACCAAACCCAGGGAATCTTAGAACAAAACCCAGGGAATTTCAGAACCAAAGCATGGAATTTCAGAGCCAAACCCACAGAATTTTAGAACCAAACACAGGGAATTTCACAACCAAACCCAGGAAATTTCAGAACCAAGCACAGGGAATTTCAGAACCGAGCACAGGGAATCTTAGAACAAAACCCAGGGAATTTCAGAATCAAACACATGGAATTTCAGAGCCAAACCCATGGAATTTCACAACCAAGCCCAGGGAATTTCAGAGCCAAGCATGGGGAATTTCAGAACCAAACCCCAGGAATCTCAGAACCAAACCCAGGGAATTTTATCATCCTGACTTTGCTTTCACTGCCAGGCTCTCCTAGCTGGATGCAGGGAAGGTGAGCACAGCTGTGAGTGTGCAGAGCTCCTTATCTGGCACAACTTCAGCACCCTGCTACAGCTTCTTAAATTGATGCAGAGAAGGTGAGAACAGCTTTGAATTGTTTTTTAACCAGCTCAGCCCCCACAGCTTTTGTTTCAGTTTGGCAGCTTTGTTACAGGGTGTCCAGCTGCGGGGTTTTCACTCTGATTTGGAGCCTTAGCTGCAGACTGTGAGAAATTCAAAGCAGTTCTGCTTTGGAGCCATCAGGAATATCCAGATTTAGCAGTTGTGGCTGCTCCCACTGGGAATTGCCCCTCATGGCCTGGCTTTGCTGTTTGAGCTTCATCATCAAGAAGGAAAATCAAGTTTGGGAGGAAAACAAGGAATGCCCAACCTCAGGGGAGGAGCGGGGCACAGGAAGGAACAGCAGCACCCTCACAACACAGGAGCTTTCATTTCTCTTTGTTTAGTTGCCAAACTGTGCATTTTGAAACCTAATACTCAGGAAAACGAGCAGAGTTTTTATCTTCATTCCTCATCAATCCCATCCACAAGCGCAGCCTTACGCTGGGATAAAACCACAGGAGTTTTCCTTTGGCCCTGGGCTATGCAGGGCACAATTGGCCATGAGAATTTTCTCCTGACATCACCTGACATAAATGGGCATTTTAGAAATGAAAACTGTATTTTGGAGCAGAAACTCAGCTGTGCTGACAGGGGCCAGGGCAGGAAGTGGTGAGCAATGCACCTGGTCAGAGGCTGAGCAGCCAGGACTGCCCCTGGAGCACAGGGGACATCCAGAGCAGGGTGAAAGCTCCTTACCTCTTTTCTTTCTTTCAGGTTGGTCAGCATGACAATAATGGCTGATTTCTGCTCCCAGATCATCCTCCAGAAGTCATTGACTGTTTCCTGCTTGGGTCCTGCAGACAGAACAGGGAAATGCTCAGGAGAGGGGATGGGGCAGATCCCAGAGCAGTCCCACAGCCTGCCCTGGGCACCCACCCACAGCTGTGCTGGCTACACCTGCACAGCTTTGGAATCCACCAGATTTCTATATTCATGTACTAAATAACCCCCCCTCATGTTTTCTTTGACATCATCATGCACCCAAATCTACATTTTTAGAAGAAATCTCCTCTCTTGAAATACCACTCATAGAATCACAGAATGGTCTGAGTTGGAATAGACTTTAAAGATCATTTAAAGAATTTAAATCATTTACTTTCCACCCCAGCCATGGCAGGGACACCTCCCACTGTCCCAGGTGCTCCCAGCCCAGTGTCCAGCCTGGCCTTGGGCACTGCCAGGGATCCAGGGGCAGCCCCAGCTGCTCTGGGAATTCCATCCCAGCCCCTCCCCACCCTGCCAGGGAACAATTCCTCATTCCCAAAATCCCATCTAAATCTACCCCTCGTCAGCTTAAAGCCATTCCCTGTGTCCTGTCCCTCCATGCCTTGTCCCCAGTCCTTCCCCAGCTCTCCTGGAGCCCCTTTAGGCACTGGAAGATTCTCCAACACATTAACTCTTAAATATTATTGAATCCTTTAACTACAGCAGGAGCAACATTTAGAATTCCCCCTCTGCAGCTCTTCCCTTGGAATGGTTCATCAAGAGACACCAACTTCCAGCAAAGAGGGTCAGGTCAGGAGGGGGAAATGAGCCCCTGCCAGAGCAGAACCTACAGAACTGCCTGGAGTTCATCTCAAATTCATTTCAGCTGTAACCCCCTGACCACCACCTGCAGCTAAAAACAACCTCTCCACCACATCTGTAATTAAATGTGCTCAGCCCTGAGCTATAGAGGAGAGAGAAAGGAGAAGGAGTTACCTTGTGCTGCTATAAATTTATTCTTTTCTTTGTAACCCTGTGGAAATAAATGCCACAGCAGTTAAAAGGTGTAAGGCCAAGGTGTGCTAGCAGAGAATTACTTCTTTAATGGCCAAAGTTTGGCCAGCTGTGGGCAGCCCTCAACTCACATCTATGTATGATGCATTGATGTAGTCTGAAGGTGGGACTCCATCAATTTGGGTCAAAATCACTCTGGAATGATCATCTGAAAGAAAAGAAGGACATTGGCCAGTTATTAAATCTGAAATACAGTATTTCCTTGCAAGCAGGAGGGCTGGAAAAGCAGAGAGTCCCCAAACCACAGGCAACACATGAACAGCATTTCTGACCAGTGCAGTTGTTGCTATTTGAGCATTTTCAGCACAGGAGCAGCACCAGCAGCCTGCTCAGTGCCACAATGAATTGGCTGGTTTAAAAGAAAAGCGGATGCCTTACATGGCAGGATGTTGGGATATCTGTTCTTCTCCCTGTTTTCCTCCTTATTTGCCATTTCAAACGTTCCCTGCACATATCCAGATGTTAATGACTGAAAAAAAAAGAAAAGATATAACATCAATGTGTTAGAAAACAACTAATTTTGACTGCACATGGCTTAGGAAAAATTTGCATCCACCAAAACTAAATACAGTTCAACTTTTTCCCCCCAGTAACTTTAATTCCTCTCCAGCAGGCAAGTACATCCTGGCAGATCTGACTCCAGACAAGGAGTTCAGCAGCTGGGGAGAGAGAAGGAATCTTTTCCCTCCGAGATCACAGTTATTTAGCAAATTGTTCAACTCTGAGGAGCTGCCTGGAGCTGCCTGGAGCTGCCATCTGAGTGCCACGGTCACTCAGAGCCACTGATGGCAGCCACAGGGGCTGAGCCACAGCAACAGGGCTGGGCTGAGCCCCTCATTCACTGCTGAGGGCACCACAAATCCAAGGAGGAACGAGGAAGGGAAAATAAATTATAGAATAAATTAATATACATTTATTACATTAATTATATTATTATTTAATTTATTTTTATTTTTAATTTAGTTATTTTAATTCATTATTCTTTATTATATTATTTATTAATTATATTATTATATAATTTATATATTTCTATATTAATTTTATAATATAATAAATAACAAATATAAACACACAAATAATATATTCATTATATTATAAGCAATGATAATATAATAATAACTCTAGGATTATATTATTCTATATTATTAGAATATATTATATTATAATAATCATAATATAATATATAATATTATATATATTATATAATATGTTATAGTATGTTATATATTATAATAAATTTAATAATATTATGATAAGATACATAGAATATATTATATATTATATTATTTCATATTATTACATATATAATAAGAAAGAAGAAGAAGAAGAAGAAGAAGAAGAAGTAGTAGTAGTAGTAGTAGTAGTAGTAGTAGTAGTAGTAGTAGTATTAAATACAACATTTTTAAATGATTATTGGGTTGAAATAATTTTAACCCATAAAAAATAAAGGGGTTTTATGTGGTGTGAGTTGAGTTCCGAGTGCAGGTAAATTTAGTCCTGCTTAAAAATAACCCGACAGTCATGGAGGGCAATAAACCCAAGGAAAAAGCAGAGAGGAGGGTGAAGATGAAAGCAAGGAGGTGCCCAAGGTGGAGCTCCTCCACAGCTGAGATGCTGCCACTGCAAGTGGACCAAAGCAGAACTGAATTTTGAGAAGTTTTTAAGGTGAATTTCATGAAGTTCTTCCGGCTGAGCTCCAAAAGCCCCAGTGGCAGCAGGGTGGGTCCCAGGGAGGCAAAATCGCAGCAGTGAGGGAAGGCAGCAGCACCTTGTGCCCCCTGTGCCTCCCCTGCCAGGCTGAGTCACACAGGACAGGGACAAACGTGGGCAGGGCTGGGGCACAGCAGGGCTGGAATGCCCCAGAACTGCACAGGGACACAGGGGGGACACAGGGGGGACACAGGGGGGGCACAGGGGGGGCACAGGGGGGGCACAGGCAGCCCTGACCCCCAGCACACAGGGAACACCACCCTGCACTCCTGGGTTTGGTTTGTGGGGCTGTGAACAGAGAAGAGAGGAGGCTGAAGGAGGGCTGAGGAAGAACGCTGCTGTCAGGCTGCTTTATTCCTCCTCTGAATGAGGCTTGTGGCTTTTCATCAGCCCACTTTGCTGATTAAAGTACATTTAGGGAACACAAAACCAAAAAAAGAAATAGAGAAGGTGTCCCTGCCCATGGCAAGGGGTTGGAACTGGATGAACTTTAAGCTCCTTCCAACCCAAACCATTCTGTGACCCAATGAAATAATTATCTTTTTAACCACAATCTCGTCAATCTTCAAAAGTCAGACACCCAATTTTCAGTTAACAGCCAGAGAAGCTCTGGATTTTCCTGGCAGCAGCTTTCCTCCTCAGCCCTCTTTCAGCCTCCTCTCTTTTCCACTCACAACAGCCCCAGCAAACCAAGCCCAGGTTTGAGTGCAGGGCTTCCTGTGCGCTGGGGGGTCAGGGCTGAAATGAAAAATCCATGAAAAGGAATTATCCTTGGCCAGATCTCTGCTGCTGAGCCCAGAGCAGAGCCCAGCTCCTGCTGCAGCCCCGGGGAGGATGTGAATCACCCTGGCTGCTCCTCAGCTCTCCCTCCCAAATCCGCCCTCCTGCACCCCAAATCACGAGGAGCTGACACTCCTGCCTCGTCTGTGCCGCCCCAGCCTGGCCTGTCCCCCCAGGCAGGGACCCTAAAACCCCACTGCAGCTCTGGCAGGCTCAGCACATCTCCTCCTTTTTTAGCACTGAAGGAGCCACAGTGTCTTAATCAAGGCAGAATTCAAATTTCAAAGGAAAGCTCTTAGGGGAAGCTTTTCAGTAATTAATCTGAAAATCAAGGTGATAATCCTAAACTTCCAGGGATGATCAACAGAGGTAGGGGCTTTACAGAAAGGAATCCATTTTATTTTAATTTTTTTGTTCCTTTTTTTTTCCCTGTGAAGAAAAGAACACATTCTTCCAGTGCCCAGTGTTCACAAAGGAATCACATTAAAAAAGAAGGAGCCTTTCTGGTGTGTCCAAGGGGTGCAATGGACTTCTTAAGGGTCATGCAGGCTTTAAGGACAAAATCAAAGGTGCTGGAGAACACCATTAGCACATAAATCCAAGAGAATTGGCCTCAAAGTCAGGAGCTGTCCTCAAAACTTCTTCTCCCTGCTGGGTGTCTTCATCTTTTAATGTCTGGTTTCTTTTTATCAAAAAAATCACTCGGGACCAAACTCCTCAGGTTGGTGCATGTGCCTGGCTCCCAGAACTCACCATTTTCAGCCCAAATTTGTCCCTAATTGCCACTGGAGCTCCTGTATCTGCATTCCCAGGGCTGCCTGGCCCCTGACATGTGGGATGTGGAGTGGGCAGAGATCCCTGGAGCATCCCCAGGGCGGGGCCAAGGCACAGAACCAGAAACTCATGGAATGGTTTGGGTTGGGAGGATCTTTTAAACCCCATCCAGTGCCATGGCAGGGACACCTTCCCCTGTCCCAGGCTGCTCCAAGCCCTGTCCAGCCTGGCCTGGGACACTTCCAGCCCTCCCAGGCTGGAGCAGACAGTTCATCCATCCACACAGGAAAAAACCACATTGAGCATCAACCACATCCAACCCCATCACTGCTCATTTTTGGGGATCAGACCCCAGGTTTTTGGGTGTGGACAGAATCCCACACGCTCACAGCATGGGACAGAAAATTACCAAAGCAAAGATGGGGTTTAAAAATGCAAACAGATGGTTTGTTTCACTCTGAACCTCAGAGCAAATTCATCAGGAGAGTCAAAGTTCACCAGCGCACACCGTGTCAGGCTGGTCCTCACTTTCATTTTCAGCTTTGAGAAGGATTTTCACAATGCTCCCTGTCTGATAAGGCAAAAGTCTGTGGTTTAAATTTATCATCACAAAACTGCAGCTCTAAATATGCTCCCAATTAAGAAGGTAACTCAGCAGCCTGCCTAATCAACACGTGCCTTGGCTCTCACAAATCCACGCCTGACATTTAAACTCCTGCTCTGCTTCTGCTGTGGAGGGAAGTGATGAGAAGTCATAAAAAATCTGGAAAAAGCCCCAAACTCAGACTGCTGGTGTTGTGTTTCTCCATAGGAATCCTGCAGGGGCTCAGCACAGGCTCCAGGTGCAGCTCATCCCTACAGCCACAAAATCCTGCCCGAGGCCACGCTCAACAGGAAAACCCTGAGAGCTGAGACACCTCACAGAAACTCTGTGCTGCAAGGAGGGGAGTGCTGGGATGGTGACCAAGAGCAAAAAGTCAAACTATCAGGAAAAAAGAAATAAAATCTCACCAGGGCAATGTTAAGGCCATCCTGTGTCCTCTCCTCTAAGTACTTCCCACGGAGGTGAAACACCCAGATCCCCCCAAACCCCTCCAGCACCATCATGAAAATCAATGCTGAACAGGTTTGTATTCAATGTTCCTCTCGTCCAGCTTCAGGCAAACACTCAAGACTTTCTTAAAATGCTAGCAAGAGGCAAACAGCTCATATAATACCAATTCAGCATCACAAATCAGTAAAAACTCCAGGTTTTATCCAGAGGAAAGGTCCCCATACATGACAGAACCTGTAGGAACAGCACCAATCATGCACCAAACACAGAATTATTAATACTCACAAATATTTTGGTTTTCCCCCCCGTTTTCAGCCATCCATGTACAAAAACTTACATTGAACTCCTCCCTGAAGAGCTTCCCCTCGTCGGCCGAGCGTATCCGGATCTCCTCCTCCAGGTTTTCCACAGGAATAGGGAAATACTTCTTGGGGCCCGAGGGAGACCTGCTGAGCAGCATCACCCGCTGCTGTTCTGTCAGCACAAGGGCAGCCTGTGTTAAAGGCATGGCCACAGCCAGAGATCCCCACTACAAATTCATCTTGGTGCTGAGAGATGCCAAAATGAACTCCTACCGTGACACCCTGAGGGGCTAAAGGGGATTTAAAGGAAATTCAAACACCAAACCATGGGCCAAGTGGCTGCTTTGAGAGCATAACGGTATCAAGAGGAACCACTGCTGGTGAAATGAATGATTGCTCTATTTATACTGGATTAGAAAGTGACCAAGTTTTATTCAGAAAAGGAGAAGTTTCTTTCTGCTGACAGGGCAAGGACAGCTTTTGGCACCTATCACCAAAGAGGTGCTGCCAGATTATTTGATTTTGAGGGAAAATAATGATCATAACAATAATAATAAATAATTTATCTTGAACTTGGCAGCCAACACAGACTGTGCCCCAAGAGGAGCTGCTGCCCTGTGCACAGGAACACCCCAGCAGGAAGCTGGTGGATATTTTTAGGGTTTTGGCTTTTCTTCTGACTGTCACCCTCTTCAGCCCACTGGTCCTTTCACACATGGTCAAGTGGGGCTGACACAAACCACAGATCAATTATTTTATCTTTGACATGATCATTTTTCTCTGGGTTGTGATTAAAACAACCTCCCCAGGTTTGAGCTGGGCCCCACAGAGGAGCCAGCCTGGAGTTCCCCATGGGCAGAAACAAACCCAGCACAACTCAAACCAGGGGGAACATCTGGGAATCCCCAGAGTTTTATTTCAGCACCTCTGGCTTCAAACTGCCCCATCTCAACCCCTGCCTCACATTCAGAAAGCACCCAGTGTATTCACAAAGTGTTAAGACTTTTCCCCCCATTTGAAGAAGAAACACAGCAATTCCTTCTCCAGATATAAGGATCACAGTGTTAAGGACTTTCCCCCCATTTTAAGAAGGAACACTGCAATTCCTTCTCTAAATACAAAGATCACAGTGTCACAAACGTGGATCTCAGCTGGAATCCTGGTAAAACATCTCCAAAGAGCCCAGGGAGGTTTTGCACAGAAACATTTGCTGCATCACAAAGCGAAACCTATTTCAAAGCAGCAACTGAAAGTTAAGATTTTCCATGGACTGCTTGAGTATGATTTCTAAATATGGATCTCCAGTCCAAGGCCAGCTTGGAGGGGACAGCCAAGGGCTGGAAGATGTCCCTGCACATGGCACCAGGGTTGGAACTGGATGAGTTTAAGGTCCCTTCCAACCCAAACTATTTGTAACTGTGTTTTTTCAGACTATTTTCTCTTTAACAACAACCCTGTCACTTATATCAGAAACAAAAGCAAACACTGGGTGTAATTTTGAATTAAAGACAGAAACAAAAGTGAGCGTTTGAAAGCCAATCTGCCCATACCTTGTTCTTCCAAGATCCCATTTGGCATCTTCTTGTCCCCGGAGTTGACCACAGCTTTCCTGTGTCTCCTGAACCTGGAACAACAGAGGCACCACATCAATCCACAATTCTGGCAAGAGCCAAGCAGCAGCAATTCCCCCCAGGCCCTTTTACAGACAGTGTAATTCTGGAGAAGCTCTTTCTGTTCATGCTGGCAGGGAGAGCAGGGCAGGCACGAGGCTCTGCCTCGCTTCTGCTTCCGTGGGAGGGCTCAGAGAAAGGATGGGCTGAGCCCACAGAAAAACACCCACCTGAAAAAATACCCCACCAGCACCACGAAAATGATCACCACCAGCACCAGGATCAGCAGGGAAGTCAGCAGCTCCTTGTGCAAGGTGTTCTCCTCGGTGGAGTCTGGGGATGGAACAAGAAATGTGGAATATGAGATATGGATTGCCTCATCTGGCACAAAAAACGTGCCTAAGGCACCAAAAATTCTGCCCCATTATCTGCCTCTATTTACTAAAAGCTTCACAATTACTTGACACAGGCAAAGCTAAAATTAAAAGTTTATTTTTTAAAATATTTTTAATTTTTTTCTCCCTTCTCAAAAGCACAACCAAACCACTGCTGCTGAGAAAATCCAAGATATTTTTCAATTTCCCTGTAAACAGAGAAAGTTGAACTTACAGCTTAAGGTACCAAGCTGAATTTGAAGCTCAATTTGAAGCCCATTAAAAGGTTTGCTGCAGTGCCCTTATGCACATCAGCTGCTTCTCAACCAACTTTCATAGAGATACAGAAAATGCCACCTTTCACAGGGATTTTATTCACTGAAATTCTAAGAGATTTTACTCACTGAAATTCTATATAGATATAAGAACAAGCAGGAACAATGACATTTTTCTCAGAATGGAGAATAAAGAACATCTTTGTTATCTCTGGTACAAGCTCTGAGTCTCACCCTTCTGTTCACAGTGTTTTGTGGAAGTGTCTCTTTACCTTTCACTTTCATTATGCTTCTGTAACCTTTTCGTTCTACTGCATAATTCAATACAGAATTAAATCATTAAAAACCCAACATGTTTTATTTAAGGAAGCCAAACTCCCAGTCTGAACCTTCAGCAAGCAAAACACAACCCTACAAGCACTCTTCCAAAATTAAGGCAATTTCTGCTGCTGCTGGTATTTTGGATTTTTTTTCTCTTTTGAACTACATTTACACACATTAAGGAGTTTTTCTGCCATTCCTCCAGTGGTCTTTGAGAGCTGACTGACAGAAGGGCTTGATGGGATATTGGGAGGGGATTCCTGGCTGGGATGGAATTCCCAGAGCAGCTGGGGCTGCCCCTGGATCCCTGGCAGTGCCCAAGGCCAGGCTGGACAGACTTGGAGCACCTGGGACAGTGGGAGGTGTCCCTGCCATGGCAGGGATGGCACTGGGTGATTTTTAATTTCCCTTCCATCCCAAACAATTCTGGGATTCAAAAAAAAAAATATTTAGGAGTTGGCAACACTTGCAATAATCCAGAAAGGATTCCTGTGGATCAAACAAGTACCCAGAATTGATGGCTACAAAAGCATCTGAGTGTTGGGGGCAGCTGGAAACCCTCTGGGTGCTCCCCAGGGTATGAGGGCATGGGGAAAAAATCCTGGAGAGGCACAGGTGAGCTCAGGACACACAGGGAAAAAGGGCTCGTAAATCAACACCATAACCCAGAGACAGGGAAGGCAATAAAAGGCTTGAGGGATGACTTTTGGGTGGTGTATAGAGATAAAAGTGACAGGCATGACAGAACTGCAGTCAGGAGCTTGGCAGGGGTTCAGGAAATCACTCCTGGAAGGAGTGGCTGGATGAGGATGAAAAACCTCCCAACACCTTCTGTGGGGTGTTCTGCAGCTCTGTCTGGAAGCCAAGGCTGGCAAGGGAACAAACACCAAAATATAAATCCCTGGTTCTGTCCCTCACAGACAAAATGCAGCCACTTGCATGGGGTTAGAAATGTCACCCTGAGGATGTCAGAACACTCCAGGGTTTGGGGCTTTGTGCTGGTTCTCTTTAGCTCTGTGACAAGACCCATGACATGAGAGGGGAAACAACAAGTTTGCATCACGAGGGAGTTAAAATTTCCCTCAGACAATTACACAATAAATAAAAAAAAAATCACCCCTCTCTTCATTTCACAGAACTGCTGCACCATTTTTGGGGTGTTTGTGGAGAAATGATTCCCAAGCAAACACTGAAAGCTCAATCCCAGCCAGGAAAAGAGAAGCTGAACCACCAGTACCAGTAAATGTGAATTTAACATCTCAGAGCTGAATCCCACTGAGCAAAGCCAGCACAGCCCCCCTGGCACTGCAGCCACACAATGAGAGTCTGGCCTGGAGGGACCTTTAAATGTCACCCCGTCCACCCCCTGACCTGAAACCACCTATTTATGAAGTTCTGCTTTACAAACTAATTCTTGGAATTGAGTGTCTGCAGAGAATCCCTCTGGCATTTAAATACCAAGCAAAATGAGCCAGATTCCTTCTCCTTAACTCAGTTTCCTGATGCTGCCTCATTTTCTCCATGAAACCACCGCCACCAGGCTCACAGGGAACTTCCACCTCTGGGTGTTACAGAGTCACACAATGGTTTGGGCTGGATGGGACCTTAAAAATCACCCAGTGCCACCCCAGCCATGGCAGGGACACCTCCCACTGCCCCAGGGTGCTCCAGCCTGGCCTTGGGCACTGCCAGGGATCCAGGGGCAGCCACAGCAAACCTGGGAATCCCATCCCAGCCCCTCCTCACCCTGCCCAGAACAATTCCCAATTCCCAATATCCCACCCATCCCTGCCCCTGGCAGTGGGAGCCATTCCCTGGGTCCTGTCCCTCCATCCTTGTCCCCAGTCCCTCTGCAGCTCTCCTGGAGCCCCTTCAGGCCCTGGAAGGCCCCAGTGAGGTCACCCCAGAGCTTCTCCTCTCCAGGTGAACAATCCCAGCTCTGCCAGCCTTTCCTCCATCCCACTGAACATTTGGGTTCATTCCCACTCACTTGGTTCCCACTGAACATTTGGGTTCATTCCCACAGCTCCAGGGCTGGGCACGGTGTGCTGGCTGGGGTCTCTCCAGAGAGGAGAGACACAAAATCTCATTTTCACATTGCCCCCGACTTGTTGGAAGTTGGAACCAGCACTGAACAGGAGCCCCAGAGCTGCCCCATTTTCCTGCCTTTTAACCAGAACTCCTCTGATAAATTCATCCCCTCTGAAGGCTCAGGCATCAGTGATGGGAAGGGATCGTGAGGATTCAAAGGCACCAGGAGCCCTCATGGAGTAAACACCAGTGGAATGTAAACGTTGGGAAAGGTATTTAAAGGTTTACAACTGCAGCTCCCAGGCTGCTTGCACATTTCAACAACTCCACAAGTAAAAATACAAGAGGAAGTAAAACAATCCAGACTATGATTAATCCTGGGGAACTTACAAATATTTGAATTACCAGGAGTTACGGGATGGTCACGGACAATATCATGAATAAACAGTGTGTAACAAGGATCTGGGAGCATTAAGAAATATACATTTATTTATGCAAATCCTAATAAATATTAGCTTGGAAGTCAGAACTAGATGCTGCCTTTCAATCCAACTCAAACTATTCTGTGGTTTGATGGTTTACATTTATTTAATGCAGTTGGAATACCTGGAGTAAAGACCAGGGCAAATTTCCAGTAAATGGCAGTGCAGTAAAGCCCAGAATATTCTCATTTTCTGAAAGGGAAATTTCAAGGTACCAATTTCACGGCTGCAATTTCAGGGTGCTCTTGTAGGAGGTAAAATGGCAGCAGTGCTAAAAATCGACCCATCCAGACAAGGTAACCATGTTTTAAATAAGAATAAAGCTGACATTGTAATTCAGCAAATCTTAAAAAAAATCAAGGCAGCTCAAATAATGACATGAAATCATTTATACCTATTCCTTTCAGAACCAAAAGTATCTTCTGGGATCACACATCAAATTAGCATGCAAAAGGAAAGCTGATTTTTTTTGAGGCTCTTTTAGTTCTTTCCATAGTCTGTTAAACGGAGTTTTCTTTATGCTTCAATCAAAAATCTTTATTTTTGCATTTTAATATGCTGTATTAATTCAACGGCTATCAAATTTATTAGATAATCCAATTATCTTGGTACTCTTTCTGCAGCAATGTAATTTTCAGGGTGCACCTAACTTGCCTGTCAGACAAAACTCTTCCTCACTGCAGAGCCAGCAAGGCTTTGATATTTAGGAAAAACAGTTTAGTCACACCAATCATTTCTGAATCATATCACTGAAATTAAGATTTAATTAAAATAGGGATGATCAGATAACTCTTATCCACATTATCACACTTAAATCCAACACAGTTTGGAATTAAGCTCTGAAGATGAACAATACTGATGGCAAAACTCCCTTTGTTATTAAGATTCTGGGAAGTGATAAAAACAACAAGTGACTTCCCCTTCTCAATTCCCATATTCCGACATATTCAGCCCAATATTAGTAACTTGTTTTTCTACAGCTGCAGGTGCCAGACAAGAAGTAGGGACCAAAAACTACTTGACAATACTTCAAACTGATTAATTAGCAAATTCACACTCGGCTAAAGCTTCGTTTCCATGAATAATTTGGTTTTTTTTGGGAGCACTAAACACAGCCCCACTCAGATTGTCACTGCTGTCCCCCAACCTCCCCTTCCCCAGCTGAGCTCTGGAGTGCTCCAGTCAGATTCTGGAGAAGGCAAATGCTCCTGAATTAGCAAATCCCAAACTGGTTTGGCATGGAAAGACCCTACAAATTATCCTGTTCCAGCCCTGCCATGGCAGGGACACCTCCCACTGTCCCAGGTGCTCCCAGCCCCAGTGTCCAGCCTGGCCTTGGGCACTGCCAGGGATCCAGGGGCAGCCACAGCTGCTCTGGGCACCCTCATTTTCTTCCCAATATCTAAATCTCCCCTATTTCCATTTAAATTACTACAACCAAGAACCAAAACAATCCACGGGGCCATGAGCCAAGCCTGGCATTTGATTCCTCTCCTTCCCCAGGGGTGTAAAGTTCACAAACAGATTAAAAGCAAATAAAGCAACAAATTCAGCCTTCTATGAACCACTGGGTGTCAACAACAGTGACCTGAACAGTCATCAAAACATGATCACATTGCTCACAGGGGACATCAGCAGCTTCACTCCCTGCTTTGGGCTGGAAGGGACCTCAGAGATTATCACATCCCACCCCTGCCATGGCCAGGGACACCTTGCACCATCCCAGGGTGCTCCAAGCCCTGTCCAACCCGGCCTTGGGCACTTCCTCAAACCCCCAAAATTCCCCTGAACAAGCTCCTCCCCAGGACTGGCACGTGTCAGGACGTGGTTCTGTGGGGGTCTGAGGAGGAAGAAATTCTGCAAACAGAAATGAGGATGAATGTGAGGTGCTGTGGTGGCCCAGTGATGCCTCAGGTTCAGCTTTTCTGTGTTTCCCATTCTGTGCTGCTTTAGTGTGTGGGTCTGGGTTCACATCAGGGGATGCTGAGCTCTGTGCACAGAGCAGGGAGACAAAACAATTCCTGCTCCAGCTGGGCACCAAGGACAAATGATCCCAATCTCAGCCCAGGAGCACAAACCCCGTGGGCTGGAGAGAGAAAAACAAGCAGGGTGGGAGTGCAGGGGCTAAAGCTGGAATGGGACAATGAACTGCAAGGTGCAAATGGAGCAGAACTGATCCCAGGGACAGAGCCCGTGCCCGCTCGTGCATTTTGGGGCCATTTTGGTTCATCTTGGGTGCAGCCCTGGCTGGGCTCTGGTGCTGCCCAAGGTGGATCCATGGAGGAGATCCTTGGAATCAATCCCTGCTTTATTCTGGAACTCTGCCCAGCCTCTGCTCTGGGGCAGCCTGAACAAGGCATCAATAGAGGAGGAGATCACTCTCAGCTCCTGGAACAAGAACTCTCCCGTTTCTCACCTGGCAGGACCCTCCAGAGGACACCTCACACCCTCGTGGAGTCTTTGCATGAAAACACAGAACTCCTCCAGGGCTCCTCACGGTGTTTCAGTCTATTCATCCTGCTGTCTAATGAACATTTCTTTCCTGTTATCTGTGCCCACATCCCCTCAGAGCTCCCTGGCAGCTCCCCCAGCTCTGCCCTGCTTTGCCCTCCCGTGGCAAAGAGAAAGCGAAACCCCAACACCACCCAGGCGCAGAGCGAGCCCAGGGGACACCTGGCACCATCAGAACCGCGCCAGGGGGGTCAAAGTCCTGCACACACGTCCTGGCCTGAGCCCCCAGGGACACCCACGAGGGCCCTGCCCATCCTGCCCCCAGGTCACTCCTTACTGGTGGCTGTGGTGGTTTTGGGCAGTTCTGTTCCGTTGGGCGGCAGAGCTCGCGCAAAAATGAAACTAACACAGAGCAGCAGGAGCGAGCAGGAATGTTCCATCCTGGACCTGCAAGGAAGCAAAGCAGAGATAAATTTTCAGGTCAAACTGATATCATGTTGTATTTCTTTTTTCCCTCATGGCAGAAGGAAGCTAAACGTAAAAGCAATGCTTGCTTGAAATTTAAATTTATTTAAAGCCTGTTTTATACTCTCCCATCACCTCAGCACTGAATGTTCAGTTTTGATGCAAAAAGAAAGAGAAAATACAACTTGTGCACACCAAAAATTCATTAAGGAAGTTTTAAATCCAGAAACAGAATGGCATGGTTCACAGACAACACCAGACATCAGGGCAAAAATGCTCCCTCCATAAAAAAGCCATCTGAGGACACTGAGGAAACAATCCTGGGAGTCGCTCCCAGAGATAAGAGGAAAACTCATAACAAAGAGGAAAAGGTTTTTACCACAAGCAGCCCAGTAACACCAGAAAGTTTTGAATCCCTTTAACACACATTTTTGGAGTTTCCTTATCCCACCTGACTCCCTTAGTCAGGTGAGGGGCTCCATGGATGAATTCCTTGGGGGAATGTTTGCCACAGCTGAACGTAGAATTTCAGCATTGGTGAGACCAGAAAATAATCTCCAGTGTGAAGAAAATTGGAGGAAAAGTGTGATGAGAACGTGCTGTTTCTTAATTCAGGGATATTCACAGATGGAGACAAATAAACAGGTCCAATCCCTCTCAACAGAGGTGGAAAATAAATGTTGTTATTAATTTGTTGTGATTTATCCAACCCCTAATGAACAGAATAATTAGGAGAGGCTCCCATCTCAGCCATCAGCCAGTCCTGCTGGATGTAGAAACAATTTCACACAACCTTTGCTTTGTGGCAGGATTTATCCAGATGGTGGCTCTGCAGCCACTGCTAAAATTCTGTCCCTGGAAATGCTGCTCCCCAGAGCTCCCTGTTTCAGGGTAATACACTGAATTTAACAGCACCATTTCCACAGGGTATTACACAGCCCTGCCTCACCACACACTAAAAAACCCAGGAATTTGGCAGTCAGTAGAATAACCATTAGAAAATCCTGCCTTTCCATGTAAAGTGGGATAATCCACCAGAAATAATCCCTGGATAAGCTCAAATATAGAGAAATCTCCTGTGACAACAACTTTCACACCACCTTTGTGCCACTCTCACAGCTGTTACTCAGAAGTGAAATATTCCCAGTCATTCCCAGCCTCCCCAAAGCCTGGTCCTACACCCAGGAGTAAATCCAAACTCAGCACACAGCTGCTATTCCTTGGATACAGAGTTGGGAAGCTCAATGGTTGTTTTTTTTCTCTAGTACAATAAGTGAAAAAAGAATAATAATAATATTTTTAAATCTAAATAAAAATATTAAAATATTATTTATTATAAAATAATAAAAATATTTTAAGATATTATTAGCATCAAACTTTATTTTCTTAATTTTTTCCCCCTAGTCCAGCTTGCTACTAATTTATTCCTTCAATTCCTTCTGCTACTATTTCTAATTTAAGCACCCTAAATGTCTTACAATCTAATCCCATTCTTGGGGTTTTACAATCCCATTCTTGGCATCAGACAGTTCATTGTGTTCAACACCTCACTGCAAACTGTGCCTGCATCATTTTGAGCGTTATATAAATGTCCCAAATTAACTATTTATAATTATATTATATTTATAATTAGAAAGCTTGGGACACACAGCAGCACTGAATGGAACTGAAGGGAAGGGAAAGGAAGGAGGATTTGGAAATGTGGAATAAAGCCAGAATAAAAGTGGAATTAAAAGGGAAGAGGTGCTGAATGCTGGGACGGTTCCCACCCTCAGCAAAGGGAATTCTGGGGACTCAATCCTGGCAGGGGCTGATTTTCCAAGGCAGTGCTGAGTTCACTTTCTCATCCTTAAAATACATCCAGCTCCTTAAAAAAAAAACAAACCCACAGAATAATTGAAGTTGCTGGAAGGTTTCCAGGAGAGCAGAAAGCGAAAGGAACATCAGCGCTTCTCTCCAAATCCCTGTCAGGAGGGTTTTCCAGATGCCAATTCCCTGCCAGACCCCTGGAATCTGTTCTCTGGGATGTGATTAAAAACCATAAAATTCTCTGGGATGTGATAAAGAGTGGCTGGAGCACGCTGTGGTGTCCCTCAATTTATCAGAAATAAACACAGCCACGAAGATTATGCAAATCCGGAGATGTTGGTTTTGGCCAAAGCCCTCTGCATTTCCAGCTCCTGAGGAGAGGAGGAGGAAAACTCCAAGGGAATCCAGGAGCTGCAGCTGAGGTGGGTGCAAAGGACTGGGCTCAGCAGGACCAAGCAGAAAATCATGGAATTAAGGCTGGAAAAGACCTTCAAGACCATCAAATCCAACCATTCCCAGCACCACCAAGGCCACCACTGTCCTACATCCCCAAGTGCCACATCCACATGGATTTTGAATCCCTCCAGGGATGAGGACTCCAAACTGCCCTGGGCAGCTGTGCCAGGCCTGGACAAACCTTTCCATGAAGAAATTTTCCCTAATTTCCAATCTGAACTTCCCCTAGCACAGCTTGAGGCTGATTTCCCTCATCCTGTCCCTTCTCTTCCCACTGGGGTGGATGGGGAGGTGCCCAAGCTGCAATCCCACGAAAACACTGTGAATTTATATTTATATTTTTATATATTTATATCTTATATTTATATTTATGGCCTTCACGCACAGGCCTGCAACATTACCATTTTTTGAACCAAAAAAATTAGCAAAAACCCAGTGCTGCAGGCACAGCAGCATTTCCCACATTTTCCCCGCTCACAAAAGCACAAAGTCATGATACAGCCTGGTAAAACAAGAAGGAAAAAATAGTAACAACTCTCCTGAGAGAACAGGCAGGGAGAAAAGCAGGGCTGAGCAGGGAAGGACAACCACGTGCTACAAAAGAAGCCTCTTGTTGATAAAAGTGGAAAGGAAAAGATCCAGGGAGAGACAAACTGTTATTAGTACACAGCTCTGCTGTAGGGCAACTCCTGAAAAAAGAAATAGGAACTGCCTTTAAAACAAACAAAAAAAAGAATTTATCAACTCATATCCTACTGCAGCCAGCCTTTCTTTATTCCCTGGAGATGCATGGGTTGGCCTCTGCTCCCAGGAAATAGCAAAGGGACAAGGGGATTGGCCTCAGACTGTGCCAGGGGAGGCTCAGGGTGGACATGAGGAGGAATTTTGTCACAGAAAGGGTGGCCAGGCATTGGCACTGCCCAGGGAGGGTTGGAGTGCCCATCCCTGGGGTGTCCCAGGAATTCCTGGAGGTGGCACTCAGAGCTCTGGGCTGGGACAAGGTGGGGATGGGGCACAGGTAGAACTCGATGATCCTGGAGATCTTTTCCACAGAAATTATTCTGTGATTCTATTCTGAATGGCTCAGGCACTTCAGTTTTAACCCCATGGACTGATTTTTATTGTTCTTTATTGCTGCTCTGGGACACCTTCCTATAGGAACGTGCTCCCTGCTGACGGAGTGACAAAACCATCCTTTGTCCCTTTGAAAAGGAAAGCAGCTCAGAAGTTTCTCTCTTCAGCTGGGTAAAAAGACACCTCACAGGCCTAGGGGAATCCACCTCTCCCCATCCCAGGCTGCTCCAAGCCCCATCCAGCCTGGCCTTGGGCACTGCCAGGGATGGGGCAGCCACAGCTTCCCTGTCCAAGCAGCCAGAGCAGCTGGAATGTGGCTGGAACGGGATCAGCCCAGGGATCAGCCCAGGGACACCCCTGGCCAGCTCCTCCTGCAGCCCAAGGAGGCGTCGTGAGGCCAGCCCAGCTCCCCAAAACGTGAATAAATGGCATTCTTTCCAGGGATTAATGGATTACCACACATGGCTAATTTCTATTTTGGCCGCAGAACTGAATCCTCATCTGACCTGACAGCTCAAGAGTAAAACCTGGGCTTGGAGAAAATAGGGCAACAAAACCTCTGTGTGTCACGTGGCCCTGCCACAGACCCGAGTCCTGCTCCTCTTCCCAAGGATGCACCAGCTGCTTCAGAGCAGGTCAAACTGATACCCATCCCTTGCATCTTCCTAAAGCAGGGAAAAATAAACCAGAGAAACACCCCAGGTAACACAGAGGAGAGTGGAGAGACTGGTGGGATTTGTGTTTTCTCCCCAGCTCAGGTCCTGCCCCTGCTCCCCAGTGCTACAAAAGTCACATTGGCAAGGATAAGCACCATCAATTCAGAACACAGAATTAAAAATGAGAGACACAAAAGCCTTGTCACTGCAGGCTGACAAAGCCATAGGCCACATCAAGGGCAAGTGCCAACTCCCAGAATTTGGTAGTTTAATTTAAAAAACCAACAAAAACACCAAAAAGGGAATGATGAGACAACAGTCACCCTCTCTCTTTGCTCTTCCTGCTTTCCACCCACAAACCCCAACACCCTGCTGGTCCCTGTAAAGATTCCCCAGAGCAGCTGTGGCTGTTCCTGGATCCCTGGAGGTGTCCAAGGCCAGCCTGGAGCACCCTGGGACAGTGGAAGTTGTCCCTGCCCAGGGATGGAATGGGTTGGGCTCTAAGGTCCCTTCCAACCCAAACCATTCAGCGATTCCATGATAAGAATCCCCAGCCCCAGGGCCTGTTTCTCCAGCTGCCTGGGGGTTCCCTTACCTGGAGCAGGTGAGCTGGCACGGCAGCTCCCTCTTGGCTGGAATCCCAGGCTCCAGGAGCTGCTCCCACTTCCAGCTGGGCTGATTGCAGCTGTTCTCCTTCCCCTGAAGCCCTGGCCTCAGAGACGTCAGGGACTGTGTCTGCTGACCCATCCCAGGCAGTGCCAGGTTACAGTTTAACTGGAATTGCTCTCCCATGACCTCATTTGTGCTTAGGGCTTTATTGCCCCATTATGTCATCAGGGCAAGCCATCCATGCTGCATGCAGCATTCCCAAAACACCTGGGAAGAGAGGTGCTCCTGCCTTTCCCAAAGGAATGGGGGAAATCCGGAACTCACATCAAGATGGAGCCATGAATGGTTTTAGAGCGTGTCTGAAAATACAATTTGGTTAAGTATTCTCTGTCTTTTAGGAACTTGAGGCAGTGAAACTAAATGCATTTTGAGTGTTGCAGGTGATACAATTTATTAAGTAAATGGCTTTCAAGCTATTTATCAGTTTTTCTTTCTTACCTTAAATTGTCTGGGCATAAATTGGAATCACAGAATGGTTCGGGTTGGAAGGGACCTCAAAGCTCATCCCATTCCCACCCCTCCATGGGCAGGGACACCTTCCAGCATCCCAGGGTGATCCAAGCCCCATCCAGCTGGAGTTCAACCCTTCACTCCTCGTGTTTCCAAGGAAAATGAACAGCTCTGGGAAGCGCAAGGTCCCACAGACCCCTCTGACCACAGCCTCCATCCCCATCCCCATGCTGGGCCTGTGGAGCAGCAGGACCTTGGATTCCTGCCCTCAGCTCACCAGGAACACCCCACCCTGCATGGGCCATCAGCTGAAACCAGCCGTTCAGAATTCCAGAATTCCAGCTTTTCAGAATTCCTCCTCTTGGGGTAACCATTCCATAACCATCTGTTCCTTGGAGTTACACATTGAGCCCCAAATCCAATTTCCGGAAGTTTGATCAAGTCCCGTGTTTTGACATAGTTTTAACATTCACGAGCTTTAAAAAACCCAAACAAACAGAATTCTGATCTTCTTATTTTTGAATCTTTGTAATTCTTCCTTGAGACTCAGGATATCCTAAAATCCAGAGGAACAAAAAAAGGGAATGGAATTTGTGGAGATATTTGTGCATGTGTTCCATGGAAGAAACTCAAGAAGGGACTTCTCCACTTGGGAAACATTCCTCAAAATCCAGCCACTGATAAATTAGAAAACACTCCACTAAATTTCACCATAAATCCCATCCTTTTTAATGGAACTGTTTACAGCACACTCAGTGTTGCTGTAAACATATTTGCAATGTCGCAAATAAAAACCAGGCAAGGTTTGTTTCCAACCCCTTCAGAAACAACAAGGGAATTTGGGGACAAATACATAATTTTATAACGATCTATAATTTAATATAACTGCCCACAAAATCATATCTGACTGTAAAAATTCCTCGTGTATTCTATACAAATAGCCTCGGTAAAGATCATTTCAAAGAGATGGCAATAATTAGATTAAAAAATTACAAATCTGAATTACCATTTACACGTAAGAGACCGAGCGAGGCAAAGCACCCAATTAACTGAGTAAAATCAATTTCCATTTGGAATAATCAAGCTTGATAGACTGTCTTGCTTATTTAGTCACTTTTTGTCTAATTCAGGTGGACAAATTATTATATTTGCCTTGATTTTCATGGAAGAGGAGGTCAGCAGATGTGGCAAATCCATTATTTGTTCCAAAAAACGATATTTAAAGAGAAATACCCAGGTGCAGAGAAAAATTACCACTTTTGTAATACCAATTCTTAAATTCTACCCAGCTCAACTATTTCTGTGTGTCTTTCCCAGCGCCCTGAGTGTCCAAAGGCAGCCCATGGTGGGGAACACGAGTTCCAATCCATTTCAATTAGCAAGGCTGGGATCTCCCGGGAACATAAATCACGGGTTGTCAGCAGCAGATTAAGCAGTGCATTAACAGGGCTGCTGCAGCCAGGATTAACTGACACTGCTGGTGACATGCCACCCTTACAAAGTGACTTTGCCACTTGAAAAGCGGTCGGGGAATTTTTCAATCAATGGGATTTCCACAAATGCACCCAGGAGTGGATGGGCTGGGCCAGGGGAATGGGCTGGAGCTTCAAAGGTCCCCTCCAAGCCCAATTAATCCATGGTCACCAGGAGGCAGCAGCACTGAGTGTGACAGGGATCCCTTTCCTTTTATTTCCTTCGCTATCCAGGATTACTCAAAGCAGTTGTGTCGATATTCTGTGACACAAACTGAATTAAAACCAGGAGCATAATGAACTCCGCAGCCTTAATTTGGGAAAAAATATACATTGCCTGCTCATGTGTTGCACATCTGGCTTATCTGCGACCCCACAGATCTGGAAATGAAGGGAAAAAAAAAAAAGAAGAGAGATTTCTTTTCCATGCCTGAGTAGCTCTGAATGAAGCAATGCAAGGGCTGTCGTATCTAAAACCACCCAGGTCAGCTTGGAATAGGCAGCTGTCAGATCAAGAAATCCCATCACAGAACCATGGAAGTTTTTATGTTGGAAAAGCTCTCTGAGGCAGAGTCCAGCTGTTCTCCCAGCACTGCCCAGGCCACCGCTGCCCCGTGTCCCCAAGTGCCACCTCCATGTGGATTTTGAACCCCTCCAGGATGGGGACTCCAGCACTGCCCTGGGCAGCTGTGCCAGGCCTGGACAAACCTTTCCACGAGGAAATTGTTCCCAAAATCCACCCTGAGCTGCCCTGGCACAGCCTGAGGCCGTTCCCTCTGCTCCTGTCCCTGTTCCCTGGGACCTGTCCCCTCCTGTCAGGAGCTGTGCAGAGCCACAAGGGCCCCCTGAGCCTCCTTTGCTCCAGCCTGAGCCCCTTCCCAGCTCCTCAGGGATTCTCCATTCCCTTCCCAGCTCCTCAGGGATTCTCCAGCCCCTTCCCAGCTCCTCAGGGATTCTCCATTCCCTTCCCAGCTCCCTCAGGGATTCTCCATTCCCTTCCCAGCTCCTCAGGGATTCTCCAGCCCCTTCCCAGCTCCCTCAGGGATTCTCCATTCCCTTCCCAGCTCCTCAAGGATTCTCCAGCCCCATCCCAGCTCCATTCCTTTCCTTGGATGTGCTCCATCTCCTTCTTGTGACAAGGGGCCCAAACTGCCCCCCAGAATTCCAGGCTGGCCTCCCCAGTGTCCAGCACGGGGTGACCACATTAGGAAAAGGGCACACAAGAAAATGGAAGGAATTACTTCAGAAAGAGAGACTGAGAGATGAGAAGTATTTTCAAATTCAAAGCTGTTTTCATGCTGCAGTAAAAGAGGTCAGGATGACTAATGCATTCTCTCACAGATGTACATTTACCCTCCAACACTTCTGAAGAGTTATTTTCCCAGTTTTTTGCACTTTCCTGACCAGCTTTTGCAGGAAATGTCCTGCAAAACTCAGCAGGTGCATTTCTGAAGTGGTCATACATTCATCACATGACGCCAAAGTCAACACAGTGAGGACACTATTTCACCATTTCCTACCTGATGTATAGAAAACTGTTTAAATATTCCCAAAAATCTCAACAAATTTCCAGTAGTTCCTTCTGTTATTAAAAAAAACACCCAACCCCAAACACAAAAAAGTAGGTTAAAGTCCCCTTGCCATATATTTTTTAAAGTTTAATTTGTGTTGTGTCACGAACTGCAGCTTTAATCATTAAAGGAGATAAAATAACTCCTACCTAAAGTGAAGTTGTAAAGTCCCATGATTTCAGTGTAATTAATTAAATGAGTCATGTTTTATTTAGGCGCTTACACAAGTGCAAGAGGATTAATTCTAAATAAAAGCAATAGAGCTGTAAAATGCTCATTTGGAAAAGGTCCTTGACAAGTCCCCAAGGCCAATCCCTCACCACAGGCTGGCAATTCCTGTCCCATTCCTGATGATCTGGTCTAAACTGCTCATCCAAATCTCCAATTTTGGAGTCTCCAAATCTCCAATTCCCAGCCAGATCTCCAGTTCTTCAGCATCCCTGGCACGGGCTGCCCTCTGCCCCCTCACACATCATCTCCTGCCCCTCACAGCCTCCCAAAGGCAGGGATGGCTCCAGCCTCTTCCCACCCCAGCTGCAGAACACCCAACTCCATCTGAGAGCCACTTTGTCCTTCCCTTGTCCCAGCCCAGGTGCCATCCCTGCAGCCACGTCACCACGTGGCTCTGGCAGCTTTGGCTGCCCCTTCCCTGCTCCCTCCAGGAGCTTTTCCATCCCCTTTGCTGCTGAGCAGAGCAAATCCAGCACTTTTCCATGTGTTCCTTCACCCACCTTCAGCATTCACAGCAGCAGGTGTCACAGACACATTTTATGGAAAATCCTTTCCTTAGGATTTTTTCTCGTGAGAAGCAGAGAAGCCTCAATAACAAAATGTAATCAATGGTTATCTGCTGCTGTGGAATGCAACAGGTGCATCTGGGATTGGTCTCATGTGGTTGTTTCTAATCAATGGCCAATCACAGTCTGGCTGGCTCAGACTCTCAGTCAGACCTTTGTTATTCATTACATTCTTCTTGCTTGCAAGCCTTCTGATGAAATCTTATCTTCTATTCATTTAGTACAGTTTTAATGTATCATTTACTTTTAATATAATATATATATATCATAAAATAGTAAACCAACCTTCTGAGACATGGAGTCAAGATTCTTGTCTCTTCCCTGGTCCTGGGACCCCTGTGAACACCACCACAGCAGGAATGTCCCCTCGGGGACACACAGACCCAACCACGCCCGGCCACTCGTGAGGTGCAGCTGCACAGCAGCACAACACCACCAACCCCACACACCCACAAGTCTCTTCAGAAACCACAGAATTCACGAGAAACTGATTCTTCTCTTTTCAGGGCCAGAGAGAATTTCCTGGTGTCTTTGCTGCAGTGCCCAGTTGTGCCTCAGCAGCAAAGCACAGTTTTGAGGGGACAGCTCTGTCACCCTGGTTTTTTAAGATTTTCTAAGCCTTCTGATGTTGACATGCTTGTAGTGAACTTCCTCACACACTTTCTGTAAATAACTCATTGTTTTGCATTCCTTTATGGAGGAGGAGAGAGTTGATGGACTATTGGTTTGACCAGTGTCATTGGAGAGGTGGCACTGCCACCCTTCAATCCGCTGTCACTTTTGGAAAACTATAAATGTTGGAGCCAGAAAATAAACTTCCCTTTTTTCTTCACCTTGAGAACGGTGGTGAGCTTGTGTTCTTTTGTGTCCTATAGCGACACAGCTCCTCGCTGCAGTGACAGCCTGGCTCTGATGGAAAATGCCAGCTCTGATGGAAAAGTGCTGGATTTGCTCTGCTCAGCAGCAAAGGGGATGGAAAAGCTCCTGGAGGGAGCAGGGAAGGGGCAGCCAAAGCTGCCAGAGCCACGTGGTGACGTGGCTGCAGGGATGGCACCTGGGCTGGGACAAGGGAAGGACAAAGTGGCTCTCAGATGGAGTTGGGTGTTCTGCAGCTGGGGTGGGAAGAGGCTGGAGCCATCCCTGCCTTTGGGAGGCTGTGAGGGGCAGGAGATGATGTGTGAGGGGGCAGAGGGCAGCCCGTGCCAGGGATGCTGAAGAACTGGAGATCTGGATGGGCAGTTCACACTGAATCCCACCTCACAACAGCTTCGGCCAGAGCAGAGCAGGCACAAACTGGGGAGCAGGACAGCAGATCCCAGAGCTGGATGCCACCACCCCTGCACCAGGTCCCCTTCTAGTGTCCCACCCCCCAAAGCCCACCTTGCCCCCATCCACGCTCAGTGTCACACGCCAGCTGCCAGCAGGTGACTCCACACACAGGTGCCATTCTCAGCCAGCTGCTCCCAAGCAAAACAAAACCTCCTCCAGAAGGATTCCAGCAGCTAAAGGACGTTTCTCCAGCTCCAGGAAGAGCTGAATTAGCTGTGTGCAGTATTTAAATCCCCACATTTCGTGTAATCAATCCCCTGAGTTGAATCTCTGTTGCATGACATTTTTGCAGGAAGAACTGACTCTTCTCAGTTTGTGGGGTTTTTTCTTACTTCTCCCCTGCAGTTGGGCTTGGACTTATTCCCTTTTTTCGGGCCGTTTCACCATTTCCTCATCGCTGCCATTGGGGGCTGCAGCAGCAGTTCTGCAATGCAGGGCTGAGTGCCTGCAATTAAAAACTTGCTCCCAATTAACAAAACAACTTGGGGAGAGCCAGTGGCACCTGCTGTACCTGCTGCTGATGGCTGAAGGAGTTAACAGAGGGTTTCATTAGCGCTATCAGCAGCCAGCCACGCAGCTTTATATATAGCAAAGCTTATCATGAGCCAGGAGCCAGCCCGCCCTGGCCCCCCTTCCCAGCAGCTCTGAGGAACATCTGACTAAGCCCAGCTCTCTGACTAAGCCCAGCTTTTGGAGCCCACAAAGAGCAGCCAATCTATTCAAAGGGACTGTGGGAGAAAAGGCCTGGGCTGGTTTTGGGCACAGGAGGTTTAGGAATTGCCTGGGCTCTCGCTGGTAACCAACCCTGGGCTGGTTTTGGGTACAGGAGGTTCAGGAATTGCCTGGGCTCTCGCTGGTAACCCCAACCCTGGGCTGGTTTTGGGCACAGGAGGTTCAGGAATTGCCTGGGCTCTCGCTGGTAACCAACCCTGGGCTGGTTTTGGGCACAGGAATTGCCTGGGCTCTCGCTGGTAACCAACCCTGGGCTGGTTTTGGGCACAGGAGGTTCAGGAATTGCCTGGGCTCTCGCTGGTAACTCTGGCTCACTCTGGCCATCCCAATTCACTGGGAATTCTGGATCAGAGGCAAAAGCCTAAAAGACACTTGAAAGGTTCGAGGCAGAGGCCCAGCACAGACAGAATCAAATGGAGATAATGAGCTCCAGCTCGAAAGGGGTGACACTGCAGGGCTGTTCGCTGTGGTCAGTGAAGGGACAGCAGGATGTCACTGCTGAGTCAGCAGGAAGCCTCCAGCTCTGGCCACTGTCACTGTCCCCAGGCTAAAGGAAATGGCTGTGGCTCCGGGGCTGGGGGTGGCAGCTGTGACACCCAACCACGGCTGTCACCTCCACGCCCCCGCTGCTGTCACTGTCCCCAGGGCACCTCACACAGCCCCGTGAGAGACTGAGCCGAGGTGAAGGCACTGGGGGTTTGTGAGGAAAACAAAGGAAAAACCATTGGATTATTTTCTAAGTGCTTGTTGTCTACTGTCAGGTCTGTGCCACAGCCATTTCACACCCCTGTTCCACATCCAACTGTGTCTCTTGCTGTACACTCACTGCCCATCTTTGTGGTCCCATTTTAGTTAAGAAAGGTCTCTGCAGCAAGGCTCTACTTTGAATTATTTACTATTTCTCCTGCAAGCTCAGCAAAGGACTGAGGTCATCAAGACAAACACAGAGAAGGAAAAGAGACTCATCAGACTAGCCAGGGCACTAATCAAATAATTCAACACTGGACAGCAACAAAGCTCCAGGATTTGCTTAAACAATCTTAGAGGAACAAACTTTTCAGATAAAAACCACTCTGGCTGGTTTTAACGTCTCATTAATATCTTCTACAGTACTAAAGAGCTACCCATACCCCAAATTAATGGCATTTTACTGAACAGGTTGGGGAACCTTTCAAGCCAAAGCAAAACCTTGCAGTTCCATTTTCCCAAGTTTCCAGCACCCCCTGTCCCAACAGGCCTGCTGAAGTCACAAATTAGGGTCACCTTTCCCCGTGCACTGTCAGCAAATCAATCTGGGCTGCTTTTCAAGCAGGGCTCACACATAAATTAGGCAGTCTGCCATTGATTCACATGAGAAACCCTTGAGCAGTGGAGTGAAACACCAATAAAATCTTACAATTAACTTGAGAAGTTGCCTTTGGTTGCGTCCCAGCGGCCCTCCTGCTCCTGAGCTGCACAAAACATGTCCTCACACAGATGCTCCCTTGTAATGGCTCTGGATGAATGTTTAAAATTGCTCCTTGAAGACAAAAACTAACGACAGCCAAGGGGAAATACTCACAGACGAGTTTTCTGCTGCATCATGGCCAGCCTGAACGCTTGTGTTTCAGCTGCAGTTTCATTTTGGAGGAGAGAAGAGGAGGAAGGGAAAAAGCAAAAGCAGAAGCGTGCCTTGCCTGACTGTAGAGTCAGAAAAGGAGAACACACAAGTGCATGTGTGAGAATTCACTCCAACACGCCAAGAGGTGCAACACAGGAAGGAAGGAAGGAAGGAAGGAGGGCAGCAGGGCTGTGGCTTGAAGGTTTTCAGCCCAGCAGGTTGGAACCCTCACAGGTGTACCCAAAGTCCAGCACAGCTCTGCACTGCAGAAATCCAAATCCAAACCACGCAAGGAATGCGTGCTGGGGTTGAATGAAGGATTGAAGTGTGCACGGGGAGCTGTCTCACTGCTGCTGGTGCAGAGGCACCAGCTCACTGCTGACTCCCTGAGCTCCAGGTCCCTGCAGAGCCAGAACCCCACAGCCCCTGCAGGCAGGGACACCCTTCAGTGCCAGCACCAGGGACACCCTTCAGGGTGATTCCTGTGAGGAAGCTCAGCAGCACAGCCTTTGGCACATCTTTCACAGTCAAATCCATTGCTTGGCCAAGTTTAAAGAGACAGAAGGATCTTTTCAGTGCTGAAGATGGAAATGGAAGCTGATAATATGGAAGTTAATAGCAAAGGTTTTCCTGGGCTGGTCAGCTTGTTGGTGGGATGGGTCAGGAATTGCCAGCACAGAGCTGATCAGATCTGCAGCTTCAGGGAACCCAGCCATGCCCCTCTCCTCCTCCCTGCGTCCTTCATGGTGTTCACATGTCTCACACGTCCCTTGAGCTGCAAAAGTTCTTGCTTGTAAGCCTCCAGCTGCTCCCAAGCACAGCAACACAGATTTTTAGCTGTGTGACTGGAGGAGCAGTGATGGCACCACCGTCTCCAGGTTTCTAATTCCACTTTTCCAGCAGCTTCCCTGGCCATGGAGCTGCCAAAGGAAAAAGCTTTTGATGATAAGATGCTCAGACCATGGCAGAGGTTGCCCAGAGAAGCTGTGGCTGTGCCCATCCCTGCAGTGCCCAAGGCCAGCTTGGACAGGATTGGAGCAGGATCATCGTTCTGATAATCTCAAAGCTCTTCCCAATTTAAATGATTCTGTGATTCCATGTCCCTGCTCATCAGGGGGCTGGATTAGATGGCCTGTGAAGGTCCCTTCCAACCCAACCTGTTCCAGGTTCCTGTGGCTGCTGCTGCTCCCAGCACTCAGGGATCAGCTGCTCTAGAGCACAAAGGGTTTGCAGGCACAGCCCTTGCCTTTCTCATTCCTTTTGTCTCCCACACTGACACACCCACACATCACCCTGCAAACGAGGGGGAGGAGCAAGGAAAATTCACTTTTCCCTGAAGTCTGAACCAGTTTAATGATCAAACTCACAGGCACGGCCCAACCATGGCTGAGCCAGCAAAACTAAAATTGGGGTGCCAAAACTGGGCTGGGCAAGGGACAGCAGAGCAGCAGCTCTGGGGGGACAACAGGGCAGGACCCTCCCTGGGGTCTGCAGTGCCACATCTCTGCTGCCAGGGACTGTCCTCTGTCCTTTCACTGCCTCCCTGTGGGTCTGATGACATCTTCTCGATGTCAGACACACAGACAGACAGACAGACAGGATGTCCTCTTCCCGCTGAAGTCATGCCTTACAGACCTTATTCCTTCAGGCCTCCACCCCAGGTTCTCCCTTTCTTTAAACTCAGATTATTCTCCACAGCCCTGCTCAATCTTTTTCTCAGCTCCTGTCATGACCTTGTTAGCGTTCAGAAACACCTAACCACGAGAAAAGATTATGTGGGTGCTTTTATTGAAGAGCTCTGGGTGCCAACCTGGCTCTTCCAAGCCCTTCCCACTGACCAGCAGGGAAATTAAACAAGTACAAAACAATTACAGAGCTAATGAAGCAAATGCTGCCAGATGTTGAACCCAAATCTGACTCCGACCATACAGCCGAGGTGAACATGTTTTTATATTCTATAGTTATATAACTTTCATGTTAATTATTAAACTTATATTGTTCTATTGTATACATAGATTTCAGCCAAGCATAGCCCCCCTTTTAAATTTCCAACATTGTTTCTCATTATTCTTCTTATGGTTATATAATAATTATATTTAATTACTAAAAAATCATCACATCTAACAATTATATCATTTATCATGCTGCTTACGCAGGTGCAGTGATCTGGGAAAGCACAAAGCCCAACATTTCAGAGTCTATTTGAATATTTTCCCAGGCCCCACTATCAACCTGACCCACATGGCCCATCCCCATCCTGGGCTGGCAGCCAGGCAGGAGTGACTGTCACCAAAAAATCCCCAAAGCATCCCAGGAAAGTCCCCCTCTCTGGAGGTGTTTGGATGCAGCTCCCTCACACTGAGCCAGCTGCATCACACACTGACAAAAACACGAACCAGACACGATAAAAGTCACTTTGGGGATTATTTTTCAAGCCAAACAACAGCTCTTGATGTTCAGACTGAGCCACTGATCTCACGAGGTGAGCACAGGACCCTGCTCGCTCTGTACATCCCAGGGGCTCCCAGGAAGCATCAGCTTCAAACCAGCACATGCTGCAGTTCACACCAGGAAAAATCCATAGCCTTTGCAGCCTTTTCCCCCTGCAGCTTCCACTTAGCAAGTGTCTGTTTATTTATGTGTATTTCTATACATGTACAACTCTCTCTCCAATTTTTCACAAAGCAACACTAAAACTCCAACTAACAAAAGCTACCCCAGAACGTTCACCCTCCCCAGAGTCCCCTGGGAGCAGCAGCAGGCACAGCAAAAAGGTTCCTGACACCACAGCCACGAGCTCCTGGTGCAAACCTGGCTCTTCCAAGCCCTTCCCACTGACCAGCAGGGAAATTAAACAAGTACAAAACAATTACAGAGCTAATGAAGCAAATGCTGCCAGATGTTGAACTGAGGCCCCAGATGATTCCAGGGAACACCTGTTCCCTGCCTGGGGCTGTGTCCCGACAGCAGCCTGTGCACATGTGAGCAGGGATTCAGGGGAACAGCTGTTTTTCCATGAGCTGCTGGCTGAGCATTCATCAAAAGGCTGATATTCCAATTATTTATTGGGAATGGCTGCTGTGGGCACAGACAGCAGCTCCCTGCTCCTGCAGCACCAGGAACTGAAGCAACAGCCTGGCCCGTGGTACAGATTTAGCACCTGCCACCAGTGCTTGCTACTCCTCTTTTCCTCTGACATTCCCAAAGTTAGCAGATATATATTTACTCCCCAGAACTAACTTATGGCATCAACAGCACCAGCTTCAATTCTAAATCTGGCTCTGGGACATGAAATGCATCTGATTTTCTCATCCATTATTAAGTCCCAGGCATGTTAATAAGGCATTTATCTCCAAAAAAGATCATTACCCAGGCGGGTTTCTAGGGATAGTCAAGTTCTTTACAGCCTGGAGTCTTAGGACATAAATAGAAACTGCATTTACTATTAAAATTAAACCAACTGGGAATTATTAGAGAAGTAAAAGCCAAGCCTGCAGCGTGGTTGTGCAGGCAGCTCTGGGAGCCTGCATCAAATCCTGGGGATGCAGGCACTGCATTTCCTGCACAGAAACTGCAGGAATGCTGAGAGCCTGCATCCCCGGGACTGCCCTGCATCCCTGGCACTGCCCTGCATCCCTGGGACTGCCCTGCATCCCTGGCACTGCCCTGCATCCCCGGGACTCCCCTGCATCCCTGGGACTGCCCCTGCATCCCTGGCATTGCCCTGCATCCCCGGGACTGCCCCTGCATCCCTGGGACTGCCCCTGCATCCCCGGGACTGCCCTGCATCCCTGGCATTGCCCTGCATCCCTGGGACTGCCCCTGCATCCCTGGGACTGCCCTGCATCCCTGGCATTGCCCTGCATCCCTGGCATTGCCCTGCATCCCTGGGACTGCCCTGCATCCCCGGGACTGCCCTGCATCCCTGGGACTGCCCTGCATCCCTGGGACTGCCCTGCATCCCTGGCATTGCCCTGCATCCCTGGGACTGCCCTGCATCCCTGGGACTGCCCTGCATCCCTGGCATCGCCCTGCATCCCCGGGACTGCCCTGCATCCCTGGCATTGCCCTGCATCCCTGGCACTGCCCCTGCATCCCCGGGACTGCCCTGCATCCCTGGCACTGCCCTGCATCCCTGGCATTGCCCTGCATCCCTGGCATTGCCCTGCATCCCCAGGACTGCCCTGCATCCCCGGGACTGCCCTGCATCCCTGGCATTGCCCTGCATCCCCGGCATTGCCCTGCATCCCTGGGACTGCCCTGCATCCCTGGCATTGCCCTGCATCCCCGGCATTGCCCTGCATCCCTGGGACTGCCCCTGCATCCCTGGGACTGCCCTGCATCCCTGGGACTGCCCTGCATCCCTGGCACTGCCCCTGCATCCCTGGCATTGCCCTGCATCCCTGGCATTGCCCTGCATCCCTGGCACTGCCCTGCATCCCTGGGACTGCCCTGCATCCCTGGCACTGCCCTGCATCCCTGGCACTGCCCTGCATCCCTGGCATTGCCCTGCATCCCTGGCATTGCCCTGCATCCCCGGGACTGCCCCTGCATCCCCGGGACTGCCCTGCATCCCTGGGACTGCCCTGCATCCCTGGGACTGCCCCTGCATCCCTGGGACTGCCCTGCATCCCTGGGACTGCCCTGCATCCCTGGCACTCCCCTGCATCCCAGCTTCACAGACACTGCTGAAAGCATGAACAGGAGCCCTTGGTCTGCAGTGAGAAAATCAAATCCACCCTGAATAAACCATCGGCAACTTTTCATGCATAACACAGGGTTAGGGTTTCCTGGCAGGGGGGAGATTTTTCTTTGCTCAAGTCTGGAAAAGAATTCCTATCATAAAAGAGGAAGAGCATCAACAATAAAACCCCAAGAGGAAAATGCTGACACATGCTGAAAAAGCCACTGGAGAGAAAAATGACTTTAGTGAAGATGTTTCTGCAGCAGTTGGGGGAGAATAAATGCAGCAAGAATTGCCACCCTCTCCTATAATTTAGATTTTCAGTGCATTCACCACACCTCTAGGGGACTGATTTTCCATCATTTCAGCTCTGACCACTTTTGGGCTGGGAAAATTCAAGAAAACTCAATGAAACAGTGTCAGTCTGAGCTGAGCTTTTGGAGCATCTTTTAACACCTGGAGACTTCTCAAACTTCTAGCTTGCCCTGGATTTGGAGAAATGGAAACATATTGAAAAAGAAAACCAAATTACTGTCATCATTTTGGAGATGAATCCTACCTGAGACATGTGGGGCTGGGAAACCAAGCAGCCAGAAATCAGCTGGAAAGTGAAGGAGTGAGGGGCAGGGCTGGAAGACACAACTTAAATGTTGGAATCTCGATTTAGATCACCTGTGTTACATTCACAATTAATTATGGTGGCCACATTCTCCAACTTAAATTTAGTTCACCCGTATTCCATTCAAAATTCATTATGGGGACCACATTCTCCAACTTAAATGTTGGGATCCCCATTTAGATCAAGTGTATTCCATTCAAAATTCATTGTGGGGGCCATATTCTCCAATTTAAATGTTGGAAACTCATTTAGATCACCTGTATTCCATTCAAAACTCATTATTCTGGCCATATTCTCCAACTTAAATGCTGTAATCTCCATTTAAAACTCCTGCATTCCATTCACTCTTTAGCATCAGCTGCATGATAGAAACAATAAGCTTTAAATATAGTTTTATATTCAGCTCAGAAAAATCAATAAAGCATTTCTCAAGTTGGTGCCACTTCTGGTAAAATTAAGCTTAAAAATGGAGCTGAAAATGTAAAAATGTTGCTCGGTATCACCTGCAAATCACACAACAGCTGAACACCATTTCAGATAAATGGTTCTGACACCAGAGACAGAGCTGGGATGAAATCTACCCAAAAAGATAAGGATCCCTGATGGCTGCACTGATAACAGCCACAGAGCTGCACAAAGCACTGACAGCTCCAGCAGCAGAGCTGTCCTTCCCCTGTGCCCACCTCACCAACCATCCATCACCAGCAACATCTCACTCTGACAGCCCTCAGCAGTGACAGATTCATGTCCATTCCTTGAAGCAGTGACATTCACAGTGCAAAGGCTCCTGGTGAGTTGGAAATAATGATTTGTCACCCCTTCAGATCCCAGCTGGAAGTGGGGGCTCTTCCCCAGGTCCCACCAAAGCCAAGCCAGCTTTGCACCTGGGGGAATGGTTTCCCAGTGCCAGAGGCAAGGGATGGATGGGATTTTGGGAACTAATTGTGAGGGTGGGCAGCCCTGGCACAGGTGCCCAGAGCAGCTGTGGCTGCCCCTGGATCCCTGGCAGTGCCCAAGGCCAGGCTGGAGCAGCCTGGGACAGGGGAAGGTGTCTCTGCCATGGCTGGGGTGGCACTGGATGGCATTTTAAGCTTCTTCCAACCCAAACCACCCTGGAATTTTATCATTCTCAGAGGTGAAATCCAAATCTCATGCTCTGCTCCCTGCCCCACTTTGTGTGCCCACCCCTGGATTACGCCTCAGCCCAAAGATGCCCTGATCAAACAGGAAGAATTCATGTGGGGGATAAAAGAACCCCAAAAGCAAACAGATCAAACTCCCCAATAAAAGAACACACACACTCCCAACAAGCCATTAACCATCTCCCTTCTTCTTTGTTTGGGACCACGTAACGAATCCAGATAGAAATCCAACAAATTATAGCAGTCCAAAATACAGAATGAAAGTTTGAGAAATGTGGCAAAACCCATCAAAACTAGATTAAAAAAAAAAAAACAAACGAGCAAAACCTGGAAAAAAATATTCTCCAGTGACTCCTCTTGCCCCATTGAGTGTCTTGGTGCTAATTCCCAGCTCCCCTCCAAGTCTGGCCCTTTCCCCTCCCGTGCAAACCTCATCTCCATCAAGCCAGAGCTGTGCTCTCTAAGCCTCTGGCCTTGCAAGGCAGCAATTTTCTCACAAATAATCCTTCCAGTTTCATGCTTTTTCATTATTCTAGTACAGGAAATGGCTCAGAACAAAACTGAAGGCTTCCAGTTAGATATTTTTTGTTTAGTTCACCACCAAGCACACAATTGCTCTGGCTGGGTAATAGAATTGTTGTAATATCCATCAGAAGCTTCTAAAATACTGCAGAACTGCCTTTCCCCTCCCCCATTAAAAGGGAATTTTGTGATTATATTTGATATAGAGATATGACAGACCTCCCCTTATTTTTCTGATTCCAAGAGTTTCTGGAGCAACAGCTCGTGGGGCTCTGACAACAGTGGCTGAAAAAATCCTCGAATTTCCACCTGGAGCCTCTGCTGAGGAACCTGGTGCTGCACATCCACTCCCAGCAGAGGTACAGCCATCCTTCCCAAAGATGGCATTTCCATCATCCTGGTGTCACAAAAAGCAGGATCAAAGTGATGGAACATGACCAGAGCCACAGGTCACACAGAGGCCCTGAGCAGAGGTAAGGTGCCATCTGTTTTGAATGTTATTTTAGACATAATAGCCCAAACTTATTTTCTTAGTAACTAAAAAAGTTGGAAGATCAATGATTTTGTGCTATTGTTCTCAAGCAAGACCCACCTGATCAATAAATACTAAATTACAGCATTTTAATAGGTTTTTTAAAATGTATTTTGAGGAAAAAGTGCCCAAGGCCAGGCTGGACGGGGCTTGGAGCAGCCTGGGATGGAGGAAGGTGACCCTGCCCATGGCAGGGGGTGGAATGGATGATTTTAAGATTCCTTCCCACCCAAACTATTCCATGATTTAATGTAGAAATTCCAAGCGTGTGATGCCCCTGCCCATCTTGCCCATCTTACACTGAACATTAAACTCTGCTATTTGGAAAAAAATTTCCATTCTCAGCTGTGAGACGAACTCAGAGAGATCCATTTGCCTCCAATAATTAAATTGCTCCCAATGCTGCACACTGCAGGCAGAAAAGGGCTGAAGCACCACGAAACACAGAGAATTTTCCCTAACTTCTATCTAATGTCTGTTTTATTCCTTCTGAATGAAAACATAAATTTCATTACTGGAACAAGATTCAACTTTGGTTTTTTCCTATCTGAAAACCCAGTAATCACCACCTGAGCATCCCAGCTGTCAATGACAACAGCCCCAGGCTCTGATCTGCAGGAACTGAACAATTAGTAATTAATTAGAACAAAGCTGAGTAGTACAACACAAGCTAGAGTTATTAGAGAAGCAAAAATTAGGGTTGGGCCTCCTGCTATGTGTGAGCACAGCAAGCTCATGGTTTCTTCAGCAAGTTCACAGAAAACTTCCCTTAAAAATGTGATTTTTTTTTTCCCCTTTTCTCCTTGACGTGACAGCACAAAACTTCTGTCCCCAAAAATACCCCTGGTTCTCCACACCTCTGCAGGATGACAGGATGCCTTGTGACAGGCAGACTTTCTGCCTTGCCCAGTCCTCTGCTCCTTTCCACTCAGTTCTCCCTCTGAAAAAATAAAAAAAAAAAGTTCTTCTGCCTCCAAAATAAACCTCTGATCATCCTTGATACCTGGAAAATTCTTCACAGAGAGTAAAAATTGAAGAAACTGTTACTGCATTTCCATTCTTTGTTCACAGAGAGTAAAGTTTGATGAAAGTATTCTTGAATTTGATCTTCATCCCCATAAATTCTTGACTAACAACACCTAAAGCCACGCCCTGTGTGACAAAGAGGGAAGGAACAGCAGGGATGGGGTCCCCAGCTGATATCCCAGTTTTTGGCTGCTGTGATTGTGCAGAAGAAACAAGGATTTTGCACACGCAGCAATCGCCATTTCTTGTCCAAAGCACAAGCAGCAGCCTCGGGGGTCTCTGGGGATGGGCAGGTAACAGGAGCAATGCAGAGAGAGGCTGGCAGGCAGCTGCAAGGGAGTTCAAGTGGAAAAAAACTAAAATACACCCCAGAGAGGACCTTTGCAGCCACTTTAGTGCATTAGAGATGCCACTTACAAACGTGAGAACAGCAGAAAACAAGGTCTCTGTTCACAGCATGGAGAAATTATTGACAGAGTGGCCTGAGTAATGAAAAATGTTCCTGTATGTGGTGCTTTGGAGTGTTAAGGAAATCTGAATTGTTACAGCCAAAAAAACACTAAAATATTAATGAAAAACGGATGAAAAGTATGATATCAGTCCAACATCAGATCTACTCCATACCTTCACATTAATTGCCATTAAAATATATAAACAATCAAACCAGTGATAAGCTGGAAACTGAGCCATAAACACAGAAAAAAGCACAAAAAATCCCTGCCAATTTATTGGGTCCTGTAATCTTGGAGATCTCCAAACCTGCTGCTGATTGAGAGGACTAAGATTAAGATTAGAACCCTCCTTTAAAGGAGTAGTTCTCAGATAAACACATATTTAGATCAATGATTTCCCCTCCTTCCCCAAAATCTGTGCCACTGACTCCAAACGCAGGAACCTCTCTGGGGTGGAGAATGTGGATCATCAGATCAGACAGCCAAGGGCAGGACTGGTTTGGTTCTGATGGCTCTGCTGAAGAACTGCAGCAGGGCTTTTCTTCCTTCAGTCACACAGAAATAGAAAGAGCAACCTTCAATATTGAAATAGGTTTTCTGGCCAGCTTCGAGATTTGAAAACCTGAAAGGAAATAGAATCATAAAGTGGTTTGGGCTGGAGAGGTGTTAAGGATTCCTGGATCCACCGCAGCCATGGCAGGGACACCTCCCACTGTCCCCGGTGCTCCCAGCCCCAGTGTCCAGCCTGGCCTTGGGCACTGCCAGGGATGCAGGGGCAGCCCCAGCTGCTCTGGGCACCTGTGCCAGGGCCTGCCCATTTCTTCCCAATACCTCACTTAAATTTCCTCTTTTCCATCTTGAACCCATGACTCCGTGTCCCATCACTACAATTCCTGATGCAAAGTCTCTCCCTGATTCCTTGTGTTCCCTTCAGATCCTGGCAGGTGCTGGGAGGTCTCCACAGAACCTTCTCCTCTCCAGGCTGACCACCACGATCCATGCCACTCACTGCTGCTCAAAATCCCATCTGTGCCATAAATGTTGTTTTTGGGAGACCTGATTCGGCAGCAGGGACCTCACAGCTGTGGAAATACTCCCATAAAACCATGAGATTACTGCACAACCTTTTCCAAGTTCATATTCAGGCATAATCAGAGAAGTTTCATCTACTTTAAGCCTCTTTCCAAAATGCTGTTTTGTCACCTCTTACTTTTAACCATTCAGTGTTTATCCTATGAGGTTACACCTCCCTAAAGCATAAAATTGCGTCAAAGGGTGCAAATTGTCTGAAATGCATCAACCTATTGACAAGAAAGCCAGGAAGAGCCATCAGGAATACTTGCACACACACAGCCAAAACTGAAATGCCAAACCATTTCTGCAAGAGCTCCTGCTAAAAAAAAAAACAAAATATGTTTAAAGCACTAATGTAGGCCACAGGGCTAAAGCCAAATCTCCACAAAGTCAGTCCTGCTTTCCCAAGCCGGGTCCTAGAGCAGATTTCAGCGTGCAGGGACATCCCTGCAGGCAGGATTCCTCCCCAAAAGCAGGATTTAGCACATTCCCACTGGGATTCTCCAGGCTCCTCCAGGTTTAGCAGATTTACCAGCCCCTCCCAGTTTGCTGCTGGGGCCCTGCTCCAGTGGCCAGGCTCAGGATGCCATGGGATTTGAGCAGGGTAGGAGAACAGCTTGGAAAACTTATGTACAACCTGCAAACCTCCAAATGACTTCCACTGCTGCCCACACACTCAGATTCAGCAGCTCAGAAACTCGAGGAGAGGGAGCTTTTCTTGCCCCAAAGAAGAGGAGAGAATGATAAATTAAATACCAGCACTATATTTAGAAAATAAACTCTTTCCGCTGCAGTTCTAATTCGCCGAGTGTCACAACATTTTGAGTTTCCTTGGAAATATTATCTGCAGGGGAAAAAAAACCCACATTTAAACATGGCACATTCTCACTCACATTTCCAGCTGCAGCAGAGGACAGCTCCAAAACACTTCCCAGGAAAACGTGGCACAAGGATTCAGTGTCAGTCGCTGCTCCTGCCCCTGGGCTGCACCAGCCCTGCATCCCTGACACTCCATCCACACATTTTCCAACTCCCACCTTTTACTATTCCTAGCCCCACTAAACTGACAGATTTTGGGTTTAGGTTGGTTGATTTGCATTATGAAAGGAAAAAAGAAATGTTTTTCTCCTCAGAGAGCAGCAGAGTGAAGGTTGGGAGATGCTGAATGGCCTCCTTTGATGTGAGAGGTTTACACTCGACCTTCTGTTTTCCTTCCTGGATATTTATATCCCGTTGGCTCCCACAGCTGAATAACAATGAGATGCACACAGTGACCTGCTCAAGTGAAGCTTCGATCCCTCTCCTAAAAGTGAATCCATGGCACTTGGTTCCAACAGTTTTGGGGAGATAAATGACTAATTTTCAGCTTAATTTAGCTCTCTTGGCATTTCAGCAGCTAAATAGATTATTCCAAGCAAAAATTTATCACTTCAGTAATTCCAACGCATCGCCTCAGAAGGCAGGGATTAGTGCTTCAAAGCCACAAAATTAATCCCAAAAAATTCTTCCCTGGGAGGGTGGGGAGCAGAGCAGCTGTGGCTGTCCCTGGATCCCTGGAAGTGTCCAAGGCCAGGCTGGAGCACCCTGGGACAGTGAAGGTGTCCCTGCCATGGCAGGGGTGGGATGGGATGGGGTTCGAGGGGTTTAAGGTCCCTTCCAACCCAACCCATTCTGGGATTCCATCATTCCATCCAATGCACCAATGTTTTGACCCAACATCAAAACAAAACCGTGAAAAGACATCAAAACAACCCCTGGAAAAGGGGAACATTTCGTGTGTCATTCCCAAAACACACAAATGGATCTGGAAGTAGAACTTTATGGCTCATTTCTTCCTCACCATGAAAACTACTTAGAAAACAGTAAATTTTCTATGTAAATAACTGTCAAAGCACTCTCATGATGTCCCAACACTCACTTCTGAGACATTTCCAGGATTTTTAGTTGTCTTTCTACTGCTATAATCTTTAATTCCTTTTAATCAACATGAACTACACTGTTTAGCTGAAAGTAAGCCAAGTTTTAGTTGGTAATAAAGCAGAATACAGACAAGAGAAGCAAGGCACCAATGAAAGATGGAAAAGAGGAAGAGATTCCATTTGAAATGAGGACAAAAACCCTGATTCAGGGAATCTGTTGCTTTCCAAGGAAAGTGAACCCTGGAGCATCCTGTCATAATGTGACAATCCCAGATTCTGGGAACTCCACTGCAAGCTCACAGAGAACTCCCAGAAATGCTCAGGATCAGCTGGAAATATTCTGATTTGATGTTAACCATGTGGTCATTTGGAACAGGAAAAACCAATATTTCATATCCATTTGCATTACAGAGCAGCTCTGCAGCCCCCACAGGGTAAATATCCATTACTCAAATTATTTCATTGCAACCACATTGAAATTGCTTCATTATATTATTTTAATTGTGAGTAACTTCAGGGAAATCTATAAAACAGAAAATAAAATATAAAATATATAAAATAGAAAAAATTCTGCAGCAAGGCAGAATTTTTGAATGGATCTGCTGAAATGCCTCAAAAATAGCAAAAAAAAAAAAAAAAGGGATTTCCTACATTCAACATTTAAATCAACTTTATGGAAAGCCTGGAGCCCCTGGCAATGGAAGAGCTAAGCCTGTAATATTTTTCCCTTCTTGTAAACCCAAGGATTACAATCACTTCCCATGCCTGTGTTTAATGCAGCTAATACAGCCAATACATATTTATTGGAATTCTCCATGCAAACCCAGCAAAGCCCTCAGAAACTGAAGCCAAAAAGCATTAAAATGATCTTTAAGTCTTCTTTAGGCCTGATTCAGATGTGTATTTTACAGGGGCATCACTAATGTGATAATCCCAAATTCTGGAGACTCCACTGCAAATTCACAGAGAATTCCCAGAAACGCTGAGGATCAGCTGGGAATGTTCTGGTTTGATGTTAACTTGGGTAAACATGTCATTTCAAACCCTGTTCGTACTGGAAGGTGTCCCTGGGGAGCTGCTCGTGCCAACGTGCCACAAGCTGAGGTCACACACAGCACCCAGGGACTTCCCACTGCTATTTTGGTGTCCCAGGGATCTTCTCCATGCCCTGGGGAAGGGAATTCCCCTGCCCTGCAATGGCAATGCTGGGCACAGCCACAGGCACTGCTGCTGCAAAAACACAGAGCTTTTAGTTCATGGAATCATGGAATCATCAAGGCTGGAAAAGCCCTCTGAGATCACCAAACCCAACCTCACCTCTGCCCCACATCCCCAAGTGCCACATCCACGTGGATTTTGAATCCCTCCAGGGATGGGGACTCCAAACTGCCCTGGGCAGCTGTGCCAGGCCTGGACAAACCTTTCCATGAGGAAATTGTTCCCAAAATCCACCCTGAGCTGCCCTGGCCCAGCCTGAGGCCGTTCCCTCTGCTCCTGTCCCTGTTCTCTGGGACCTGTGCCCTCCTGGCAGGAGCTGTGCAGAGCCACAAGGGCCCCCTGAGCCTCCTTTGCTCCAGGTCAGTGTGGAACACCTCAAAATCCCATTTCTGAGCATTGCTTAGGTTGGAAAAGCCCTCCAAGAGCACCAAGTTCAACCCCAGCACTGCCAAGGCCACCAGTACTCCCTGATCCAAGTGCCACCTCCACACATCTTTTAAATCCCTCCTGGGATGGAAACTCCACCACTGCCATCTAGCAATTTTTAAAAGAAGATGTTTGAATGATCAAATGATGAAATTCAATAGCTATTTTATCTACAGATTCATGAAGAAAAAAAACCAACAAATTCTTCACTTTGTCAGGAAGGAAGGGCACAGGGAGCCGATTGATCCTCTGTCTGGTTATTGCCATGGATAAACAAACAGAGGAAAACCACCACAGGTTTCAAAAGTTAATCATGGGAAGAAGGGTATAGAGGTTAGGGCTTTGTTGCCAATTCCAACTTCTTCACCTTCTGAAAGGCAGGTTTAATTAAACGTATGTTATTTAAATACAGTCCTTGAAAAGAGCCCAATGCTAAGGTTATACTCAAGTAAAAATTCATGTTTTCCTGAGTCATGATTGCTCCTTATCCTCCTGAACTCACCGTAAATCTTGGAAACTCTTTTTAGACACTACAGCAAAAGCAGAACTTCCCAAATCATGTAGAGGGCTAAAAATATTTCAGCAAGTTCCCTCAAAGTCCAAAGTGTCTGTGAGAAAAGTGCTTTTCCCACAGATACATTCACAATATCTACCATTTAGAACTAGTCCATATTACTTCTAAAGAGCACAGGTGGGAATCACCACCATCAAGCCTTCAAATAAAGTGTAAATGCAGATGTGGAAGGGTAAAAATCATGGAATGGGTTGGGTTAGGAGGGATTTTAGAGCTCATCCTGCCATGGGCAGGGATGATTCCACCATCCCAGAGTGCTCAAAGCCCCAGTGTCCAACCTGGCCTTGGACAATCCTCTCAGATCTGAATTCTGATGCTTTGATACTTTGGAAAGTTGTACTGGAGCTTTAAGGGTCTTTAATACCTAAACAAGGTTTGGATGTGGGTTTGAATAACCATAAGGAATAGTTCCCCACTTGCACAGGACTCACTCCTCTTAAAATAAATAAAACTACATAAAAATAAATCTAATAAATCAAAATCATGATCTAGCTTACCAAGCAAGCTTGACTTTCCATTGGAAATTCTAATACATGTCCCCAGCTCTCCACACTGCTGGGCTTGGCTAAGCAGAAGCCATGTGAAATAGGTGTTATTAAAATGCCATATGCAGCATCAGATGGTATTTCCTTCCACAGTTCAGTTTCTCAGCTCTGGAGGAAAAGAAATGGTAATTCTATGCAAAATAAGCTGTGAGTCACAGCACACAGCTTTTGCAATTATCAAATTCCCCACTTTTATTTACATGGGTTTGAGTTCCCTTAGACAGTTTAAAAACTTCCTGAGCAAAGGAAGACCAAAACCAATTTCAGAGATTTCTGGATAAAGAAAATAGAGAGAAGTGGTACCATGAGGACTGGCCAAGGAGCTCAAGATTAAATAAGCAGGGATATCACATGGAGGAAATGATGGGATGCATGGATACTTCCTCCAGGGTTGTAAAATACATCCCAAAAACTTTCAACTTCCCAGAAAGACTCAAAGTGTTGTGATTTTATACCCCCCTCCTACACACCTTTCATGGGGGCTGTACACAAAACTGAGGACTGCAACAGACTTTTTTTAATCTTGCACTTAATAGCTTAATAAATGCAATTAATGCAGCATTTCTTATATGCTTCTGGCTTAATCCCAATTATTTCTGTAAGTCTGCAGGCACCTGCACCTGACCATTAGAGAAACACCCACTGCCCTTTGGTTTTGTTGCTGAGAAAATTTGGAACATGTGGCAGAGCTGCAAGCAGAGTAAAATAAAATAAAATTTAAAAATAAAATAAAAACAGTAACATAACATAAAATAAATAAAATAAAAAAAAATAATAATAATTCTTGACTACATCAAAATTTGCTATTTCTCCTTTTTCCACAAGGGCCCATATTCTCCCTGCTTGCTGTGGTCACGCTGCAGCAGAGCTGCTGTGGGTTGGTTTTTGTGGTTTCCCACCTAGAAGTGGGAGAGGAGGCTTTGATCCAGGGCACAGCTCCCTCCAGAGCCGGTGTGGTCCTGTTTGGCTCAGGAATGGCCAAAATGGAACACCTGGAATGGTGAAATAGGACCCAAACCTCTAAAAAAATGGAATTAATTCTTCACAGAGCAGGGAGACAAAACAATTCCTGCTCCAGCTGGGCACCAAGGACAAATGATCCCAATCTCAGCCCAGGAGCACAAACCCCGTGGGCTGCAGAGAGAAAAACAAGCAGGGTGGGACTGCAGGGGCTAAAGCTGGAATGGGACAATGAACTGCAAGGTGCAAATGGAGCAGAACTGATCCCAGGGACAGAGCCCGTGCCCCCTCGTGCATTTTGGGGCCATTTTGGTTCATCTTGGGTGCAGCCCTGGCTGGGCTCTTGTGCTGCCCAAGGCGGATCCATGGAGGAGATCCTTGGAATCAATCCCTGCTTTATTCTGTAGCTCTGTTCAGCCTCTGCTCTGGGGCAGCCTGAACATCAGGAAGGGGCTGAAGAATCCCTGAGGGAGCTGGGAAGGGAATGGAGAATCCCTGAGGAGCTGGGAAGGGAATGGAGAATCCCTGAGGAGCTGGGAAGGGAATGGAGAATCCCTGAGGGGCTGGGAAGGGGCTGGAGAATCCCTGAGGGGCTGAGAAGGGGCTGAGCCTGGAGCAAAGGAGGCTCAGGGGCCCTTGTGGCTCTGCACAGCTCCTGCCAGGAGGGCACAGCCGGGGGGTCGGGCTCTGCTCCAGGGAACAGGGACAGGAGCAGAGGGAACGGCCTCAGGCTGGGCCAGGGCAGCTCAGGGTGGGCACAGCAGAAATTTCCCCATGGAAAGGGTTGTTGAACCCTGGATTTCTCCATGGAAAATGCTGAACCCTGGAAGGAGCTGCCCAGGCAGGTTTGGAGTCCCCATCCTTGGAGGTGTCCAAGGAACCACTGGAGGTGGCACTTTGATGGTTGAGGTGGCATGGTGAGATTCAGCTGAAAGCTAGACTTGATGGTTTTGGAGGTCTTTTGATCATCTTTTCATCTTTCTGTGGTCTTTTCCCACTTAATGATTCCATTTGAAAGCCAATTATAAATCCCCAATGAAGTGTTTGCAGCATCCCCCTTGCCTCAGCGTGACAGAGGCCTGTTCACCACGGTGCCCTCCAAACACAACCCTGAGGGGGCTGGGCAGCCTCAAAACAGAAATCACCAAATAAAGCTGCCTCCTTGCCTTGTACTGATCGCAGTGAGAAGAAAAGAGGTCACGTCAATTCAGCTGAAGCTGGTTCAAAGTGTGTTTTTAGGTTATCCTGCACATCAGCACTGTCAGCGCGATGAGCAGACGCCTGGCTGGGCTTGGGCACAACCCCCCCTTTGCTCCTGACTCCTGCACCTCAGAGACACCATTAAACATCAGCCAGGTAGCACAGCTGTAATCCAAACAATCCAATCATAAATTACAAATTTATATGATTTGTATATAAAAATTTCTATAATTTTGATAATTTTTACAAGCAGATAATCACGGGGTGTAACAAACGGTATTGGAAAAATCCCGAAGGAGCTGAAAGAGCAGCAGTGAAACAGGAATTGAGCCTGCAGACAAAGCCCTGAGGGCTGCTACAGCCCCTGCTGAATATACAGAGCCCACTGGAGTTGGTTGGTTTGGAACATGAAGGTTTTCCTCTGCAAGCCAAGCTGACAGCAAACATATGCTCAAGTGCTGCTGCAGCAGCCAGTGAAGCCTCGTTACTTTGTAGCAATAAATATTAAATAACTACATATGTTAAATAAATATTTTTAAATTATAGCACCAGAATTATTATATTGAATAACATTTCATAACATCATATTGCTAAATAATAATAAATAATGAATAAATATTCTCATTTTTTTACTTCAGTTGGGCACAGACTGGGTTTGAGTAAGTGCCTACATCAATGAGCATCACATGGATATCACAGCTGCTTTCCTGAAGGAGACAAATGCTGTACAAGGTTATCATCATCAATAAACCACCTGGAAGGTCAATATTCCCTGATTTACAGTGCCAAGGTTTTTTTCCTGACCCCACAGAGAGAGAGAGCAAATAAAAATGAAAGGTTGTGCTTCCTGCAGACCTTGTTTGTACCATTCCACCACACCTGGGCCATTCCTGTGCGTGGCACCCCCCTTTTCATCCCAAATTCACCCATGAGCTGCAAACCTTGCAGGTCTGCAGCTGAATACTCTCAATTATTGCTGCAGCTCGACCTGGCAAACAAACAGGAGTGGCTTTTCTTTATCTTCCTACTCCATTCCAGCCCAGGCTCAGCTGGGGCTGATATTTGCTGCCCTCATTATCAGTCTTGCCTCCCAACCAGTACAAGCCATTCTGAAAAGTTTTATCTGGACAAAACCAGCAAAATTCCTTAAACCAGGAGTAATTTGTGGATGAGCCATAGTACAGCAGAGCCAAAGAAAAGCTTCAAAGGTTTGGGCAGAAAGGGACCTTAAGGACCATCCAGTCTGCCCATTTTGCACTCCAGACAGAAGAGAATTCATCAGGGAGAATATTCAGCTCCTTATCATGAGTGATGCTTTCTCATTTCAACTCAGACCTTGCCACCTAGGCAGTAATCCTCAAAAAACTGACATTTAGAGAGAGAAACATCTCAGCTTTGGGATGGGAAGAAGCATTCACCAGAATAGCTGCAAGAGCTCAAAAACTGCGTTCTCCATGTATGTGGAAAAAAACCAAGTGAAGAAAAACCTCCTCAGAACAGCGTGACCCTGCTGGAGAAAAGGGCTGCTGTGTTTTCCCACCGGTGCCTGGAACAGACAAAAGTGGAAGCTGATGACTAAAGGAACAGCTAAAAATACCCCAAGTAGTCTGGATCTGAGAGTTGTGTGCCCTCACTGCAATTAGCAAATTGCATATTCAGTTTCACTGACACTAATGAGTGCAGCCGAGTTCATCTACACCTCAATTAACTTCAAGAGACGCTTCTTTTGCACAAATAATGGCAATTCCTCCTTGCCTTTGCACAGTCCCTCTTTCTGCCTGACCCCTCGGGCAGTAAATCACTGCCTCCTCCTTGGCTTCAAATAGGGTTTGGAGGGATGAAATGGCTGAAAGAAAATAGCAAAATGCACTTCCAACACAGGGAGGAAGGGAGAAGGAAATCTTGCACTGGATGGGAGCAGATGGATGCCAGCAGGCTTTGGGATACAGCCCTAATTGTGTGTGTGCATTTAAGGAAAGATTCATTGAAGGAAATGTCCAGGCGCCTCTGGTATTCTCTAGGACCTTTCCAGGTCTGACCACCACGTTGTATCAGAGGTTAAAAATCAGTTTGCAACTCAAGTGGGAAGACAAATTTCAGCCTGTGCAAGAATTACCCGGAGCAGAATTAGCAGGTGGGGTCAGAAGGCTGCATTTTGCCACTGCACACAAAGTCCTCGTAGGTCCTTCTCTACATGGCTCCTTGAAGGAGACAAGAAGTCCCCTTGGTGGGGACTGGACTTTAAAAAAGGGCAATGTAGTGTTTGATCAGATCATTTCAAGCATTCCAGTTAAAGCAATGAAATGAAGGCATCATTCAGAGGGGAGGAGGAGGAACTGGATTGATGGTGCCTGGCAAAATAAGATGAGAAATAAATCAAGAGATGAGATTTCAAGCCCGAACCACCAGTGAAGATAACGCTGAGGATCACCTGGATACCCATGGGAGCAGCAGCCTGGGGGAGGACACAGGGATGGGCCCCAACCCTGCCACCACCAGAGCTCCCTGCTGGATTTGCTCTTTATCCCACCTGCTCCTGACACACAGTCACAGAATCATGGAATGTTTGGGATGGAAAGGACCTCAAATCCCACCCAGTGCCACCCCTGCCATGGCAGGGCCACCTCCCACTGTCCCAGGTGCTCCAACCCCAGTGTCCAGCCTGGCCTTGGGCACTGCCAGGGATCCAGGGGCAGCCCCAGCTGCTCTGGGCACCCTGTGCCAGGGCTGCCCACCCTCACCATCAACTTTCCCTTTTGTTCAGACGCTGACAGCACTAATTAGCAGAGAAGTGTGCAAACAGATGCTAATTTGAGGCAGTATCACTCCGTTTGGCAAGAGGCAGTGGCTGATGGAAAATCCAGCTATTGATTTTCCTATCGGCTGCTGTCATCACTGCTGCCTGCGAATAAACAACCCCCAGAATATTTGCTTTCCAATGACAGCTGGTGTCAGCATCAGTATGCATTTGCTGTCGTGCTTCCTGCAGAATAAACTGATATTTTGCTATTTAATGTGTTTCAAAACCATCACTGGGATTCCTGACGGCATTGTGCTATGGAATGAACGGGGATCTTCCAGCCCTGGCAAAGCACTGAGCATCCACAGCCAGCTCCCATTCAAATCCTTAAAAACTCTTTTCAAGACATGGCATTTAAAAGAATTGCTCCTTTTGAACATATTTACTAAGGGACAGAAGAAAACTCTCGGTGAATACCAGCACAATAATCACAGCAATAACACAGAAACATCCTCTTGGGAAATATTTAGCACAAGTGAGTTTTGAGTGCTGCTCGGGGTATTTACAGCTCACAAAAAGCTAATTTTGGACTTGTAAGGGATTTCTGTAATTATTGATTTCTCCTCCTTACTTTGAAAGTTGGATTTTTGCAGAAAGGGCTGGGGTTTTTTTGAGGATGGGGATAAATAAAAGCAGAGTGTTTTCCCTTGACAGCTGCCTCAAAGGCACATAAAACACAGAGCATGGTCCCACTTGGAACCTCCTTGGAGTGAAACTCATAACAAAGCTGTGGATTTGACCATCACAGTCAGAGATACTGAAATTCCATCCAAAAATATTTCTGGGGGAAAATACCCTTTGGTGAAGTGTGGCTTGTTACCATGGGAATAACTCTTTGGACTGAGCTGCATCCTGGACCTAAGATCAAAGAGAATTATATTTCTATTTTGGAAATAAGAAGTGGCTTAAAAATAAAATAGAAATGCAGCATTGGTGCAGGACATGGAGTCCCAAATGTGCAGGGTTTATTTTCCTAAATAAACCAGCAGCTGAGCCAGGCCAGAGCCCACAGCCTGGCCCAAGCACCAGCAGCATCCACTGAAATCCTGCCCTTGGAAAGCTCCTCCTGGTGTAAACCCAATAATATTTTATATATAAAACCAGTTGTTCTCTCAGAGTGCATTTTGCTTTTTGTTTTTAATTAGAAAGGAGCTTTTATCTCATCCAATGTTTACTCTGATCCCAGAGAGCTGGCAGGGCTCTGCCTGGGCCATCAGGCTGTGCTCCCAGGGACCTGCTGGTGGCCCCAGTGCCACAGAGGAGGCACAAACACCCGGGGCTCTGCCCCAGACAGGCCTGGTGGCCACTCAGACCCCGATGTGGCACTTGGGGCACTCATTTCCCATCACACATGGAGCACACAACACCAGGGGGACAAGGGGGTGCCAGGTGGAAAGGACATTTCACAGCACAGCAGGAGCAGCAGCCAAGGCACCACAGAGACTCTGGGAATGGCTCTGTCCCCTGCCAAGGGATGCTGGGGACACTCAGGTGTCCCTGGGGAGCTGCTCGTGCCAACGTGCCACAAGCTGAGGTCACACACAGCACCCAGGGACTTCCCACTGCTATTTTGGTGTCCCAGGGATCTTCTCCATGCCCTGGGGAAGGGAATTCCCCTGCCCTGCAATGGCAATGCTGGGCACAGCCACAGGCACTGCTGCTGCAAAAACACAGAGCTTTTAGTTCATGGAATCATGGAATCATCAAGGCTGGAAAAGCCCTCTGAGATCATCAAACCCAACCTCACCTCTGCCCCACATCCCCAAGTGTCACATCCACGTGGATTTTGAATCCCTCCAGGGATGGAGACTCCAAACTGCCCTGGGCAGCTGTGCCAGGCCTGGACAAACCTTTCCATGAGGAAATTGTTCCCAAAATCCACCCTGAGCTGCCCTGGCCCAGCCTGAGGCCGTTCCCTCTGCTCCTGTCCCTGTTCTCTGGGACCTGTGCCCTCCTGGCAGGAGCTGTGCAGAGCCACAAGGGCCCCTGAGCCTCCTTTGCTCCAGGTCAGTGTGGAACATCTCAAAATTCCATTTCTGAGCATTGCTTAGGTTGGAAAAGCCCTCCAAGACCACCAAGTTCAACCCCAGCACTGCCAAGGCCACCAGTGCCCCCTGCCCCAAGTGCCACCTCCACACATCTTTTAAATCCCTCCTGGGATAGAAACTCCACCACTGCCATCTAGCAATTTTTAAAAGAAGAGGTTTGAACGATCAAAATGATGAAATTTAATACTCATTTTATCTAGAGATTCATGCAAAGAAATCCTGTCCTGGGAGGGTGGGCAGGCCCTGGCCCAGAGAAGCTCCTCCATCCCTGGAAGCGTCCTCAGCCCAGCTGGAGCAACCTGGGGCTGTGGAAACGTCCCTGCCTATGGCTGGAAATGGAACTGGGTGAGCTTTAAGGTCCTTTCCAACCAAAACCACACAGAAAGGCTCTGCAATTCCTTACATGACACTTAAGGCCTTCAAAATATGAAAGTCAAGCAGCCAACCTGACTTTCTTCTGAATAACCCTTCCAGATGAAACCCAGCATCTCCAGAATCTCCAGCAGGATCAGTTATAACCACAACCCCCCCAATATTTTCACTGCTTCTGTTTGTTCTACATTTCCATCCCGTGTTTTGACTAATCCTTCCCACTCCCTAACAAATCAATTTCTCTAAAACATGGAAACTTTCAAAGCAAGTCTCTTTCTGAGGTACTTGAAAGACACTTCAAACTCTGTTTCAAGCATCTCTCCAGCTCCTTGTGTTCCCTGCTCCAGGAATTTTGGGGATTTTTCCCCTGGTACGTCTGCACCACAATCTCCAAAGCACAAATACATCCCCACACTTCTAAGCCCGAACCACAGTCCCAGTTTCACAAAAACAAATCACACCCTGGTACACTTCAGAGTAAAAAAATACAGGCCCAGGAGACTAAGGAAGGAGATCCTCCAAATGCTATTTCCCTCAAATTATTCATATTTTGCTCTTCTATAGCTCTCCCCTAATATTTTTAATTTTTATTTAGTATTCCTGGAGCGCTCATTCCAAATCAATCAACAGACAGCTTATCAAGGTAATTTTGATTAATTTCCAGTCCTTCAACTTAACTAGATGAGCTACATTTCAGCAAGATTAAAACTTTTTTTTTTCCTATATTTACCTCCTTTCCAAATGATGCAGAGATGCCCAAGAGCTGCTGCCCCACAGGACCCATTTTTTCAGATCAGCTGAACTCTGCTGCCTCTCAGACTGGTCTTTGAGGATAGACTGACTCCAAAAAATGGGAGAGCTTTTTATAGAAGACATTCAGATAGTGCAGCCCCACAGTGAGCATGGAAAACCTGAATGTTGAATATTTTGCTTGTGGCTTTAACATGTGATAGAAGCTCACCCCATGGATTCAGTGGAATAACCTGACAGGCTCTGGCCATGCTAGAACACCAAATTCTTCCTCCTGTGACTGGAAAATAAATGGTCAGGCTGATCAATGATTGGCTGAAGCTGCAACAAAGCGAAATCCCCTCTCTTATTCACCAGAGGACCTGGCCACGTGTTTGTATCCTAGGAAATATCAGAGAAAATCTACTTGCGTTTTTTTTACAGAAATATTTCAAAATTATAAATATAAATAAATATAATGTAAATAAAATGTAAATATAATGTAAATATGCAGGCTGATCAATGACTGGCTGAAGCTGCAATGAAGTGAAATCCCCTTTTATATTCACCAGAGGACATGGCTCCATATTTGTATCCCAGGAAATACCAGGGAAAATCTACTTGTGATATTAAATATAAACATAAACATAAACATAAACATAAATATAAATATAAATATAAATATAAATATAAATATAAATATAAATATAAATATAAATGTGGCACTTGGGGACATGGGACAATGCTGCAGGAATGGTTGAACTGGATGATCTTACAGCTCTTTCCCAACTTTATCAAGTGTAGGCCTCCTAAATATTCCAAATTGTGCCACGTTCCTTTCCTGAAAGGCCACAAAAGAATCACACTCATAATGCTGAAAAATAAACTGGACAAAACAATGGGATTGTAACTCATTTCTGGCTGGTCTTGCACCTATTTCACTGTCTTAACTTTCTGGCCATATCACAGAACTAAGCTGCATAAAGATTTATATAAGTATAGATAGAGTTATACCTATATTTTATATTTATATATATGTACACATGTATATATGTGTGCATATATGGATAGATTTATATCTATATTTTATATTGTATACATGTACACATGTATGTATGTATATATGTACAGATTTTTATATTTTTATTGTATATTTTATGTTTTATAATATTGCATATTGTATGTTTTATATATATGGATTTATATATTTTTATATTTATATACGTACATATGTATAGATTTTTATATATTATATTTATATATATGTACATGTGTATATGTGTTCATATATGTATAGATTTATATATATTTCATATTTATATATGTACATGTATATATACATGTATATATGTGTGCATATATGTGCAGATTTTTATATATTTTTATGTACATGTGTGTATATATATGCATATGAGTGTGCATATATGTATAGATTTTTATATATTATATTTTTATATATGTACATGTGTATATATATGTATATGTGTGGGCATATATGTATAGATTTTTATATATATTATATTTATATATATGTACATGTGCATATATATATATATGCGTGTGTGCATATATGTGTGTGTGTGTGTGTATATATATATATATGAAGTATGTATTTCTGGGGATTTAAAGTAAATATTTCTGGAGAGCAGAGAGCCAAGTCTAATAATCACCAAAATTCATGGTCACTAAACTTAGGTCAACACCAAGTCAATTCCTACTCTGCAAAAAAAGCACTCAAAAATCAGAACAGACCCCAAACCCACACAAAATGGAGCCACACTGGCTCCCAAGGGACCTTCTGTCCACAGGTCAAGTACAAACTACAAAGTGCTTTTGTAGAGATGAAATTAAATCATAAATATCCTATTAAATTAACCCCACTATGTCTGAACAGAACCTTTCCAACCAACCTAAAATCTTGAGAGATACCTCAAATTTTATTTTGGGAAAATTCTTTAGCGTTACCATCCACTGATCCTTTAAATGTTGGTTTCCCTCTCGCACACCCAGAGCTCTGATTCTTTCAGGGAACCAACTAAAGGCATTAACTAAAAATAAAAAGCAAACGAGATCAGCTTAAGCAGCTTCCTTAAAAAACATATCCTATTTCACAGCACGCTCATTAATGGAACAGAAGTGATATTTTGATATCATGATTAAGAACAGTTCATTTTGAGCATCTTGCTCACCAGCAGATCAAGGCAATTAACTGGCAATTTGCTCACTAAATGACTTCCCAAGATGTGCTGCTGAGATAAGGCAAAGCTCTTTTTAAAGTGACTTTGAGCCAGCACAAGATGGACCTGCAGGGAGTGTTTTTATAAACAATGTGCAAGTGGATTCTTCAGTAGTAAAGGAAAGCTTCTGCTTCAGGAGTAATGACAAGAAAATATTAATTTATGTGGAACAGCAAGACACTGGGGGGTTTTCTCCTTATTTCCCAAACTGTAACCACTATAAATTATGCTGTGATGGAGAACACATCCAAACCATCTTTTTTAGAATATATAAAACTCAAGTTCTTGTTTCTTTCTATTTTAACCATGGGACATAGGTGGGAGCTGAGGGCAGATAAATCCCTTTTCCTGCTCTGTAATCCTTCTGCCCCAGCACTCAGTGCTTTTCCCAGTGCTGCTTCACAAGGAGCTGTGCTGGCTCTGGGTGACAGAAACAAAAGAAATGTCATCCTTCAGGGGCTGGGAAGAGGACCCGCTTTTTGTTCTGCACTTTGGGCTACAGCTCAGTTTGGTGTTCTCCATGACCTTCCACCCCAGCTCAGCCCTCACCCTTCTCCTCCAGGCTGTTCTTCACATCCTCACCTTGAATTTGGCTCTGGCCAGCCCCAGGATGTGGATGTCCCTGTGCAGAGCATCCCTGCCCTGCAGCACAGCAACTGTCACCACATTTCTCTTCACAGAGAAAAGCAAGGCACAGTTCTTCCCAAGAACATTTCTGAGTTTCACATTCTCTGAACCTCAGAGAAAGGAAAACCAATTCTTATCTCATTTACTGCTCCTGTGTTGCTCACAAGTGGAGTGCATTGTGGAAGGTTGTTTACCTGAAGGGAATTGATAACTGGATTCTGGTGTATTTTGATTCACTGACCAGTTGAATCCATGTGTGTGTCAGGACTGTGGGCTGACAGTCACAAAAGGCTGTGCAGCGGAGTGCAGTTGAGTGCTTGGCAGATTCAGTTTAGATGTAATGTAATATAGTATAGAATAATACAGTATGATAAAGTAATTAATTATCCTTCTGATAAGACAGAGTCCTCCTCATCACTCCTTTCCTTCACTGGGGGCAAAAATATCTCCTATAGCAGCTGCTGCCAGCCAGAGCCATCTGGCACCGTGCTGAGCCAGCACTTGGTCCCTCAGCCAGAGGTGCTGCTCTGCTCTGCTCCAAAATGCTGAGCAAAGACCTCCCTGGCAGGTTTGTCTGCATTCCCCGAGGCCAGTCTGCCTGCAGAGTCTGCTCCTGCTGCAGCACACGTTTGGGCTGGAGCACCCTTGTTGGCAGTGATGGGGTGATATGTGATGGTTTCAGTTTGAAATACTGATTTCATGTCGTGGTTTTGGTTTGTGAATTTGAAATTTGGCTCATTTTGAGATGTCTCAGTTAATGCACTGAGGAGTGTGGTGGGTTCGGTGTTGGCTCAGCATCACTGTCCTCACTTCCTGCTGGGAGGTAGGATGAGCAGAAAGGCAAAGCAGGTTCAAAACTTTAAAAGGGTATAAAAATAAATATATTAACAATAACTAAGGAGTAATAAGAATTAGAACAAAACCTTTAGAACACTTCTCTGCCCCCTACATTTTCTTTCTCACTGACAACGTAAAGAAACAAAACTTAAGGGCTTTTTTTAGTTTATTACCTCTAGAGGGTTATTACCTCTAGAACAGTCTTTGATGTTATCACTCCAAAGTCCTCAATGAGCTCCTGGAAGGTCAGGAACCTGCAGAACCGTGCCAAGTTTCAGTATCTACCTCACACAAGCTTCCACAGACGTGAGCTTATTTGGTAATTGTCTGCATAACAAAATAAATCATTTTTTAAAGGCCTGGGCCAACGTAAACAGGAAGAAAACATTGTGTTCAGAGGTCAGGCTCTGCATGTTTTCCAGGGGTTTGATGTCCTAAGGATGTTTGTTAGGATGTTTTGGATGCACACAGAATACAAAATCAGGACTACGTTAACCAACATCCAGCCCTTGTACTGAATCTTTAAAAAACCCCAACAGAAATTGCTTTTTGATGAATATAAAAAGCTTTACAAGCCTCACTTATTCCAGCAGACTGCAATTGCTGATGTTTTGACCATTTGCCTCAAGCGCTCCAGGGAGATGAACTTGCAAATGCCACCACAAGTCACTGCAGCAGAAATGCAAACAGCTCAGCCAGGATGCTCCCTGGCAGGAGTGCAATTACATCCCAGAGAGTCCACAGCCTCTCCTCAAAACATCAAATAAATAAATAAATAAATAAATAAATAAATAAATAAATAAATAAATGCTTGGATCCAGTTTATTTGCGCCCCAAAAGGTTTTTTTAAGCCCCTGACATGAATTAATTGCTTCTACCAGAAGGGCTGCATGCCCTGCAATAAACCTTCCAAGTGATTTTAAAACTGGTCACAGCAAAGCTGAGCTTGGCAAGGAGCTCCGGACACCACTCAGGCCGATCTTCCATGGAAAGCTGGGCTTCAGTTTAGCTTTTCCAGGAACTGCCAAGCAAATTCATCAGTAGTTTGTGAGTGTCTTTTGGAACAGTAATTATGAAAATGACTTTTGCTCCATGCTCATTAAGGAACTTCCTTTCCCACACAACTGAAATGAACACGCTGAGGCACTCACTGCACCTCCAGCTTTGGGTAAACCCACAGAGGAGCTGCAAGAGGTGAAGCTGCTCCAGACCTGAGCTGGCCAAACCTTTGCTGGGTTATCCTGGGAATCTCCTTGCCATGGAACTCCCCCTCACCTTTAAAACTCCAGGGAATAGCGGTCTGGGGAAGCCTGGGAGGGTTTTATCAAGCCTGGATAATTTACAGGAACTTCTCTTGTCCTGAAGCTGCACATCAGGACAGCAGGAGGTGACTCATCAATGGGATTTCCACAACACTCATCTGATGCTGACACCCTTCCCCGGGCAGCAACACACCAGAAATCCCATATTCCTGGAGATCCTGATTCACTCTGACACCACAGGGTGGTAGCACCACGGCAGGGATGGAGAGCAGAGGGCTCTCACACAGCTTCTGGGGTCCCACTCAGCTGCCAGCTGGGGTGGTTGATGTTCCTCTAGGAACACCCAACCTTTCATCCATTCCTCCATTTCACCCAACCTCCCCAGAGGCAGAAGTCACAAAATCCTCATTTCCAGGACAATAACAATTTGTGCTGGAGCTCCAACTCCTTTCAGTCATTTCCCAGCATCTGGGCCGGATGAAACAATGGAACACAGAGATGCCACACAGATGGCTTAAAAGTCACTTCAAACACCCAACTGTTGTGGGTTTTCACCACAAAGGCAGAAATTGGCTCTTAATAAAGCTGGGTGTGGATGGCTGCCGCCAACTCCATCATCCCAACAGCCTAAAATTCCACAAGAATCACCCTGAACACGGCCCCAAACCAGGCATTTATTATTATTTACAGAGCAACAGAACACAGCTGCTCCAAAAGATGGTTACAGCCATCTTTTTAATTTTTACTCAGTGTAAGAGTCCACTAAAAATAAGAATGAAAAAGAAATTGAAGACCTGTCCAGCTTTACTTTCTAAGTGTCATTTGTACTTTGAACGTAGAGTTTTTCTACAGCCTAATGTATTTCTACCGAACAGAAATCCATGGATTCTCAGGTCCAAGTCTGCAAGCAACTCCTCATTGGAAAAAATGACAATTCACTCCAGATCTGAAGAACGATTCAACCATCAGGAATCTGCTCCAGGAGAGGACACAGCAGGGAGAAGAAGGAAGGAGACACTTTGCCTTGTGTGTCTCACTGAGGTTGTTCCAAACACCAGCTTTCAGCTAATCACCTGTATTGATCAGTTTTAGCAGAAAAGAACACTGAGAATTCATGGGTTTGACTGCAGAGCAAGAGATGAGCATGAGGTTTGGGAAACGAGGATGGAACAAAAACAAACAAACCCAAAGTCCCAAATTGAAACACTCAAGTGTTGCCCCATACCTGGAAGCATCCAAGGCCAGGTTGGACAGGGCTTGGAGCAACTTGGGATGGTGGAAGGTGTCCCTGCCCATGCAAAGATTACAAGATTTCGAAGTGAAATCCCAAAAAACCCAAAATCTCATGCTCTGCAAGTTCTGAGCACAGCCCTGTGCCCCCCTCCAAGGATCTGAGCAACCTCTGTGACCTCCTCATGAGCAGCTCCTCCGTAGGAGCAAACACTGCTGCATTCATTTCGGGAACAAAAGGAGTACTATGGGAAAATCTGCTGCTCACAGTTCTGCTGTGACATCCTCAAAAAGGGCTTTTGCTTCCCCAAACTTCAGCAGGGGAATTTCTCTGTAAGCAAGCAAAGTTTCAGGTTTTCTTCTTTGAGAGCAGAAGAGCCATTTTCTATAAGACACAACTTTTTTAGGAAACAACCATCTTTATATTGTGCTTAAGAACTTTGTTCTGCTTTTCCTTCTTGAATATCAGATATTAAAAACTCATGGCACGGTCCTTTAATTTCTGCAACTGCCTGAAAGCACATGGGGAAATTCTGCCTCCAGCAGGCTGGGGAGAGGCCTTACAAAACGTGCCAGCCCTGAATCAGAGCTGTCCAAACTCCCAGAACCATGGAATTGTTTAGGTTGGAAAAACCCTCCAAGACCACCAAGTCCAACCCCAAGGCCACCACTGTCCCATGTCACCAAGTGCCACATCCACAGGGCTTTAAATCCCTCCAGGGATGGGGACTCACCACTGCCAGGGCAGGAACTCCTTTCCATAAAGGAATTTTCCCAAATATCCGCCCTAAACCTCCCCTGGCACAACCTGAGGTCATTTCCTCTTGTGCTCTCCCTTGTTCCTTGGGAGAACAGACCAACCCCCACCTCACAAGAGCATGAAAACCTCAGAATCTCCTCTACCAAGATTTATTCTTCTCCCAAAACAAGAATGTAGCAACTTTTCAAGGCTCTGGAAAAATCCCCTGCTCCTGCCAGCCTCCCCCATCTCTGTTGCTCCTCTGCCACCTCAGCTGGGGCATCAAATTCATCCCTGAAACTGCATTTTCCATGATACTCCTTGGATTTCCTCAGGTTTCTGTGCTGATCCAGGGGTTTATGCCTCAGCAAATAAGCAACAAGAAAGAAACCATCAGAAAAGTCATTCAAAAAAAGGAAAACAAACCCTATTTCTTCTCCTCCTTAGGAGTTATTGTGGAGTACACAATTAAATTGTAGCACAGTCTTTGGGAAAAGGTTCTCCTCATTTTTTAATGTCTACATTGCATTAAGATCAACTATTTAAAAGATAATTAACATAACTCTATTTACAAGCTGTGCAACACTTTCCATTTTAATCCATCATTTCCTTTGGGAATTTCTGCAATAGGTGCATTTCCTTTTTGAAAAACAGAGAAAGAAAAAGGTATTTACATGACTTTCTTTTTTCTTTCCAACTGAATGAGGTTGCAAAACAAAGCCCTGGCTATTTAAATATAGTATCAGATAAGCTATTTATGGCAGGGCACTGTTTACACTTTGGACTACAACTCATTGAGAAGATGTACAGCAGCAGGGCTCGAAAAGCTGCTCTGTAATTGGGATCTGAGGCTCTAAAACAACCAAAAAAAATAAAAAGGTAAAAACTCTCCTTGATCCTCAGCTTCCAGGTGAAATCTCAGCACCACATGAATATGCATTTGGTATTTTATACACAGCATCCCAAGTTTGCGAGGCGCCTCGGGACCTCTGAAGAAGGCACAGAATAAATGAAAATCATTTTAATTAAAAGCAAATTAAAGGGTCCTCTAATCCAGGCAGCGGCGGCAAATCCGTGGAGAGTTTTTAGGCTGAGGCTCCTTGAAGTTCCCTCGCTTCCAACCCTCCCTAATTCCACTTTCCTTCCCTGACTCCCCCCAAAGGAGGCTCAGAAACGGCACGAGATCAGGTTTATTATGAAAATTCTGCTCCAGTTGCTAAAAAAAGCTTTTGCTCCAGTTTCTCAGTGGCCAGGGGCGCTGGCACCCTCGCAGAGCAAATAATAAAGGAACGACAAGAGCAACGTTTGTGCTCTCTGCAGGGGGAAAGAAGAGATAAAATTCCATTTTAGGCTTTGAAGAAGTCATTTCAGCACTGATCAGCAAAGTTGGAGTTCTCCTCCTTGACAGGAGCCTTTGGAAACGCAGCTCAAAAAATCAACTAAGTAACCACGAAGGGAAATGTTATCACAGGAATGGCTTCAGATTGGAGAAGTTACAAGGAAGGAGAATGTGAACAAGTGAACTGAAATTATTCCTGTGCTCTTTTTCACTGCTTCAGATTAGAGAAGTCACAAGGAAGGAGAATGTGAACAAGTGAACTGAAATTATTCCTGTGCTCTTTTTCCCTGCTGTTCCTGAGGCAGGAGGACGTTGCTGGGAAAACCTCCCTGGTTTTCTCCCCCCGCCTGTCCCCAGCTCACCGTTGCCAATCCAATAAATTCCAGAATGAATTTACAAACGCTCCCAAAAATAAACAGGAAGCTAAACCCAGCCGTAGTGTTTATTTCCGTCTAAAAGGCATTTTAATATGTATTTATCTCCTTAAATAACTGAATTCCTCTGCTACAAGGAAAAAAAAAAGCCCACAAAAATCTCAACCTTGAGGGAAAGAATCCAAACAACTGAACAAGAGGAACAGAAAAAAAGAGAAAAAAATGGGCAAAACGCCTGGAGAAACTCTGCTTTGATTTTGACACATGGGAATAAATGGGAAAAAAAATATTCAGCTAACCCTTCTTTTAATCAAAACATCTTCCATCTCATGTGCAAATTTCAACAGCTGAGAAAGCATCCTACTCAATCTCCCCAAAGTGGTGTCAGCATGTTTTATGTAAATACTGCTTAACAAGGGATGGGTGTTTGCAGCAAACATTCTGAGCTCTGCTTTAGGAGCTCTGCATCCACCTCTGGATCAGAGCAATTGGAATTCTGGAGAGAATAACAGGAGATGTGCACACAGGAAAGGGTTTTTTTTCCTTTAAATAGTCAGGATGTATTTGTTAATGAAGAGTTTTCAGAGGTTATTTAATAAATTAACAGGAGGAAAACTTGGTGATTCAGCTCAGCACCAATCTGTGGCACAGAACATATTGGAAACAACTTTAAATGTCTGGAAATAAATTGGGGTTTGGTGGCATTGTCACCCTGAAAGGACCCTGGGACCAGGCTCAGAGCTGGGACACAACAGGACCAATTCCAGCTCTCCAAGGGGACATCCAGGGAAAGCAGCAAATTCCTGCCAGAATTTGGGGTTTGGGCAATGCCCCACCTGCCCAAGGGCACTGCTGGCACTGCTCCCCCCAGCCCCTGTGCCCTCCTCTTTGCACTGGCCCAGAAAAAATGGGAATTTATTCTTCCTGCTCTGCTTCTGAGCTTTTGTCCTCATGGGCACCTACAGATACCGGGGCACCACTTGGGACGTGGCCATATGAACCACCCCACAGCATCTACAGCACCTCATGGCATTCCAAAACCATCTAAACCACCCCACACCATCTAAACCACCCTACAGCACGTCATAGCAATCCCATAACCATCTAAACCACCCCACAGCTATGTACAGCACCTAATGGCAATGCCATAACCATCCAAACCACCCCACAACCATCTACAGCACCTCATAGCAATCCCATAACCATCTAAACCACACCAGAGGCACCTACAGCACCTCATGGCAATCCCATAAACATCTAAACCACCCCACAGCCAACTACAGAACCTCATGGCAATCCCAAAACCATCTAAACCACCCCACAGCCGTTTAAATCACCCCATAGTGATCCCATAACCACCCAAACCACCCCATGGTAAGCCCATAACCATCTAAACCACCCCACAGCCATCTACAGCACCTCATGGCAATCCCATAACCATCCAAACCACCCCACAGCCATCTACAGCACCTCATGGCAATCCCATAACCATCTAAACCACCCCACACCATCTAAACCACCCCATGGCAATCCCATAACCATCTAAACCACTCCACAGCCATCTAAACCACCCCACAGCCATGTACAGCACCTCATGGCAATCCCATAACCATCTAAACCACCTCATGACCATCTAAAGCCACCCCACAGCCATCTGAAAGACCCCACAGCCACCTAAAACACCCAATAGCCACCCCATAACCATCTAAAACACCTCATAATGACCTAAAACACCCCATAATGATCTGAAACACCCCACAGACAGCCCATAACCATGTAAACCACCTCACAGCAATCTACAAGACCCAGGAGCCGCCTCATAAAGCTCTAAACCACCCCACAGCCACCCCAAAGCCATATAAAGCACCCCAGAGCCATCCAAGAGGCATCTAAAACACCCCATAAACATCACAGAACATGCCACAGCCATAGAAAATCAATCTAAAATACCCCATAGTCATCTCAAACATCCTAAAAGCCATCTAAAACACCTCATAGTCCCCTAAAACACCCCACAGCCACCTAAAACACCTCATAACCATCCCATAGTCATCTAAAACACCCTAAAATCCAACTAAAACACCTCACAGTCCCCTAAAACAACCCATAACCACCCCCTAGCCACCTAAAACACCCCGAGCATTAGGGAAATGTTCTTTCAGCATCACACAGAGCAGGCACAGCTCCCAGCACTGGAAAAACCAGCGTGCAGCACGTGCAGGGATACAAACAGCACAAAAACAACCAACAAGATCAAAGGATTTCTGTTTTCCAACCTTCCTCTCCCGTCCCCTCCCTGTGCAGCTGAGAACTCCCTCAGCCACCCTGCACCAGTGTTTGCTGTGCCAGGCCAGGAGAATATCTGGGTTAAAAGAAATAAATTCATTTTCAAGTGAGGATGGCAAAAGCCCTGCAGAAGGAAACATTTCCCTGATGGGATTTACAGCCTGAAAAAAATGTTCTACATCCTCAGAGAGCAACAGCTCAGGGGCATGAATAAGTAGCTGAGAACAGGCAAAAACCTGGTAACAATTTTTGGAAGACAAAATTCTTCTGGAAGAAGACACTGACATAACCACAACATCCTTCACTCAGAGCAGCAGCAGTTCATTTATTTCAGATCTGTCCCCTTTTGTTAGTTTTTAACTTTTCCTGCCCAAAATCTCGGTCCCATCCTGGCTCAAGAGGACACAAGGGAAGATAAACAGAGCAGGCAGGGATGGGTGAGGCAGCCCCTGATGGAGCCAGGGAAGGGGAAATCCTGCTCCCATCCCCACCTGCAGCTCAAGGAGGGCACAGACTTCCCAATAATTTTGCCCAGTGTGAGGGACCAGCAGCACAAACACCCTTGCACAGACTTCCCAATAATTTTGCCCAGTGTGAGGGACCAGAAGCACAAACCCCCTTGCACAGACTTCCCAATAATTTTGCCCAGTGTGAGGGACCAGAACCACAAACCCCCTTGCACAGACTTCCCAATAATTTTGCCCAGTGTGAGGGACCAGCAGCACAGACCCCCTTCCCGCCCTGCCGCAGCCTGGGATCCACATCAGATCCCTGCTAAGAGTGAATTTCCTTCAATTCCCCCTTCCACATCCCACATAATGCAACTCCACCAACAGCAGAGATTGTGTTCAATATGATTAAAGGATGCATTTTTCTATCAGCTGGAGCCATAGAAAAGCTGTTCCCAAAGCGATAACACCAGGCTGGGGATGGCAATTCCTATTTTCCCTCTGCTCAGAATGTTATCAGCGTGGAGGAAAGGGAACTTCCAGATAAGCACACACAATCTCTCCTGCCTGAGGCACTGAGTTTTATCTTGGGGGTTTCTCACAATCACACACCTCAGCTGCAGGAAACGTTTGAGGATCTCCCTCATCTCCATCCTGCCAGCCCCTCCTCAGCCCCAGCCACTCCAGGATGCACCAGCAGGACTCAAGGAGCTGTCCTGTCATTTTGTGATGTGCAGGAGATGAGACTTCCCCCCCCACAATTGTCAATTTTCATTACCCAAGTCCCATGATGCCAAGTTCACCCACAGCCTTTTCTTCTTTTAGTTCTCAGGATTAACATGATGTGAGGAAACACATTTCTTTTCCTTCCAACTTCCCATACTGAGCCCGGTGGAGAGGACTTGTCCTTGGAGAAGTGCACAGGAAGGAGGGCAGCATCCTCCTGAGATGCTTCGAGGAGCAGAAATGGGTTCCAAGTTTGTTTTCTGTAACACTGAGGGGATAAATTAAAAGTTGTTGCCCTCAGGGAGCATTTCTTGTTTGCATTTACATAAAATTTCCTTCATTTGATGATTTGGGGTATGTCCTACAGGGATTTGACCTTTTTCCTTGGATGCTGCTATCTTAAGACCTTCCTGCAGAAGCCACCCCAATTATTTGTCCAATGTGGGAGATGAAAACTCAGATTTGTATCAATTTTTGCTTATTTCAGCCATTCTTCAGTACAATGACCCAAAAAGAAATTGTGAACTCCATTCTTCCTAAAGACCTTATTCCTGCTGGCTCCAGGAGCACTCAGATGTTCCTGTTCAAAGGCTGGATAAACAGCCAGAAACCCAGATACAAAACAAAAACTACCAGTGGGAGGCTGAAACAAAAATGGATAAAACTCCTCACAAAAACACAAAACTCTCCCTGTTCTGCAAACTCTGAGGAGGAAGGAGCTGTACAACGCCAAGCTGAAACACAAAACCTTTTGGAACCCTGGATGCTGAGAATTTTAAACTTTCTGTGCTGAAGGGCACAGACCCACAAAAAATACTGTATTTGACCTGAGTCCGTGGAGAAGGCTTCCAAAATTGATTGATAGCACTGGGATTGTGGGTGTGGAGTTTTATTAGAAGTATCTAATGTCACAGGGTGGAAAACTTAACATTTCCCATCTTTTCCCATATATAGTAATATAGATGGGGAAAGATGGAGGTTTTAGGGCAGAGGCTGGTCCTTCTTCCTTCTCCGTGGGTTTGGGCAGTATTTTAGAATTGGACAGAAAAGTCCAATTGCAGACTCTGAGTGATTGGTTATTGGGTTAAAAGTGAAAATAATTGAGGTGTCATTTCTTAATTGGATAGTTTATCCTTAAAAGGCCTTGTAACAAGAGAGAGAGAGATGGCCATTTTGTAATTGTTAGTAGAATGCTGTAGAACTCACAACTTGCAAAATAGAAAAGAAACAATAAACACCTGAGTCTGAACGTGAACTTTCCTCTCAAGTGCCTTCAATCCCAGCCTCGACAGAAGAAGAAAAAAGAAGCCAAGAACCAGCAAAAATGGACATGGAAAAATCTTCAGAGAGCTCCAGGAGCTGCTCAGGGCTGAGGATGACAACGAGGGCAGAGATTCCTGTCACCTGCAGACTGCCAGGACTTCCAGTGCATGGCACATTTTTACAGAGAGAAGTTCACAAATGACAGGGATTTAATCTAGAAGCATATGGGAGAAATGAAAAATGAGAAATGGATTTATAGAAGATTTTCAAAGCTTGATAGAAGTTTCCCATTGCATATATCTGAATGTAAACTCTGAGATAAGAAATATTAACTTAGAAATGCTATAGAATAGGATGGACATTGTTAAGAGAGAAATGAACTAGAACCTAGCTTTAAAGGCTGGCCTTATTTCTAAGACTAGATACTTTAGAGAAATAGAACTATGAAAGATACATTGTAGAAAGACTCATATAGAGTAATTTCAAATAATTAACTTTAAAACATTTACAACATAGTGTAACTGATATTAATAAACCAAGAAACACTTACGTGTAGTAATTAAAAAATAGTTAACTTCTAATTGCAAGGGTGTAAATTATAACATCTGCATTGTCTCACCATTCACATAAAACAGAAAAGGTAATTAGAGTTTTTAAAACCCCTCTCAGCTGCCCCATCTCTAAGTCAGAAAAAGGCTTAATCCAACATCCATAGGCTCCCACTCCTTCAGTGGTGGAGAGTTATGCCCAACTTTTGGCACAGGCTCTGTTTCTCCACAAAGAAATGCCCTCTGTGACTTTGCTGCTTCTGAAAGGCTCAAATAACAGAGCCTGTCTTTCAGATAAACTTTTCTCTCAAAGCCTGGTGGTCAGATGTGCCTACCCAGATGGATTCAGCTATGAACAACACAGAGCTGGGAATCCAGCAGCTCAGAAAGGTCTTGGATGCTTCTGGGCAGCCACAGCTTCTCTGGGCACAGCATCCAAGGCCTTTCTGAGCTGATGGATTCCCAGCTTGGAATTATGGAAAGGTTTGGCTTGGAAGGGACCTCAAACATCGTCCCCTTCCAGCCCTGCCATGGCAGGGACACCTTCCCCTGTCCCAGGTGCTCCCAGCCCCAGTGTCCAGCCTGGTTTTGGGCACTGCCAGGGATGCAGGGGCAGCCCCAGCTGCTCTGGGCACCTGTGCCAGGGCCTCAAAGCCAAGAATCCCTTCCCAATATCCAATCCAAATCAACCCTCTTCCAATGTAAAGCCATTCCCTGGGTCCTGTCCCTCCATGCCTTGTCCCCAGTCCCTCTCCTGGAGCCTCTTCAGGCCCTGGCAGGGCTCTGAGCTCTCCCTGGATCCTTCTCCTCTCCAAGTGAGCATCCCCAGTTCTTCAGCCTGGCTCCAGCCCTCAAAGCATCTCCACGGCCTCCTCTGGATCACTGCAGCAGCTCCACATCCTTACACATCCCTGGTTCACTCCCAACTCCATGAATTATTTCACAATTAGAACAACACAGAGTAAATATTTCATCCCAAGATCAGCAGCAGTCCTGCTGAACGGAGCCTGCACAGCCTCGCTCGGCTCCTGGCGGGTCCTCGTGGGCCACGGGCAGCTGAGGTCAACTCAGCAAGAACATGCAACACATTTGTTCCTTTTGTTCTGCACGAACACCAGGACAGGACAGCAAAATGAAAACCAGCAGAATTGTCCTTTTCAATGCTCACAGTAAAAATGTTACTGGAGACAGCAGCGGCCAGGAGGTCTCTCCCAAAGAGAGGAGCAGAAAATGAGGCTTGACAAGGCCCAGGCCCAGCCCACCCACACACTGCTGAGCGTTCCCTGCAAGAAAACTGCTCCTTCTCCTGGAAAACTCCCCAAATCTGCTAAATTAAACCAGGCTGGAGGGAAATCGAAATGCTTTCCTTGAGGCTGTAGCGAGGGATCCCTGCCTGCTCCAGGGCATCCAGCTAACACCAAAGTGCATTTAAAATAAAGCCTTGCCAGGAACCCGCAGGAGAAATTTGCTGATGGTATGAGGGTGAAAGGAGGAATAATTTGGATTTGGATCTCTGGATCACTGGGGTGGTGTTCACAGGGGTCCCAGGAAGAGGGAAGAGATGAGGATCTGACTCCACGTTTCTGAAGGCTGATTTATTATTTTATGATATATATTATATTAAAACTACACTAGAAGAATAGAAGAAAGGATTTCATCAGAAGGTTTGAAAGGAATAGAAAGGAATGGAATGATAACAAAATCTTGTGACTGACCAGAGAGTCCGAGCCAGCTGACTGTGATTGGCCATTAATTAGAAACAACCACATGAGCCCAATCCCAGATGCACCTGTTGCATCCCACAGCAGCAGATAACCATTGTTTGCATTTTGTTCCTGAGGCCTCTCAGCTTCTCAGGAGGAAAAATCCTAAGGAAAGGATTTTCCATAAAACATGTCTGTGACAGATCACAAAGCCAGGATGTAATTTTAGGCACCTCTAGGATCCAGAATTTCGAAGACACCTCATCCACTCAGACCCAAGTGGAAGGTCTGAAAGAGGTTTTAAAGACTTGATCCTACCTGGCCAAAAACTCATGGACAGACACTCAAGACAGTCTCAAAGAACACCAGCAGAGACACTCCAAAAATAAGGAAAATTCCCCAAATAAGGAAAGCTAGCAGTCTACTTGGAATTTTCTTATCCTGCCCAGGGCATCAGGTCAGATATATTAAAGGCTATTTCAAAATAAAATGCAGTAGGAGCATCCCAGAGGCTCAATAACAATATTCTTTCTCCATTGTCCAGACTTTGTTTGCTTGGAAACAAAGCACACAGATGATTTTAGCATTCCAGAAATTTATAAACAGGGGATGCCTTGTTTCCTACAGAAAGCCACATCAGCAGAAACGTGTTTAATACCTGCTTGTGCAATTTGGGAAAAACAAGATGAATAAAAAGCTCTCAAGGAATCCAGGAACAAAATGGGCTGTGGGGATTCTGTATGTAGAAATCCTCTTTTTGGGACCCAACAACATCAGGGCATTGCTGCCATAAACATGACCCTTGCTCAATTATTTAAAATTGGATCATAATTAAAATAAATTTTTAAAAATCCAAGTAAAGAAATGCACCAACACTGCTGCCCCAACGACCCCAAAATTCATTTTACTACAACAATTACCGATTGCCACGATTTACTATCCTGAATCAACCAGAATGAATTCTGCATTTACCATGCCTCAGGCTTGAAGCTATTTTTAAGGAGCTGTTATTTCCCAAATTCCTATTGCAAAATATCCCGTGTTGCAATTCGACAAGAGTTACAGCTTCTAAAAACTCTGATCAAAGAGCAACGACGTGATGCAATTGTTTAGATGTTTCCAGGGAGACTTAAAAAGTCAGAAAACACCTGGTGGTTTTAAGAGGTCCTCATGGGAGTTCTTAAACACAGAGCTGGAAATTACACAAATGCCTCTGTGGTTTCTGAGTGTTTTCAGCCTTGCAAATTAACAGAATCTCTTTAATACCTTTGATAATTTATTAGCTCCTGCTGCAAACCCCTAAGCAGCAAATCCCTGGTGCCACCAATTGTGCAAATGCATCGCTGCCTGTGGTGTTTCTGTGCTGCATCACTCTAATTATTGATCTGAGGGGCTGAAAGCAGCTTGAAAAGTTCCTCTTCTGCCTGAAATCACATGATTTTGCCATGTTTACATCCCACAGACACAATTCATCAATGCATATAGACCTATATAAAATTATAATGACTACAATATATAATAACTATATTACCTATAACTGTTATAATATATAATGGCTTTAATATAAAATAACTATAATATATAATACATGTAAAATATAATAACTATAATATACAATAACTACAATATATAACAATAATATTATATATAATAACTATAATAGTCATATATAACTATATAAAACTATAATAAAAACACCAATACTACAAGGAATTTTTAAGAAAAGCATCATGCCCTCCTGACCTAGTGAGATTAGGAAAACAAAAAATAAACCTCAAATCCATAAAACACAACCACAACCCCCAAAAACCAAGAAACATCATCACCTGCCTTGGGCTGAGGAAGAGGGGACTTCCCTACACTCCTGCCCTGCCCTTCCCAGGATGGAACAAATCCCTGCTGAACGGGCTCATTTCCCCCTTGGGCTTTGTTGCTTCTGTCCCCAGGAAAATTCCAGTTTCCCTGCAGGGATAAAGGTTCCTGTGAGCCCCGAGGCAGCGCCCATGAATGGCTGCAGTGTTCAGTGCCAGAGCCAGTCATGCTCCCCCAAACAATCGGTGTTTGTGGTCCTCAGGCAGCAGCCCACTGGGCATCAACAACGGGCTGGTATCACCTCGGGGAGAAAAGTTCAAGGGAAATACAATATTTTCCCTAAAAATTCACCTTTTTTTGTTTCGTATTTTCTCCAAAAATCCACCTTTTTTTGTTTCATACCTTCTCCAAAAATCCACCTTTTCTTTGTTTCACATTTTCTCCAAAAATCCACCTTTTTTCCTTCATCCTCACACATCGAAGCAACTCTCAACAACCACCACCAAAGCCATGGTGGGTCTTGGTATGAAAAGCAGGTGGGAAATGAGCTTAACTAAGTGAAAGCCACAGCTCAGCCTCACTCAAGTCATTAAAAAACGAGGGCAGATCTTGCTTTGAAAATCAATTTTTATGGCAAAGTCTTTTGTGCACATAAAGTCGCACGTGCAAGGTGTTTTCTGTGTCCCGGCTCTGATTATTCCAAGCAGGAATTCAAAGCCCATCACCCTCACCAGCTCTGAATTCCCCCCTGGAGCTGCTTATCCTGGGAGGGGAGGAGCAGACGTGGATCCTCCAAACCTTGTTCTTCAGGTGGGATTTTCATCCCCACTCACTTCAATTCCTGCTTCTCCTCATCCTGCCTTTCCCAAAATCTCTGCTCGCCCTCAAAGCCACTTCCTCCCCCGGGAACTAAAACCCAACTGGCTGAGGTTTCACTCCTCACCAAATCCCCAAATCCCACCTTGCTTTATTCCCACTCAAACCATCCATGGACTTTCTGTAACCGTTGTTATTTGTACAGAAATCACACCTGAAAAATATTTTCCTCTGTGTTGTCTTGCTCTGTTGGCTTTGATTCCTTTCTTTTGGTGGTAAGAGTAGATTTCTTCGTGTAGACATAAATGTGGGAAATGTACATTACCCAACACTGAAACTCCACAAGTTTATCTCCCAAACTCCTTTCCCTCATCAGAGAGAGTGAATCAAATATCTCTAAATAATAAAAAGGTCATTTAAGATGGTTAAAGGTATCCAAAGCACTGCTGGATGGACACAACACAACCCAAGACATGGTTTCTGCTCGGCTTCAGGACAGCTGATAGAAAGCACTAAATTTGAGTTCCAAATACATCTAAATTGAGGAAAAATTTAAAATAGCTAAAAACCATTAACCACACTTTTGAAAAAAAAAAAAAAAAAAAAGAATACCCAGCTGTGGGTGCATTTCCAGCTGAAAAATCCCTCTCCATTGGTGTGTCCCTCCCCCAGCTCTGCACAGCTGGGCACAGCTCTGCAAACGCTCTCTGGCAGGACAGCTCCTGCTCTGCTCCTTTCCCACGCTCCAGAGCTGCTTCCCATTACAGCTCCCACTGCAGCCCTTGGAATGAGGGGAAAAACCCCCTGGGATGGCCTGGCCAGCCTTAAATCCCATCCCAGGAAAAGTGCACGGAGCAAAACTGCCTTGGAAGAGCCCGGTCAGCAGCAGCATCCTGCAGGGATTAACTCCTGAAAACAGAAATGTACAACTCTGCTCACACAGAAAGGGCTCCGTGATTTTCCAAGGATTTTCCAAGGAAATTATTCACGTTTCTTCCTTGGGAAGTTCTGGTAAATGAGGCTAAATTTCAAGGGTAAATAGTTTGATGCAGTGCAGCAGTTCTGGAGCTTCTTCAGGACAAATTACAGCTCGAGTTACACGTGCACAACACTGATAAATAACTTGGGCAGTTCACAGTCAAAGCTACTGTCTTGAGGGGCCCAAAACTGACCCCAGGATTTGAGGCTCCTCTTTGAAAAATGCCCCATTATGACAGAAATTATCTCAACACCACAAGCTCCTAAGTCTACTTCTAATAGTTCAAACTATGTAATGTAAATAGGTCATTATTTAAATATAGTTCCCTGTTTCCACCTTTTCCTTTCCTCTCTGCCTTCCCAGAAATATTTAAGTCTCTACAACTTCCTCTCCCCCCACTTCTGGCAGAAACCAGTGCTGGAGTGGGAGGTTTGCCTGTGGAAACAGATTAGAATTAAGTGTTGGATCTGTGGCCTTGAAATGTGCCCTCAGCTGAGTTTTTAATTTGGGCTTTTCAAGATTGATCAGCACACGTGTAATTTAAAAGCAATTTGAAGCAGCAAGGTAGGGAGTTTGACTTAAAATTAATGAGCTTTTGACATCTGCAAACAAAATGATAACGTGAACCCATTTAAACTCAGGCTTGTGTTTCACAGGGAAAGCATCTATCATCTTAACATGGTTACACAAAGGCTTTTCTCCTGCTATCCTAAAGCTGTTCCACACCATCCTGCTCTCAGCAGCAATTTGCAAACTTTGTTGTATCAGATTAGTAGAAAGACAGGCTGCAGATCAATTAATATCATTGAATAATTAAATGTTTTAAGTGACATTCTGCAGCATGATTGAAGACATTCATGAAATCCAAATTTAAATTAATCAGATTCAGTCCCCGAGACATCTAAACCCACAGAACACGGGGTGCAAACATTATTTATGGCTCGTTTAAATCAGGATTTTACTGCTCAGGAGAGGCCCAGCACTGCAGCTCCAGCAATGCACAGCATATTCCAGCAGAAACCAAGGCTGGGAATGCAAAGGAAAATAAATCCTCCAAGGACAACCAGCAAAGATGACAAGATTAAAGGGCAAAAGACAATCAAGATGGAATTTAGCAAAAGAAACAGTGCACAGGGTGAGGGAAGGGTTAGGACTGAAAACTGCAGCTGAGGAATTATAGCTCTTACTAAAGAAATATTCACAGCTCCTTGATCAAATATCCTGCAAACCAGAGGGTCTTGGCTTCAAGATGTGATCATGCTGCCTTTCATTTACCAGAGTTAGATTTTCTTTTGGACAAAAAATTCCATTCAAAGAACCACGGGAGGTAAGAAACGATGGGAGCAAAGGCCAAGATCAAAGCAGGAGTGGTGTGAACCTCACGGAGCTTGGTCCCACCTTTGGCAATTCACAGCCAGGACAGCAGCAGCCCCTGGGGCACCTGTGGGGTTCAGGACCTCAGACAGGGAAGCATCAACTCTAATAACCAACCCTAAGGCAAGCACTTCACCCCAACCCTCAAAACCAGCCCCATCCTCACCCCAACCCAATCACCCCACAGCCTTGCAGAAGAGAAGAGATTTCAGGATTACAATTTTCCCTGCTGTTCACAAGAGCCAGGAGAGAACTGGTTTTTCTTATAGAGAAGTCTCCATAACACAAACAAGAGCTTCTCTCCCTCAGTAAACTAAAGGAAGACTATTCCAGAAGTAATAAACTGACTAAAGTTTTGTTTCTTTACGTTGTCAGCGAGAAGGAAAAAGCTGCGGAGGAGAAGTGTTCTGAAAGTTTTGTTCTAATCCTTATTACTCCTTCTTTTAATTAGTGCTAATAAAATTTTCTTTATATCCTTTTAAAATTTTGAGCCTACTTTGCCTTTCCCCTAATCCCACCTCACAACAGAAAGCGAGAGTACATGAATTATTAACCAGCACTGACCTCCCACACTCATTGCTGTGCTGGAAAGGAGGGTTTGGAACCATGGAGTTCCCAGTTCATCCCAGTCTGGCTCAACCAAAATTGTTCTGCTGGTCTCCAGGGGGCTCTGGGATGAACCACAGCAGCTCCAGTTCAGCCCCCTCCAGAAGTTATTCCAGGGCAAAGAGATGGATTTTGAAGAAAACTCAAACCCACAGCAATTCAGGGAACTCCCAACCAGCAGCAAACCTGGAATCGATGGAGCTCAGGAGGGTGAGATCTTGCCATGGAGGTGCAGTTGGGTATTTCATTCTAAATTGTTTTCTCCAACAACAAAACCTACAAGCTCGAGGCTTATCCTCCAGCTGCCCTGATTATTGTGTCCTGATCTCTTAGAAGTGACATGAGTAACACACTTTTCACTTCTTCCCCTGCAAATCTGTTATTTGCTCTCTTTGAAATTCATTGTCCTACTAAACCAAAGCCTTCCCAAGTCCTCGTTCTTGCCGGTGATTGTTGCTGCTGCATCCCTGTCTGTGTGTTATCTTCAGGAACAGCTGCTCTTGGCACAGCTCCTTCCAGCTGCTGGGGCATCCTCACACTCCTGTGGGAAAGAGCTGCCTCCTCCTCCCGAGACACAAAACCCAAAACTGTCACTTCTATCACTCAGATATTTTTTTAGTTTATGTCTCACCTCACTTCTGCCCGATTTACAGTTTTGTTTTTGTCAGATCTCTCATTCTTACCAAAAAAAAAAGCTCTTGATGCACATTAGGAAATCTCAGCTAAGACAAGCTTTCAGGACTGAGCACTTTTTCCTTTTTACAGAGGGGACAGAAGTGATAGAAAACCCCAGAAGTGAGTTGTTGTACATTTCCCAGTGACAATCCACCATCACTGCAAGCAACAAACTAACCCAGCACATTTCTCCCCAGTTTTATTTCTCCCCTCAGCCAGGAAACACCTTTGAACACAGGCAGAGCTCTGTGAGCAGATTTGACTTTGCCATTTCAGCACTGAGTCAGTGCCAGCAGCCAAAGGGGAAAGGGCATTTTTGGGGCAGAGGATGTCACTGGTGAGGCATCCTCTGCAGGAAACACAGAGGATTTGGGCAGGCAGAGGGATATCAGGGATGGAATTGTTATTATACCTGCAGCAAGTAAAAATACACTCTGTAATGTGAATAACTCAAAATTAAATCTTGTACAAACACTTCAACAAAATGCTGCTGCTGCTGAGCTCCTCCTAATCGCTGCCTTATCAGGGTCTCATTTCAGCTCTGGCTTACACAAGTATTAAATATATTTGTACAACACACCTGAAGAGATATCAACATTTCAGCAAGAAGTTTGGAATAAATACAGGCAGGGTTTTTTTTACTGTTAACACTTAGAGCATTTGGGATTGTGCAATTCAGATCAGACAGGACAAAAACAACAGCAGGATGAAACCCTGTGCAGAAAGGCACAGTGAGTAAAAACCACAAGGTTAGAGTTTAAAAAAGATGCAGAAACCCTGCACAGAGCATCCACTCCTCATGCAACCCAAATTCTGCTGCATCACATCCCAAATCAGCTCAAGCAACACCCAAATCATTCCCTGAGACAGCTCCGAGCCCAGAACACCAGAGCAACATCCAGGGGAGCCATAAATGCTCCATCAAGACCACACAATTCCAAACTCCTTCATAATTCATGGAGCCAATTCTCAGCACTTCCCATGCTGGGCACAGAGCGATATTGCAGCTTACAGAGGGATTTTCTGCCATCAATATTGCAGCAGGAGATCAAGAATGAAATGCCCAGCAAGGAGCAGAGAGGTGCTCACTGCAGCCGTCCAAACAGCACCCTCAGGTCTGCCTGCTCTGCTGCTGCTGCCCAACCTGCAGGGATGCTGGAAAAGTGCAGCCTCCCCAAAAAAACTGCAGCCTCCCATCCAAAAAAAACTGCAGCCTTCCTGGGAAAAATGCAGCCTCCCCCAAAAAACCCTGCAGCCTCTCCCCAGGAAAAACTGCAGCCCCAAATAAACTGTGGCCTCTCTGGGATAAATGCAGCCTCCCCCAAAAAACTTCAGCCTCCCCAAATAAACTGCAGCCTCCCCCAAATAAACTGCAGCCTCCCCCCAAAAAAGTGCAGCCTCCTCCCCAAAAAACCCTGCAGCTTCCCTGGGAAAAACTGCAGCCTCACTCCCCAGAAAAATGCAGCCTCCCCCTCCAAAATAAACTGCAGCCTCTCCCCAGGAAAAACGCAGCCTCCCCCACAAAAAACCCTGCAGACTCCCCCCAAAAACCTCTGCAGCCTCCCCGGGGGTGCTGGATGAGGAGCAAGTGCCAGAGCTGGAGTCTGCTTCTCCAAACCCACCCCATTGTGCTGTTTAGAAAGGAAATGTGGTCCCTTCCTGGCAGCCCCCCTGCAGTAAGGATGGAATTGCAGCTTCTACCCAAAACATCTGTTTTCAGCCTGTTCTCCTGAGAAACGTTCATTGCATGTCCACATGCAGAATAATTCCCTTTAAAAGCCCATTTAAAGGCAGGTTTTCTCCACCAAAACATCACCATTCATTGATGACACCACACACGGGATCTCCAGCCCTGCCAGAAATCCACACCGAGGAATATTTTGGAAACAAGAGACTGAAACACACAAAATGCCAACATCGTTCCCAGGAGGGAGCAGCACAACCCTCAGGTTCCCTAGAATTGAACCCTTTTCCTGCAGAAGCTCCCACACTTCCAGAGAGCAGGGTGGGCTCTGTGTGCTCCCAGCAGCACAACAAACAATTCATTATTCCTCGGGATCTCCCTTGCTTTTCCTCCTCCACAGCATGCCATGCTTGCTCTTTTTCATTTTCCACTGCAGCTGACCTGCTCCAAAACCTTGAGCAAAATTTCCTGGCATCACCAAGCATGAAGAACATGAACACTTTGCTAATAACAGGAGCTGGGGAGGAGCTTTTGGTAAGGGCATGGAGTGACAGGACATGGAGGAATGGCTTCAAACTGAAGGAGGAGATATTTAGATGGGAGAATGGGAATTGGGAATTGTTCCCTGGCAGGGTGGGCAGCCCTGGCACAGGTGCCCAGAGCAGCTGTGGCTGCCCCTGGATCCCTGGCAGTGCCCAAGGCCAGGCTGGAGCACTGGGAGGTGTCCCTGCCATGGCAGGGGTGGCACTGGGTGGGCTTTGAGGTCTCTTCCAAGCCAAACCATTCTATTTTTGTAACACGTGGATCTGGCTCTCAGAAAACACCGAGGACATCTGTGACAGGGCAGAATCTCTCTGACTTCCTCCAGCTCTATTTCCCAGTTCTGGCAGTTTGTCAAGCCCCGTCCACTCATTTTTCTTCCCAAAACCTCTCAAAGGAGTGAGAGAAAGGTCACCCAGTCAGCAGCCAGAGCTCTGCTGGATCACACTCTGAAACCAACCCAGTTAATAACGCAGCTCTGCAGCCTTGGGCATGACACCAGCAGCCCCAGAAACCCAACAAACTCCAAAATCCCCCTGCACTGCTGTCACTGCTCTGCATCACCAAGCTGGGAACTGCAGGAGCCCACTCTGGGCAAGGCAAGGAGCAGCTCTGCCTCTGCCTCCCGTGTGGGACAGAGTTTTACCCAGTTATTGAACCTGCTGGGTCCCCCAGCGATCCTGTTCCAGCTTCCCATGATTTCAGCCCACACAGCACACTCCGACACCAGGCAGGAGCTGGGAATGCCATGGAGGGGGAGAGAAGGAGAACAGGACTCAGAAAATTCAGGGATTCCAGACAATTCTTTATGAAAAGCCAGCCCTTACTCAGAGATGAAAAAAACTCGACCGAGTTTGTTAACAGACAAATAACTATAAACATGTGAGGCAGAAAACAAGAAAAAATTCAAAATACAAACGCACAGGACCCGTGTGTGTGCTACAATTCCCCACGTAGCACCTGAGGAGAAATTCCTGCGGCCCAACCAGCCCCAGCACCCTGCTTTAGGTACAGAAAGAAGTCTGGCTTTATGAAAGGTGCCAGCAAAGCTTTCAAAGCAGGAATTCCATTTTGCTCGGTGCCTGGGAGAATCCCTGCATTTCAGGAACACGGAGCACAGCGATCCCTTCCTTTGGGAGCACAGCAAACACACCAAACGCTGCGCCCACACCATTTTGTTTCTCACGTTATTTTCTTTCCCTTCTCCTCGCACATTTCTGAGCTCCCTCCACACATTTCAACTCGTGCTGGCACTTGAGAAAAGAAATGTTTCCAGCTGAATTGGCTGTGCTGGGAGGATCCATCACCCCACAGGTGATGTTCGCATCCACACCAGCGCTGTCCCCTCCTCCTGGGGACTCAGCCTGCTTGTCCCGCTCCATCCCCACCCTGTTCTCCACAGACTGCCCCATAAACACCTCGTTACCCCCGTTAAGGCTCCTCTCCAAGCCCAAATTTCACCTGAGCAAGAACAAGCCGGTCCCCCCCCCCCCAAACCACCTAAAACTTCTCGCTCGAAGCTTAACTGGTTTCATTTATCCCAGGTGGGGGGGGTAACATCCCTCCAGCATGAGGAAAGCACATTTTATCCACATTTAAATCTCTTCTAAACTACACCCAGCTTCCAGCTGAACGTCATTAGTTTTCATCAGAAGTTACTTATTTTATTTATTTATTTATTTACAAGCCCCAAACACAGCACGGGCAGAAGGTACAACTGTAACTCACTTAAATTTTTTTTTTCAATTCTCTGCATCCTTATTTCTACTTTCCACGGATTGTAACATCTAAGGGGGGAAAAAACCCTTAAAAATGAAAAGCTCGATAAGCACTGTCTTCTCTTTCAACTCAGCAGCGTCTACCCTATCCAAATCAGACACAGACAGCTACACAGCTGAACACACAGAAAATCACTTCACGATATGGAAATAAGCCACATGGAGAGGAACCTCCCTGAAAAACTGGGAGAAAAGCAGGAGCCAGCCTTTCACAATCAGAAAACACTGTTCCATCCCACAGCAAATTCCCGTTAACCCTTTCCACAAAGCCGCGAGTAAAGAGCGACATAAAATCCCGTCATGGGAAGCAGTGAAAAGCCACGTGAAAGCCAACTAATAAATGGAACAAATGGAAATAGAGGAGTTTGAACAACACCAGCCTTGACCGTGGGAGACCACAAGAGTTCGTCCGCAGCCGCCGGTCCCGCTCACTTCAGGAGGGGCTGGGTGGGAACCGAGGGCAGAAAATCGCTTTTAAAAGCGCAGCTCAGGGACCAGCCCCATCCCGGGAGCGGGGCAGAGCCCGGGGAGCGCAGCTGAGGTGGATGCGCGGGGATACCCGAGGATATCCAGGGATACCCAGGGATGCGCGGGGATGTCCAAGGATGCCAAGGGATACCCGGGGATGTCCAAGGATGCCAAGGGATACCCAGGGATGTCCGGGGATGTCCAAGGATGCCAAGGGATACCCAGGGATGCGCAGGGATGCGCGGGGAGCCGGCCGTGCCCTTGGCGCTGCCGCTGCCGGCGGGTCCCGCATCTCCGGGCGCCGCGCGGTCCCAGCCCCGCCGAGGAGCCGCGGCCGCCGCTCCGCCCGCCCGCGCTGCCCCCGCTGCCCCCGCTGTCCCCGCTGCCGGGATGTGGCCGCGTTGGCGCCCAGGGCCGGCCCCGGGCACGCCGCGCTCTCCCCGTCCGTGCCCGGCTCGGAGCCGCCGGAGCCGCCCGGCCGCTGCCGGCACCTGCGGGCATCCCCGCTCCCTCCCTTCCTCCCTCCCTCCCTCCCTCGCCCCCCCGCTCACCTGCGCGGCTGCGGCGGCTCCGCGGGCCGCTGGCGGCGCGGCCGGGCCGGCCGGGCAGGCGCTGTGGGCCGGGGCGGCGGCTCCCGGCAGGAAATTTCCCTTTGGCCGCCGCCTCCTCCCGCTGCCGCCGCCGCCGCCGCTGCCGAGCCCCAGCCCGGCCGAGCCCGCGCTCAGCCCGGGCCGCGCCGCCCGCCGCGCCGCCTGGCGGACACGGAGCGCACTGCAGCGGGAGCGGCCCGCCCGGGGACGCGGCCTTGGGGCTCCGGCAGCGCCGCGACAGCGACAGCGACAGCGACAGCCCTGACACCGCCACCGCAGCCCTGCCACCGCCACCGCAGCCCCGCCGCACACACCGGCTGCGCTGCGAGCGCCCTGCTCCCTGCCGAGCTCCTCCCGGAGATGCCGCCCCTGCCCGTGTCCCCGGCCGTGCCGCGATGTCCCCCGGGCTCGGGACGCCCCGCACGCCGCCCAGCCCGCCCGGGATGTGTCGCTGCCTGCGCCGGCAGGGACGCACCTGGGGCTGGCGGTGCCCGTGTCCCCTGCGAGGGACAGCGAGCGGGACGGGACGCCCGGAATAGCGGCGGCAGGTGGGAAAGTAGGGCAGGGAGGAGGGGATTTGCGGGAATCGGGAGCTCCAGGCACATCTTGGCTCCCGTCCCTGCCACACACCTTTCCCAGCACCACGGGAGCCTCCCAACAGAGAAATCCCTGCTCCGGGAGGGATCTGAAAAGTCCTGCCCAGCGATTCTCTGCGTTACTTTCGGACACCCCCATCCCCATGCACACCGCGTTTAAGTTTTCCACAAGATGTCCCAGAGCATCCCAGAAGGAGAAATCCCACCTCCATGAGAGACCCTAAAAGTCTTTCCCAACCTTAATGTTTCCATATTTTACTTTCAACTTCCCCCATATCAATGCACACCATATCTAAGTTTTCCACAAGACGTCCCAGAGCAAGAAGAGCATCCCAGCAGGAGAAATCCCTCCTCCAGGAGAGACCCTAAAAGTCTTTCCTAAAATTAATTAAATTCTGGAGTACTTTCAAACCCCTCAATGCCCATGCACACCGTGTTTAAGTTTTCCTAAGTATGTTCCAGAGCAAGAAGAGGATCCCAGAAGGAGAAATCCCTCCTCCAGGAGCCATCCTAAAAGTCTTTCCCAACCTTAATGTTTCCATATTTTACTTTCAACCTCCCCCATATCAATGCACACTATATTATACTGTATATAAACCATATCTACTATTGTATAAACTATATTAAGTTTTCCACAAAATGTCCCAGAGCAAGAAGAGCATCCCAGCAGGAGAAGAAAGATCCAAGCAAACTGAAAAGTCTTTCCCCACCTTAATGTTTCTATATTTTACTTTCAACCTCCCCCATATCAATGCACACCATATTTAAGTTTTCCACAAGGTGTCCCAGAGCAAGAAGAGGATTCCAGCAGAAGAAATCCCTCCTCCAGGAGAGATCCAGGTGATCCTAAAAGTCTTTCCTGACCTTAAGCCAACTCTGGAGTACTTTCAAACCCCTCAATGCCCACGCACTTAATATTTAAATTTTCCCAAGGACATCCCAGAGCAAGAAGAGCATCCTAGCAGAAGAAATCCCTCCTCCAGGAGAGATCCAAGTGATTTTAATAAACTTTCCTGACCTTATTGATTCTCTGTGTTGCTTTCCAAATCCACACACAGGCAACATTGAGGTGCTCCAGAGGATGTCAGACAATTGGGAGATGTAAAGAAAGACTCACCAGAAGAAAAAATGAAATCAGAACAACTGTGAATGTTTGTGTCTTTAAATGAGTGCTTATAGCCAGGAGATAAAATAAATAGAATTATTATATGTGTTGGACCAAATGCCCACATTTTCTATTAGTGCAGGGATTAAAGATACTATTAGGCTGTGTGGTCCCAAAATTAATTAGTCATGAGACAGAAATGGGAAGCCAAGTTGCACAATGAAGTTTTTAATGCATTATTTGGTGCGAAGGGATTCGCTGGAGAGAAGGAGAACATCTAAACAAATATCTAAATAAACTGTGCAATTGTGAAATAAAGCTGGAAAAAGACCATCCAACCTTCCCCAGTCCCGTGCATTATTGATGATTAGATTGATAATTTAGCCTCGTTAGTCCCCAGCTCTGCATCCTCCCAGTCCCATCCAGGATGCTCCGAGCCAGGTTTGTGCCACTTGTGTTTTCCAGGATACATCAACGAGCTGGAGCCCACAGCCTGAGGCTGATTTTTTGTTGGGGTGATGCTCCCTGATCCAGAGCTTCGGCCAGAAATCCAGATTTAAAGTCCAGGAGTGAGGATCTGAAGGATGAAATGTCTTGAAACCCAATTTCAGCCAAGGTCTGAAGGGAATTTCTGTGCTGAGAAAGGGGAGAGGATGACAAACAAGGCTGCTCTGAGGTTTGTAGCCATTTAGTAGCAATTTAATGACCTTGACAGAAGAAAGACAGAAGCTGCACCAAAAAAAGAAATTTAAGAAAGTGGAAGGCTGAAATATTGTGCAAAAATAAGACAACAAGGAGCAGCTGATCCCACATTTATCCCAGTTCTGGAATAATCCAATATCCCAGGGGGACTTTCCTCGCTCCACCTTCCAGCCCAGGTGTCTTTTCCTCTCTTTCCATCACCAATCCAACCCCTCTCAGCAGTGGCAGCTCTTTGGCAGCCCTTTCACCTTTGCTTCCAATTTCCCAGAGATGCTGCAGGGCCTCCCACGGCTCCTGGCTGGCCCCAGCCCCTGCATCCCTTCCTTGGAAGGAATTTATTCCACCAGAATTGCTGGGAACCTCACCCAGAGCCATTCCAGGCACTCTGCCTCAAGCTCAGGGAATAAATTGTAGAAAAAAAAATGCAATATCTGAACACCAACGTTTTCTTTTGGGTATTCCAGCATGCTGACCTTGGTGGCAGGGCAGTAAATTGGTCTCCTTGCTGATAGAGTGGAAGAAAAATAAGGTTTCTTATTATTTTCTACAAGGTGAGAAATTTCCCTTTATTCCTCAGAGCTTCAATCAAATCCTGGCTGATTTCCACTATGTTAATGAAGCATTCTTATATATATATATATATATATATATATATATATATATATATATATATATACACACATATATATACACATATATATATATACACACACATATATATACATATATATATATGTACATATATGGATAAAACTTAATTTTTTTAATTATATTTATATATTCCTATAAATAGTGGCCTCAAAGATATCATCAAAATCTCAAATTCCCCCCCAAAAATCATAAAATCGGAGGCAGAACAGCAAAAAACTGGCACAGACCCAGGATTTCTGTGGCTGCAAACTCATCTTAGCCTGAAAAGCTCTTCAAAGTCGGGATAATTGGTCAAGCTCAAGAAAATAAATGATAGGAAAGAGGCAATATTTGGCCACCAACATTTTATTTGCGTGTTTCAGCATGATGTCCCTGGTAGACCAAGGTGGATCAGTCTTTTTGCTGATGTACTGGAAGAAAAAGTGTAAATTCCTGAAAAAAATCAGGAAATCGGAGGCAGGACAGCAAAAACCTGACACAGACCCAAGATTTCTGATGCTGCAAAACCATCTCAGCCTGAAAACACAAGGAAACCTCTTCAGAGTGGGAATAATTGGGTAAAAATTGTGTGATATTGCAGCAGTGGTTCATTTAATGACTTCAAAGGGCTGCTTGTCAAAGGTTTTCCCATTTGGAATCCCAAATTAGGAGTCTGTAGGAATAGATTGAATTGTTCAAGCCTGCATCTCTTTAGAATTGTTACAGAAATTGCAAGAAGGGAAAGCCTGCCCTGCCTGCTCTTCTCTCCACCTCCACCTCAAGGGGTTGTTTTAAACACTCCACACCTTGAAGCAGCTTCAAAGCCACGTTTTATTAAAATTAAAATATTGCAAAGGCTGTATTTGCCATGTCTTCAAATGCCAGGAGTGGTTTTTGCCCCTCACCCTTCAATAAACTGCACTTGGCCACTCAATTTCACTATTCAGGCATAAATTAAAACATTTTAACAGCAAAACACATGGTTTTAAAGCTGTGGCATCTTTCAGGGTATGCAGAAAGGACACCCTGAGAGATCCTAAAAGCTTTAGTGGAGCTCTGTTGTTTGGGGAATTGCAGACTCTGACATCTGGAGTGAAAAAAAAAAAGGGAAATACCTCTATCTTTTCAAGGTTTCATTTTTAAACTCTTTATTTTACCCTAATGGCTCGCAAACATTGGCAGCACAGATTTTCCAGCTTGGGAATGGGGATAAACAGGACAAAGAAGGAGTCAGATGCCCTGGGAGCTGCTTCTCTCCTTGCCCTGCCAGGATGGGTGAAGCTGGGGAGGATTTCCATGGAAGGATTTATTTATTTCCTATCAAATCTCACTGCTGGATCCTTTCTTACCCCAATATCTTTGAGAAAAGGCAATTTCAGGGCTGTCCCTGCAGCAAGGGCTGTTCCCACTTCCCAGTGTCCCAGCTGACCTGGAAGTTTGGAGCCATTCCCTCTTCTCCTGGCACTTCAGGACTTTCCCAAAAAATCCAGAGTGGGCACAACTCACATCCAAGGGATGCCCTGGCAGTAATAATCACTTTAAACCAGGATTTTGCACATTTGTGCTGATTCCAGTGTGGCAGCTTTGAGATCTTCCATTTCTTTTAATTCCCAGTTGGAAATAATCCTTTTTTATTTTTTCACCTATTTTTGTTTTTCCCAGTTCCTGCTGGGGTGAGAGGATTGAGCTCTGAGGGACTGGTGACAACATTCCACCTGTCTGAGGGACAATATTCCAGCTGGGATCCCACTCCAACCTCAGAGCTCAGAGATCCACAACCATCCCAGGATGCAGCTCTCGGCTGAGAAATTTTGGGCATTTTCTGGCAAGAAATCCAGGCAACATTTCAAACGTGTTTGCTTTGTCTTTCAAAAGTGCTGTGGAAAAAAAATAGTCAGAAAAGACCATTAATAAAAATAATAAATTATTAAAAAATAGTCAGGAGAGAAGAAACCAGGAGATGGAATTGTGCAAATCCAGCCCATGGGCAGGGATCCATGAAAGTGCTGCTCACACCCCTCTCTTCCAAGAAGTCCCAAAGTTTTCCAAGGAGTTGTTGCAATCGTTTTGCAGATCAGTGCAGCTTCACATTTCTCAACCCAACTCCAATAAAATCCTGATTTTATCCTGTTTCCCTCTCAGCTGCTCTGGGCACCCTCCCAGGGAACAATTCCTCCCCAATCTCTGCTCCTTCTGGAGCTGTGGGCAAACCACCGTAAGATTTGTTTTTTCCCCATGTAAGAATGGCTTGCAGTGTTAAAGAATAGATGTGCACAAAAAGTTCGCATTTAAAAACTTTCTTTTTGTATTTTTGATCGAAAGAAAACTGATGTAAACAGAAAAGAAATACTCACATCAGCAAGATTTAAAGATGAGGGGTAATTTTATGTAGAAAGGATTGCAGATCTCTCTGCTGCCCCCCCTGGTTCATAACAAATAATCTGATTTATCTCTTTGGTTGCTGTCAGGGCTGAGTCAGGGTCCGTGGGGGCAGAGTTGAGGAGGTGCAGATCAGGAAATATTTTCTCTGACTCAGAGGAAACCAATCTCCTGTCTCCTGTCTCTCTCAACATGAGGTGTGTCCTGTCAAACTGCAGCTTTAATTCCAGGGTTTGGGATGTTTTTATAGGTAGCTGTGAGAAAAAAAAAAAAAAAAAGACAAAAAAAAAAGACAAGGAATCATAGCCTAGGCAGAGAATGAACCTCAAGGTGACAAGCAAGAAAAAAGCAAATTATGGTTTCATTTCCAGAGCAATTCCCTGAGCCACAGGAGAGTTTCAATGATTTGAGCCATAACAATTTGAGCTGAGTCACCAAAAGCTCAATATAATTGAGTCAGATTGCAAGGAAGGAACTCCAGGCTATTCACATGCTCTGAGGCTCTGCTGTTCTGTATTTTTAAAGGGCTGCCTGCTCAACTCATCAGCACTGAAGGAGCTGAGGAATAATTCCCTGGAAGTTTTTACCAAGACAAATATCAGTTCTTAAATATTGAATTTTTGAAGCCATATTTTATAGGGACAGGTGGCACTGCTGGTGGCAGGAGGGCAGGTTTCAGCTCAGTTTATTAGAAGACATCCTTGGATTGTAAAGTCTTGGACTATGTCCTGTGGAGAATAGAACTGTTGGATTAATGAACCTGGAGAGGTGGATCAGCCAAACAGAGCCTCCCATATTTCTGTGGTTAAAGTTTAACTGGGTACTGAACAAAAAGTGAGGCAGGTTTCTTATTATTTTATACAGGGTAAGAAATTTCCCTTTATTCCTCAGAGCTTCAATCAAGTCCTGACTGATTTCCACTATGTTAATGAAGCACTTCGATGATTTAGGAATAAAACTTAATTTTAAAAAGTTATATATTCCTATAAATAATGACCTCAAAAATATCATCAAAGTCTCAAGTAGTTTGAAAAATAAAATAAAAATCACGAGACTGTAGAAATAAAATCCATGGATTTCAAATCTAATTACTGCTTAAAAGTTTGAGATCAAAACCAGAAAAATCTCAGTTCAATAACACTCCATTGCAGAATTAACTATTTTCCCAGGTGTTTACTCCTCCTGAGGAATTCTTGGCTATTTCAAATCCATAAAAAATTCAGGAATCTCTCCCTCTCATCACAGGACACAGCAGGGAAGCTTCAGGACAAGAACTCCACAGATTGTGCCCTAAAGGTAAATTCAAAAGCTCTGGATGATCCAGGAGCAGGGCTTCAGTATAAAGTGGGATAATGACATTGTAATTAAAAGAAAGAAAAGCTAATGGAATCTCTGTTACTCTACACTGACAATAAATTATTAATTTAAGTTCCAGGTTTCAGGCCAAAATGATGGGGACTGAGTTTATCTGAAATTCTTGAAATTTAGCTCCAGTTTTTCATTAAGCAATGAAGGTTCTGTTTGAAATTGTGTTCCCTGGTCACTGTTTAGGTAATTTTTTGGGGGTCAAAATATGAATACATTCCCTTGGTTTCTAGTCCAGAATCGATTTTTTTACAGGATTTCTCCCTGTACCTATCCACTGCTGCCCTGAAATGAAGCCCTGCTCCAGGTATTTGTTCCCCCCCTGACAAAAACCAAAAGGGAAGGAGCTTTTCTCTAAAAATATGTGGAATTTAATTATGAATCAGAGGTCTTAGAAAATAACCTATTGGCAGTAGATAGGACCTCCTCACCCCACCAAAAGCCGAGACCAACACCATGTTTTCTGAAATGTGAAGAATTTAAGAGGTTTCCCAAAGGGACGGTTGGGTAGCTGCTTGGGCAGTTGGAATGGAGAAGGAACATTTTACAACTTTATCATAACATATTAGAGAGAGATTAGCCAGAGACTGGCAGATTGCAGGCTGTCTGTCAGGATTTGAAGAGGAAGAAGCAGGGAGTTCAGGAGGAGCTGGGAACGTGCCAGAGCCAGGCTCTGGATGAAGCCAGGGCTGGGATCTGGGAAGCGACGCCTTGGCCAGGACCATAAATCACCCATGGACAATTCCAGCAGCCTTTGCCAGGCTGCTTTGGTTGTCACCATGGCAACACCTTTTCCCCAGGACAAAGTTCAATTATTTTACATTTTTATTGCCACTTCTGTTTGCTTAAAGTTTACCAGAACGACTTTGCGCTCGGACGGCGCCGAGGAGGAATCACCCTCATGGTACACGGGACTAAAGGGAACCAAATCCTCTGAACTAGGGGGAAAAATCCGGGGAAAGATGCCATCCAGGAAGAAAAGCTCCATGTTTGGCTCTGCCTTTTGCACCTGTGTGAGCTCCTTCGTGGTGATCTGCGTGGCGCTGGCCACCCCGCAGTGGGTGAGCAGCCAGGTTCGCTACTCGAGCACCGGCACCGCCGTCACCGTCAGCCTCACCTACGGCCTCTTCAGTGGCACCTGTGAGCAGTTCGTGGATGCAGGACTCCAGGTGTCCAAAGCCACCTTCCAAGGTAAGTGCTGGCACAGCTGGAAGTGGATCAGAGCATCCCGGACTGGTTTGAGTTTGGAGGGAGCTTAAATCCCATCCATTCCCATCATTTCCCACACCTTCCACTGTCCCAGGCTGCTCCAGCCTGGCCTTAGGCACTGCCAGGGATCCAGGGGCAGCCACAGCTGCTCGGGGCACCCTGTGCCAGTCTTTACATCGAATTTAAATCCACATCTCACATTTCAAAATTATTTAAACTATTTTAAGATGCATACGTCCATCAGCGGCACGAGTAAGATCTTAGCTTGGGTTGATACAGGGAAGGAATTGGACTGGCCTGGGACATTTCCAAGGATCCAGGGGCAGCCACAGATTCTCAGGGGACTCTGTGCCCGTCCTTATATCTAATTTAAATCCATATCTCACACTGAAAAACTACTTAAACTCTTGTAAGATGAATATGTCTGTCAGCAGCACAAGATCTCAGGTTTGGGTTGGATACAGGGAAGGAATTGGACTGGCCTTGGACACTTCCAGGGATCTAGGAGCAGCCACAGCCTCCCTTGGAAACCCATTCCAGGGCATCACCATCCTCACAGGGAGGAATTCCTTCCCAATATCCACACCCAGGCCCAAGATCCTCTTACTGGTACCGCTGATGGACATATCCATCTCACAATATTTGAAATGAGAACAAGATTTTAACTGGTATAAAATAAGACCCCCCCCAAAAAGCACAGAAATTCAACAATAACAATTTACCACCTGTGATCTTGGCCTGCACCTTGGAACAGGGGAAAAAACCACAAAATGGGGCTTTCTGTCAAATTGACTTTGATTTTCGGAAGTTCAGTGAGGAACAGGAAAAGCAACACTCATCACTTAATTAAGGGATTTACAAGCCTAATTCACGTTCCAATTTCATGATGTTAATTTCTTGTTGTGACTTTAAACATTTTGCTGCCTACTACTGAATCAGCACCGTTTTGATAGAGAAAGGTTTGGAGGCTGCTGCAGGAAAAAGAACAAAATACACAAAACAACACCCAAGGGGAGATAAACCTGAAAGCTGCTGCAAGGATCAAGGGTTTGCACTTATTTTATCTGCCTTGCTGTCTCATCAAGTTCAGAGCAATAATGCTGATGACACAATGGAAAGGGAGAAAAGCCACTCAAAAGAAAGCTACCAAAACTATGATCAAGGTCAAGTAATTTAAAGTATGAGCAGTCAAGTAATTTAAAATATGAGATATGGATTTAAATTAGATATAAGGATTTGCCCAGGGTGCCCAGAGCAGCTGTGGCTGCCCCTGGATCCCTGGCAGTGCCCAAGGCCAGGCTGGACTTTGGGGTTGGAGCACCTGGGGCAGTGGGAAGTGTCCTTGCCATGGCAGGGGTGGCACTGGATGTTCTTTAAAGTCCCTTCCCACCCAAACCAATCTGGGATTTTAGGATTCTTTAAGAAATAATTTCATTTTTTGGTAGGCTGTTGTGACATGTTCCAGCACAGCAGATCTAAACCTCCAGCCTATTAGGCTTTTCCCCAGCCTAATTTATTCCTGAAATTGCAGCTGCAGAAACACCTGAATTCCCACGGTGGCAGAGCTGTGTTGCACAAACCAGTCCCCATGTTTGTCTGGATTCCATTTCATTCCTGTTCTCATGAAACCCTGAGCACAGCAGCACTCCCAGCAAGAGGTGGAGCATGGATTGGTATCGTTACATAACAAGGACAAAATCCCAAATCATTCCATCTTGCTTTATTACAGCCACAGCAGAATAACGAAAGTGAGTTTTAGAAGAGTAAATAATAATAAAGAGATGAAATCATTTCTATGTGGTTGTAGCTGGCTTAAGTCCTAAACCTTCAGCCATGTGGGCAGCTGATTCTAATGCGGCTCTGTGGGAAAGGTGGAATCCTGCCCTGGGGAGCTGATGGCAGAGGAGTTCCAGGCTGGCTGCAGTCCAGGGGCTGTGCCCTGCCTTTGGCTGAAGCAGCTCCCACAGCCCAGTGCCAGGGCCTGGGTGTTGCCACCAGATCGATTTTAATTAGAATTAATGAAATGAACTCACAGCACTCTGGTATCAGTGAAGGCTTTCAGCTCTCTGCATGCTCTGCATTGGAGGTGTTGGGTTTTCCCTCACCAGATTTAGGGGTTTGTGCTTATAATTTATGATCTCAACTCTCCCCATCAGTTATTTAGGGATGAACAAAAACAGTGAGCTGCTGGATTTGTGAGTTTCCTTCCATAGCTGCTGAAGGAAAGTGATGCCTTATCGATAATCTAAACCTGGGTTTTCTCACAGGCAGGTATCCAGAATGAGAAGGACTGACTTGAAATTCATTCTTAGGCTCTGGAATGAGCAGGATTGTCATGTTTTATATTATTTGCTAAAGAAATCCTTCCCTGGGAGGGTGCTGGGCTGGCACAGGTGCCCAGAGCAGCTGGGGCTGCCCCTGGATCCCTGGCAGTGCCCAAGGCCAGGCTGGACACTGGGGCTGGGAGCACCTGGGACAGTGGGAGGTGTCCCTGCCATGGCAGGGGGGGCACTGGGTGGGATTTAAAGTCCCTTCCCACCCAAACCACTTTGTTCAATCATTCTCTTTCATTTAAAATTGAAATAGGAAAAATACTTCCTAGAATTCCATATGTTCTTTCTTCATATTCAAATTAATTTATATTCCTGTCCTCCTAAGGCAGGAGATGCATTTCCGTTGCTGATATCCTTAAATAAATGGATTTCCAGTGCTATGGAGAAACAAAGTGCTGAACTTTCTCCATTCCAGCATTTCAGACATCAACAGGAGGAGTTCTAAACATCCCTTAAAATCACGGCGTGATTTAAAAGCAGCTGTGTCGTGCCTGGGGGCTCTGCTGTGCACCCCACGTGCATTTCTCAAATGGCACTGTCATATTTGGGTGTGGGAAAAGAAGGACAATCCCTGAAGGGTAAATCAAAGTCAAGAACTTGGGGGATTATTTTCGGGAATAGCCCAGGTTGACTTTTATCAGTGGCCATTCAAAAGCACATCATCAACTGCCTTTACAAAAAAAAAAAAAACCCAAAACCCAAAAACAAACAAACAAAAAAATCTCCTTATTTCTCTAGAAACCACAACATTCCAAGAAATTTCCAGGCATAAAGATGAAAGACAAAGGAATGTCATTTCTGGCAGTGCCCTGTGCATGGAGTGCCCAGCCAGGGTGGCTCTTTCCCAGCCTCAATAGGACAATAAATCACTGCAGCCACTCCTCAGGCTCTGGGGATGGCAGAATGCAAAAGTTATTTAATCACCAGGCTCCCCAGAGCCTTCCCGAGCTGTTTGGGTGATTTGTCTGACAGAGGAACCAGCTGGGAGTAAAATGTCTGTCAGAGGAGGTTTGGGCACGGCTTTGGCTGGTCCGAGTCAAACAGGGAGAGGCTGAGCCAGGCTCAGGAGGAACCGCGCCCAGGGAGTCTGGAATGTTGGGATTTATCCAACTGCTGGCAGCCAGCAAGGCCAGCAGCACCCAAGGAAGGCTTTCCCAATTTACCTCAGCACAGAGGAATCATTTCACTTTCTAACTTAAATATACTCTAAAATACATGACAAAACTTAAATACATTCTAAAATACACGACAAAAGCTTGGAAAAGGCTGGGATTCGTTGGTGCTCTCATCAGGGATCTCCTGCAAAGTGGGAAGCTCTGTTGAACTCTCTCCTCAGGAGTTTTTGTTTGTTTGTTTCTTTTTTCAGTGATTAATCCCTGATGTGTCATGGGTGATTGTAGAGCTGTAAAAGCTGCTGGGAAGGCTGACTAAGCTCAGTGAAAGTCTGGAAAAATCCTACCCCAACATGTAGGAATAAAGGATGAAAACTAGAAGATGATACAGGAAATTAAGGAGAAATCTGAGCAAACCCTGTTTTCGTTCCAGAATTGTCTCACACGGATCCAGAGGTTATCCAGCTGCAGCTTACCACTCAAAATATTTGAGTTTGACCCCACTCAAATAGATCAGCTGCAGGAGATTCCTTCTGTTTGCACAGACTGCTTTATTTAGGGATTTTTAAAAACATCATCTGCCATGAAAAGAGCATTTTCTTTCAAGCCCTCAGCCTTGTGCTGTTGCAGACACGGCTACGACAGCTGGAGGCTGCCAAAATGCCACCCCCTAAACTGCAGCTCAGTGTCAGACATAAACAAGATCCATTAGGGGGTGCAGGAGGTGTAGCCAGGCAGTTCTGGAGAAGTTCTGAGAGATAAAATTAAGTGAGGCTGCCAGAGGGAAATTACACAAGCCTGGCTGGTTTGGCTCCAGACTTATTTCTTCTTCAAGAAATAGATCACAGGTGATGGGCGGGCTGCTTCAGCCCGAGTGCAGGGTACAACCTGCTCACTTCCATTCCACTGAGTGGTATCCCCTGGATGCCCTGCTTTCCTTCTCTAACAGGGAAATTGCTTAAATTTACAGCTGATTTCCATAACACATCCTCACCTGCCAGTGCCTCCAGCAGAAATTAACTTGTACTGCAGTATTAGATAAAATGTGAGAGGAATATCCTTTTCATTCCTTGCCAACAGCTCTTTTTATTATGTTTATTCCTCTTTATGGGGTTTTTACTATTTTTTTTTTCTGCTGTGATTCCTCCCAGTTATGTATTAATACTACCTGAATATTTTGCAATAATGGTTCTGTTCAAGAACAGCACGGAAAGGGAATTTTCCTACTGAAGTCTGTCTCTCACATCATCTATTTGAACAAAGCTCCAAAACGTCATCACTGCATTTGTTACAACATAAAGCTCCCTACAGCTGCCTTTTCAATCTTTAAATTGAGAGGAGGAAAATAATTAACCTCAACAAAATAACACTTTGAGGGTATTGCATTTGGATTGAGTGTCTTGTTACCAGCACCTTATTGAGGAACTGGAGGGATTTAGGCAAAAATTGGTGACAGTTCTGAAGGGTTTGACCACAAGAGCCATGGAACTACAGCAGGGAATGATCTGGGAATGAGCTGGGGAAAAGGAGAGGCAGCAGGATCTGGGACCAGGGCCACGTGCCCACAGAGCTCAGCCCTGTGGGAACCAAACCCTCCACAAATCCCATCGTGTCCTGGTGGAAAACAACAGGAGCTGCTCCTTTATTGGAAAAGAAAAGAGCCAGTCCTGCCTGCGCCAAGATTTTCCTGCAGGGCACGGAGACAGATCCAGTCAGGAGATGAGCTCGACCATCCTCATCTGCCCATGGATGGCCACACTCAGATTTATTTGTCCTGCAAATGCACCTGACCCATCCAGGGAGCAGCTTCAGTGGGCTTTGGGAAGGTTTTCCCTGTCACATTTATTGCATTTATAGCAGCATTACTGCTGCCATTTTAAAAGGGAATACAACTGGAGCAGAGCTTTAAATTGGAGCAGAGTTTTAAATAGGCATTTGTGGAGGTGACCAGACACTGGCAGAGGAACACCCAGATTTCTGATCCAGTTTAGGCAGAAAATTCCTGTCTGGCCTCGTCCTGAGGAAATTTTTACAGAAGTATGAAGGAACAGGAAGTTTACTGCCCAGCTAACTGCAGGATTAGCTGGCAAGAATTTATTTCAGCCCAGGTACTTTCACCCCATGTGGGATTTGGGTTCATTGCTGTGTCCAAACCTCCAGCACTTTCTCTATCCCAATCCCTTCAGATCACCCAAACCTCTGCTCTTCAGCTTTTAATTACAGCCCTGGCAGGAAGTCACAAGGTTTTCCAAACCCACCAGACTGGGCAGGGCAGGTTATCACTGAACTATGGAATATTAATGTTGGAAAAGCTCTCCAGGGTAACTGAATCCAACCTTCAACCACGTCCCCAAGTGCCACAGCCACACACCTTCAGCACATTTCCAGGGACGGTGACTCCCTGTTCCACCGCAGACTTTCCCAAATCTCCAATCAATCCCCCTCTGGCACAAGCTGGGGCTCTCTCCTTGATGCCTTTTTCAGGCTCACTTTAAAACAAAGGCCAGACAGGATTAAGGGAATAAAAGTGGGAATATTTAATATTTAATGAAGGCCTTTCAGGTACATTTTGGGACAAAGCCTCCCCAGGAGGCTACACCCAAAATGAACCATGGTCATGAATTTTTCATACTTTTATAAGTTTGGTCCATTGACATATCAGGGGTTAATCCTCCAATTACAGCTTCAGGTAATGAAGTCATTTACCACCAGTTTGCTCCCCTACAACTCACTTTTATTTGCACTTTTTTTGGGCCCTGAGGCTGTAGGTGATGCCTGGAGAGGCTGCCTGGAGCAGAGGCTGAGCAGAGTTAAGGAATAAAGCAGGGATTTATTCAAAGGCCTCATAGGACACACCTTGGGCAGGGCAAGAGCCTGGCCATGGCTCCACCCAAGATGGACAATGAGTCACAAGATTTCACACTTTTATCAGTTGTGCTCCATTTCCATGTTGGGTTCAGTGTCCAATCCCAGCTCCAGGTGATGCAGTCCCACCCTCCCAGATTTGCTCTCCTCCATTCCCTGTTGTTTGCACTTTTTGGGGCTGAAGCTGCAGCGGTGTCCTTGGTTCTGGGGCTGGAAAAGGATTATTGTGTGTGCCTGAGCTGAGAGGAGAACTTGCTGGCACTTTATATGAGTTATAAAACTTCATGTATACAAGACTATATCGTGTATATATATACTATATATAGTATTTATAATATATATCCTATATATATATATATTACTATATATGTGTATATTATGTATATATAGTATCTATATATACACTATACATATATATACACACTATACCATATGATTTATACATACTATATATATAATATTTTATATAGTTATATATAAAATATAATATATATGCTATAGTATTATAATATATATACTATCATATATATACACTATATATACTATATATAGTATATATAGTCTTAATACTTTATAGTAAATAGAATATATAGTCTTACTACTATATATATAGTCTATATACAGTATATAGCTATAACAAGTTCTATATAGTATGTATAGTCTTACTACTGTAGTACATTGTAAATGGTGTATATATAGTCTTACTACTATATGTGTACTATAAATATACTATATTTAGTATACAACTAGAACAAATCCAGAGTTACATACTAATGCAGTACAGAATCTGGAAAATATCAAAGCTAAAACTTAAGGCATCATTTGGTGCCTTGAGTTTCAGGCCAAGAGGAATTGTTTTGTGTGACCAAGACATGAAGACAGTTAACTACACTTTCTATAGAGTTTAGAGTTATACCGTATAGCACTAGAGGATGTGAAGAACAGAAAAGCTAAAAGCCCAAGGCATGACGCTCTCCTCTGCCCCTGCCCCTGCTGTGTTGCAGTCTCAGAGGCCCTGAGCAGCAGCAGCAGCAGGAGCAGGAGCCTGCTCGTGGCCACCATCGTGGTGCTGGTGCTGGCCCTGCTCAGCTCCCTGCTCAGCGCTGGCTTCACCTGCACCAACGCTGTCAGCAACCCCTACCAGACATTCCTGGGACCCATCGGAGTCTACACCTGGAATTCCCTGTGTGGTGAGTGCCATTCTAGGCCTTAGATACATTGCTTTTATGTAAATAAATAAATAAATATACTAATAATTATCATATTATATTATTATTTTATTATATTATATTATATTATATTACATTATATTATATTACATTATATTGTTCCTTTTCTATATATATAATGGAATAATATATATAATATATTTGATATAGTTTATAACTATACATTATGATTATATATTATAATTTATAGATATATTTTATAATTATATATAATACAACAATTCATGATATACAATTATAATTATAATTATAAAATAGTATTATATATGATAATATTATATATAATATATGATGTATTATATATTATATATAAAATAAAAATAAATAACATATAATATTTAATATATATCATATATAATATATTTCTATATATTGTATAGGTAACATATATAATATGTTATATATGTTACCTATATAATATATAGAAATATATATTTCTATGTATAATATATACGATGTTATTATTATATTATGTTACCTATATAATATATTATATAGGCAACATATATATTATATACGTAATATATAAAATAGATAATATGTATAATATATAATATATAATATATATAACATATATGCAATATATGTAATATATAATATATATAACATATACATTATGTATATTTTAAATATGCATATATATCTATATATGTGTGTGTTTAATTTTATATATATATATATATATATAATATATATTCCGACATTAAGGAACATAGAGCTGCAAAAAGAAACACCTGGAAATGCATTCAGCTCTCTGGGTTTAGTTTTTAACTGTGCCTGCTGGCACACCTGAAAACCACCTTTTAAATATGATTAAAATACATGATATGGCAATAAAATAATATTTATATGATAGTACTTATAGGGAGGCAGCAGTTTGGAGGCGTGAGCCGTGGCAAAAATTATTTAGCTCTTTGAAAAATAAAATTCACAGGTGAAAATAAGTTTAAACTGATTTAAGCATTAAAAAAAGGGTGGAGATGCTGAGTGCTTAGAGCTGTGCAGCTGTCCAGAGGCTGGAGGTGGGAACCCCATTCCTGCTGGGATTCCTGGCTGCTCCCAGCGCCCCTGTGCTGCTCTGGCCACCACTCAGCTCTCACACTCCAGCAGGATCAGGTGCTCCTCTAATAATAGGTTTGTACTTGAATAATTTCCTTTTAAGACATCTGATTACAGAGTACCTCAGCACGGGTCTAAAGGCCTAAAATTCCTTTAGGAAAACGTATCCCCAGCAGCATCTCCCTGTCCTGGGGACAAAACCAGACCTTGCTGGGAAGGGAACAATGCAGATAATCATAATTATTACAAGTACAGGTGGAGGTGTGAAAATCACCCATTTTTTAGCACAGATGTTGAAACAGCTGTGAAACACAGAAGAAAAAGTGAACAAAGGTTAATTGGACAATTATTCATTTCTGAGACTTCTGAGACAAGCTGTTCCTGAGCCAGCCCCTGAACCTGCAAGCTCTGTCTGAAATGAAAGGACCACGGGCCTTGAATATTGGGGAGAAAACAAATTCTGGTGTTGGCTGAGGGCTGTGGTTACTTTTACAGCCCTGCAAGTGCTGTGACCTGGAAGATTATTTTGCTGTGGGTGCATTTTTATGGGAAATCACACATCATCTAATGTGGGAGGTCATCTTGGAGGTGCCTAATTCGCCTACCAGTGCTCTCCTGAATAAAAAATGAAGCTGTTTCAGTGTGAGCTGGGCTAGGATGAGGTGCCTGGAGAGGAGGAATGGAACTGTTCCACCAAAGTTCAGAGATTACAGCTCTGTTGGCATGAGGAAAGCAGAGATGCAGCAGCAAGATTTAGATAAATGTCAAAGCAGCTGAACTTTTACATTTGGGAAGCTGCAAGAAATAAACCCAGATTTAATAAGACATCACATTTTGGCTTCTCCCAGACTCATCCAATAATTCAAGTTTTAACGAACAGTCTCCAAGTTCTTGGGCCAACCCTGAGCACAGACCAGGCAGCTCAGGGCTTTATCCCGCTGTGACATCTATCCAGCTGTGATATTTATCCAGCTGTGACATCTATCCAGCTGTGATATCTATCCAGCTGTGATATCTATCCAGCTGTGACATCTATCCAGCTGTTTTGATTTTATCCAACTGTGAGACTGCCCATCCATGAATTTGGGCTCATATCAAACGGACATTTACAAATCACCAAAGAAGTGAACACACAATACTCGTCAGCACTAAATGAAATGAAAAAAAAAATTGAATTAAATGCTTTATCTAAGAATAATCAATAAGAATCTAATAATTTTAGATATATATCACTGACTATATCAAAACACCTGTCAGATACTATTGGGTGGGGCAAAAATTCTTTACATAGAATTGCTAATATTAGATAAATTGATTTAAATCCCTGGACTAGGGCAAGGATTAAACCAGATTATAATATAATTAATAGAATAGAATAGAATAGAATAGAATAGAATAGAATAGAATAGAATAGAATATATAATAGAATATATATGATGTATAATATAATATAATATAATATAATATAATATAATATAATATAATATAATATAATATAATATAATATAAATGTCACTACACAAATAGCACTCCAGTTCCTCCTCTACAATTTGTATTTCTGTTTTCCAGGAGTCCTCACCCTCCTAGCCATGATCCTTTTCCCTGTGAACGTGGAAGGGAACAGCCTGTCTGAGAAGCTGGCCCACAGCTGTTCCAGCTCCCTGCAGGGACACCTGGGATCCAAACACAACTATGGATATTCCTACTGGATCATGCTGCTCGTCCTTTTCCTGAACATTGCTTCTCTCATCATCATCTATTTCTACGACCACGCCAGATATTCCAAGAAGAAAGAGCAGGAAAGGCCCATAGAGAATGCACCAAAGGATGTTATTCTGTTTTAAGGACATTTTGGAAAGGGGGTGTGAAGGAAGATGACTTTAATGTGGACAGCAAATTTCTGTTTGCTCTGAATTGTGTGCGCACTTCAATTCCCAGATTGTTTTGAGGAACACAAAAGCCTGGTTTGGTTTTGTGCCTGCTGGCCCGAGCAGGGAGATCAAAGCCACTGTTTTGTAAAGCCTGCAAACACCAGGATCCCTTGGGATGAGGAGAAATGTCCACTGAGGTGCTGCTGCTCCCTTTTCTCCTTGCTCTGCTCTGGAGGCTCCTGAGGCCAAAACCCACAGAGCACAGAGGTGGAGTCCCCATCCCTGGGGGATTTAAAGCCCTGTGGAGGTGGCACTTGGGGACTGGTGGCCTTGGCAGTGCTGGGGAATGATTGGAGCAGATGGATTTTCCAGCCTAAATGATTCAACAGTTCCATGAGAACAGAGAAGCCCAGTATCTGCAGGTTATTAATGCACAGAAACACAGGAAAATCCTGCTTGAGCCCTGCCCAGAGCCAAGGGCAAAGCCACACCTGGGGCAGGAGAGCCCAGCCCCTCTCCACACGTCCCTGCCTGGCACAAAGGCCCCCAGGTGATGATTCCAGTGATGATTTCTGGCCAGGGCCATCCCCTTGCCCAGTTTGAGGAGTATTTCATGTGCTCACAAAGACACAGGGCTGCAGGACTGCCCAGGAGTGGGGGGATCACAGTTCCATTCCCTTCTCACTCCTCCCAGGGAATGAGCACTGGGACCTTGGGACAGATCCAAAGTGCAAAATCCAGCTCAGAGCACGTGCTCAGCACTTCTGCCCCTTTGTCCCTCACCTCTGCAGCCAGGAGAGACTTTTTTATTCCTTTAAAAAGAAAAAAAAGCCTCCTTTTCCTTTCCAGTGTGATTTTCAGTCACGCTCCTCATCTGTCCTGTGATACAAGAGGTGCTCATGGAGATAAAACAGCATTTTGAAGAGGGGATGAGGAGATACAAGAGGTGAATCCTCACTATTTATGTCACAAAAATAAAGTTTGGAGATGAAAGCAGCCAGCACTTTGTGCAGCTGAGCTCTTTGAAAGGAACCAAAGCAGAGGGATTTCCCATCCTCCCTCTGAGGGCAGAGTGGGAAATAAAATAAAAATAAAAGACGATTTCTAAGACTTGAGGGGTGGCCCAGGTCAATAAAATCAGGGCTGATCTTTGCGTGCCTGGAAATGCTGAGGAGGGCTGGAAACATTATGGTGGAGCCAAACATTTGCCAGTTTTGCTTTGGCTGCAAAAATTGTCATAGTTTCAGCATTCACCTGTCAGTGTTGAGCCCAGCCAGCACCTGTCACACACCACAGCTCTGCTCAGAGTGGTCTGGTGGAGGGATGGAGTCAGGATAATGCAGCAGGATCAAGAATTACAGCTCTGGGGAGCTCAGAGGAGTCTGATGGAGGGATGGAGTCAGGATAATGCAGGAGGAACAAGAATTCCAGCTCTGGGGAGCTCAGAGGGGTCTGGTGGACGAATGGAGTCAGGATAATTTTTAGTATAAAAATGATACTAGATTATATAGTCTGATGAATGGAAAATTATTCTGACTCCTCCTCTCCTCCAGGAGGAGCCAGAATTCCAGCTCTGGAGAGCTCAGAGTGGTCTGGTGGAGGGATGGAGTCAAAATAATCCAGGAGGAGCCAGAATTCCAGCTCTGGGGAGCAGGAGCTTCCCCTTGCCTGGGAGTTTCTGCTGCATCTAAACACTGGTTTGGTGGTATTTTAATTTAATTTACCGGGGTCCTTGTGGCAGGAAGGAAATGCTGAACTGACTCCATGTTCTTAGAAGGCTAATTTATTATTTTATGTTACTATATTATTTTTAAGGATGCTATACTAAACTATACTAAAGAATCGAGAAAGGATCCTTACAAAAGGCTCAAAAAGATACTGATTAAAAACTTGGGACTCCTTCCAGAGCCTCAACACAGCTGGATCATGATTGGTCATTAAGTAAAAACAATTCACGTGAAACCAAACAAACATTCACCTGTTGGATAAACGATCTCCAAACACGTTCCAAAGCAGCAAAACACAGGAGCAGCAATCAGATAATTGTTGTTTTCATTTTCCTCTGAGGCTTCTCAGCTTCCCAGGAGAAAAAAATCCTGGCAAAGGGATTTTCCAGAAAATATGACAGTGCCAGTTTGGGAAATCACAGAAATCCTGCTTTTGGGTGCCTCTTGGGAGCACGTGGCTCTGTTAAAATCAGACTGGAGGTCTCTTGTTTGCCTGCAGACACCAGAAAGCGGCTGTGTAACAAATCTCACCTGCTTTGATGCCAGTGCCAGATCAAAGCCACCACAACACGACAAAAACCTGATTTAAACAGGAGTTCAGGTTGCAGCTGACTAACAAAGCTGCCTCAGGATTCTTGCTCTGCATGATTTATTTCAGTTTGAGGGCAGAAATTCCCTTCCCAGCACAAAGAGCTGCTCAGGGATGGAGCAGGGGGATGGGGCTGAGGAGCACCCACACATCCCTGCCCCAGCCCCATTGATTTGGGGCAATAAACTGCAGGGTACAATATTTACAGGCAGAATTTTAAATATAGAAACTTTGCATTTTCAATTTGCTCCAAAAGCGGGCACCTAAGCTCAAATTCAGAAATTCTCTGTGAGCTGCTGGTAATTTCTCCTGAATCAGAGACCAACCAACCACAGCAGGAGGGAACACACAGAGCTGGCACCGACTTTTCACCCTAAAATTCCCTCAAATGCTTCCCTAAGACTCCCTACCAGAGGTGGGAAGTGGCAGCAGAGCACTGTGTGCAGGGGGGAGTTAGAAATGGTAGAATTATATATATATATATATATATATATATATATATAAAAAATATGTATATGTATATATATGTGTGTGTGTATATATATATGTGTGTATATATATGTGTGTGTGTATATATATATATATTATATATATATATGTATGTGTGTATATATATTTTTAGCTGCCCAGAGCAGCTGTGGCTGCCCCTGGATCCCTGATGTTTACATACGATACAAACCTTCTGTTAAACTTTAAAAATTCTCTCCAAATCCATTTCCCACACCTGGCAGTATCCCAGATTTGGAGCACCCTGGGACAATGGGAGGTGTCCCTGCCCCTGGAATTGGGTGAGTTCAGGGCTCCATCCATCCCCAAAGCATTCTGTGATTTATCTGATCCTGCTTCCAGGCTCTCCTGCCTTTCACCCCCAGGGCAGCCAGAGGAATTTTTCCCTGAGCTCTCTGATCGCCCTGTAACAGAGATGATGAGCTGAGGCTGTGCTTGATTGAGAGCATCGATTGTCAATCCCACAGCAGGGAGTTCTGCTGCCTCTGCAGTGGAGCAGCTCCTGGGGACCGGGATTGCTGTTATTGACTCAGCCTCTTTGCCTCTGGCTGACAGCAAAGCTGCACTGCCTCTTTTTCCCTGTTACTGTGAATTAACCAGCTCTGCGTGCTGTCCAGGAGCTGTGCCCACAGCAGAAATTTTTGGGTTTGCCTGCCTGCAGCTTTGCAATGTTTCTTATTAAATGTTTTCAGCTGCTGCTAAACTTTAGGTGACTGCTAATTTACCAGGTGTTGAGGATCCTCTGTGGTTTCAAGGAAAAGTTCCCTTTACTCAGCATTTCTGCTGTATGTGTAACTTTTATCCAGTGTGAAACTTGGAGAGTGAACTATAAAGCTCAAGTAGATCTGGTATACATAAAATCACAGAATTAGAGGATGGTTGCTTGGAAGGGAACTTAAAATTAATCTCATTCCTTGGGCTGAGACACCTTCCACTATCCCAGTGCTTCAACACCTTGGGCACTGCCAGGGATCCAGAGACAGCCACAGCTTCTCTGGGCACCTGTGCCAGGGCCTCAGCTCCCTCACAGAAAAAAAGATTTTTTCCTAATATAAAAAGAAAGATTTATTCCTCATATATAACTTCAATCTCTCCTCTTCAATCTAAAGCCATCCCTCCCTGTCCTGTGGCCCTGCAGAAAGCAGGGTGAGGATGTATGGCCCAGTTAATGTTAGATATGATTGTTTTCAACCCTGCAGTTCAATCAGGATCACTTCAGGAGAAGCATCCAAGAAATTTATTTAGCCAGGGAAGGAGAAGTCACTTATGGAGTCAGAGCAAGCATTATGGACAGGCCAGCAGGGACTGGCAGTGAGAGATCCAAATCCAGCTGACACGGAGTCAGCCCAGCCTGCTCAGCCTGTCCAGGTTCTGCTCCTGCGCCTGGAAAGGGAATTTTGCTGGACAAGGAGGATCCTCCGAGCTTTTTATTCCCATTTTCCTCCCGGCTATTTGCTCCGGGAGCCATGAGAGGGCAGCAGGCTCCTTCCTAGGATTCCTTGGCTTTGCATCCCTGGTTTATTTTTTGATGAAAAGTGGATGGAGAGAAAGGCAAGGAGGGACAGGGAGAACTTTGCTAACTCTACATACCAGGAAATAAAAGACTCACTAAAAAAAAAGTATTTCCCAAATTAAATTAATTTTAAGGCTGTAATTGACATCCCAACTCTGTGGAAATGGGCACAGGGAGATGGAATAGAGTGGTGGATTCCCAATATTATGTTCTATATATATTAACAAGAGGAAACTTGCCCCCAAAAATCCCAGAGAAAAGTGAAAATACAATATTTTTAAAAAATTAATCAGAACTGACAAAGTTATTGATTAATAATGGTCAGAAATACAGATTCAAAAAGAAAATGGGATTTTATATAGCACAGATCTGATAAACAAGGATAAAAATACTGAGTTTTGCAAAGGTAACCAAGGCAACGTTCACTTATATTTCTTGATCAATACAAGTGTGAGCAAAACCATCATCTCAAATAAGAATAGAGCTGTAGCACTCAAAAAACATTTTATAAACATGATTATTTCTTCTCTGGGTGTAAGAAAGAGAGACTCTCAGTGGTAGATGCCATCAGTTCTGTGCTGCCTTTGTTAAATCTCCAAGAAAATAAAACCAGAGCCCACCCAAGTGCCCACAAGAAGGAGCCTGCTGCTGGCTGGGGCTGTCTGAAAGGCTAAAATTTCATTTATAAAGGAGGTCTGTCAGCACATCAATTGTTCTTTTCCAGGCCTGGCACTTGGGCTGCAATCAGGGCAGAAAGCTGAGGGTCCCTCAGCATCCATCTCCATCTGTCATTCCTGGCTGGGAGCAGAGCAGGGCCCCAGGTTTTGCTCTGGTTCCACCTCAGGAGTCACTCATCCCCTCCTCTCCTGCCCTCACAAGCTGGGGCTTGCTCAAGAACCCACAATTCCTGCATTTTGAAATAAACTGGGTTGATTTTCCCAGCACTTGGCTGGAAATGAATCTTTGCACAGGTGAGAAAACACAAGAATACAATTCAAAGCCCCGTTGAAATGGCCACACCAATGAAGATTTAAATGTTATTTTCAGCCTCTCCTCTTACAACTATCACAGAGCTCCCTGCAGATCTGAAATTATGTTGGATTTTAATGACACCTCTGGGTTTAATACAAGATAATGAATGAAATCTGCCCACAGATGGGAAAGGGTCCTGCCAGCGAGGGGGAATTCAAATTATTTCTCTGCAGCCAGAGGGTGACTCCTTCTCATCTGGAAATAACTTCCATTACTGGAAACAAAGGAGAAGGAGCTGCAGCTTCTGCCTAATTCTGGGGGACTATTAGGCTATTTTTTAATGAAATGCAGGTTGGGAACAGATTTTGGGCAATTTATTGCAAAAATAAGGCTGATGGGAAAATACAGGATGCAGGAGAGAATCCAAGTCCTTCATCAGAGAGGGTACAGCAGGTAAATAGAGCCAGGTGCAAGAAAGGACTTGAAAAGGGTAGCACATTTTGGTTTTCCTCAAAAAGATTTGTAAAGGAGAGCCAGGAACAGAGCATTGACCTTTTCTGTAGATAATTCACTTCATCCCTCTTTCCTCTAAGGAAGATGTCATCACTTATTCCATGAAATGCTCCCTGGCATGGGCCTGCAAGAATAAAGCCCAGAGGTTGATTCCATCATTTATATTGATTTATTACACCTGTCCAAAACAATTTCAAGAGGAATTTTTTCTTTTTTTTCTCTCGGAAGCTCTGAAGTCCCAACCATGCCCTGGTGAGGCTGCAGGAAACCTCTGGATCACACAGAAAATATTGAGCAGAAAATATTGAACAGAAAATATTGAACAGAAAAGATTCCCTGGCAATTCTGAAACCCCCCAAAAAAGGAGAGACCAACACACTTTTTGTACACAGACCCGTGCCCAAGGTGAATGTTGATGCAAATATGAAAATACATGAAATATGACTTTCATCTGAAAGCCACAAAGCAGCTTGAAGAAGGGTTTAGTTTGGATTTCCCTCTCCTGGAAACCACAGGCAGCTTGTTAGTGTTCATTCAGGCTGAGAGCATTCTCACTCTCACTCTCATTCTCATTCTCACTCTCACTCTCATTCTCATTCTCATTCTCATTCTCATTCTCATTCTCATTCTCATTCTCATTCTCATTCTCACTCTCATTCTCATTCCCATTCTCATTCTCATCTGGGGGCTGGGGGAAAAGATCCCTCAGCTCTGATAACAGAGGGGACAATGTTGATTTGAAATGAGAAGCTGCAGCCCTGATAGAAAATAATGATCCTGAAATGCAGGAGGCTGCAAATGATCTCTGGAAACGAGGTGAAAACAGGAATTGGAATTGTCCTTTGGCGTCCTCAGCCAGGTGCCAGAGAAATCTGGGATTTCACGGGAAGGAACAGGAAACTGCAAAGGCAAGAGGTGCCCCCAGCATCTCCTTTCAGCCCCAGCCACAGATGTAATTCAGCTGGGAAGATGAACCCCGTCCAAAGTGTGGGCAGAGAAGGATTTCTCCTTCAAATCCATGTCAAATATGGAATTATGTGTGGTGTACTTAAAAAATAAAAAATAAAAAAAAAGGAAAAACCCACCAAACAAACAAACCCAAAAAAGTGTTTCCAGCAGAAAAGGAAATGTGAAATGATAATTTCCCACTCCTCAGCCTTGGGCACTCCCCTCACCAAATATTCCCAAAATTTGTTCCTCAAACAAGCCTTTAGCGTCACTTAAAGAAATCCCAATACAGCCAAGGACAATAAAAATATAAAATTCAGAGTGATGTAAATCTTCTGTGTTAGTAAGCTTTTGTTTTGAGTGACTCCAGAGCAGCACAAACTCCTTTTTTTCCCCAGAAATTCCCTTACAACCAACTCGGGCTGGAGAGAAATCCCAGGATTCTCCCTCACCTCCCGTTCATGACTTTAATCCCAGGAAAGAGAATTTAACCCGATTTTCTGGGTCGGTCTAAAAGCAACTGGACACTGAGATCCTCTGGGGAAAAGGAAAGTTAATTAACAGTGAATTATCTTGAGAGAGTGCTCTGAGGGCCCGAGGCAGCAGCAGAGCCATTATTGCCTCATTTCAGCTGCCACCTCCTCATTTCCAGGGCAGCTCTCATCTCCTCAGCATTTATTTTTATTTCTTCTCTGTTTTTTTTTTCACATTGTTGTTCCCCCCTTCCATTAGGACTTAATGAAATTTTTCTTTCATTGAGAATTCCATCCTTGTGCTGGATGATTTTTCTTCCACAGGTCCAAACATCATCACCTCCCCTAATGGGATCCCCCCAGCTACAAATCAGCCTTTGGCTCTTGAATTTTTTATTTTTTTTTTATTTCTTGATTATTATTTCTTGGTTTTTATTTCCCAGCCAGATGTTTCAGGGGGATTTTTCCTTCCTCATCTCTGTGCTCTGCTCTGGGTGGCGATGTGGGGATGGATTTGGTGATCCTGGAGGTGTTTTCCAACCTCAGAGATTCTGGGATTGTGAGAAGAACCCCTTTGCCTTTAAGGGATGGGGCACAAAAGCCTTAAATCCCCCTGTGGGCACAGGGAAACTCAGCTGAGCAGCTGAAACTGGGGCAGTAAAATAAAAATTCACCAAATCCATCTTGGGTTTCAGAGTCATTCGAGTCTCCTCTCTTGGAGCAGGAGGCAGAAGGGGTGGATATGATTTTAATGATTTTATTTTATGTTTTTTTCCTGTATTTCTTTACGAGGTGAATTAACAACTTAGTGAGAAACGTGGAGATTAAACAATAAAGACAATGAATCAGCAAATAACAGAATTTGTATCGAGCTCGAAGGAATGAAAAATTCCATCCTCATGGAAATCTCTCCTCCTGCACCCCCAGAGAGGCTGGGAGTGCCCCAGGCCAGGCTGGATGGGGCCTGGAACACCCTGGGATGGTGGAAGGTGTCCCTGGAATGAGATATTTTTTAAGGTCCCTTCCACCCAAACCAGTCTGGGATTCCATGATTCATTCCAGTATAGACCAGTATGGTTCTGGTGTCTCTGGCTATATTTAATCTTATAGACATGTTCCATGGGTGCTGCAGGTTTATATGCTTTAATTACCACATTTTCTGGATAGTTTCAGCATTATTTGAAAGGCAGAAGAGTTATTACACAAAAAATTATAAATCAGAGTAAACAATGAGGATTAATGGAAACTAGGAGGTGACCCCAGACTAATCTGTCTTTATTTGAGAATTTATTCCTTCAAGAAAAACACATGAGATCCATCTGAGAGCATCAGAGTGAAAAATTACTCCAGAAAAAATGCAAAAAAAGGCAAAAAAACGACTGCAAGGATGGGAAGGAGTTTCCAAAGAGGCTGAAAGGAGGACAAATGGTCCCTGGCACTGAGGGGACGAGGAGGCAGCCAGGACACCCAGCCCTGCCCTGGGGAAGGGCATCGTTGGCTCCTCACACACCCTCCAGAGAGGAAAAAGGACTGAAGATCAACCCCAAAAGGGATGAAATTACTTTAAAATGATTTTATTTTCAGCACAGCACCATTGTTTTTGTGCCCAAACCCTAAGGGAGGCAGGTGGGAACTCACACAGAAAATGTCACTTGAGAAACAGCAAGTTTGGGGCAGGAGGAAAAACTGGAATTTTGGTGAAAACTGAAATGCAGCAGGAGGAGAACTGCACAAGTGACAAGGAAACCATCAGATGCTCCAGGCTGATATCAGAGCCCATAGAATGAAATCCTTCACCAAGCACTGCAGAAATCACCCCAGAATAAAAAATCCCTCCCTTTTTTCCTCTGTGGTTATCCAGGTGATAAAGAAATGTTTTCCTTAGAAGCAAGGCAAACCCAGCTAAGCCGTGTGCTGTCCTATTGACTGAAAATTCAGGGAAAAGAACAGATTAATCCTGGTTTTTAGACATGACCTGGGCTTTCAAATGCCACTGCTCAGGCAGGAGCAGAGTTTGAGTCCCTGTTCCAGTCAGATGATCCCAGAGTCAACACCAGAGGTGTTCTTCTGACAACTCAATAGGTATCATTTCCCCTTGTGCAGTTCCTAATGCAGCTGAATGGAATTGCTCCCCTCCAGGAGGGTCTCAGGGCATTCCCAGAAAAATCCAACATTTCCAAAGGCTCCCAAAGAGTGGGACAGGGAGCTGGGCTTGGCATATCCGGATGCCCAAATTCCAGGATGGGTTAAAATCCATCCCACCCCACCCCTGCCATGGCAGGGACACCTCCCACTGCCCCAGGTGCTCCAAACCCCAATGTCCAACCTGGCCTTGCTCTTCCAGGGATCCAGGGGCAGCCACAGCTGCTCTGGGCAAGAAGGAATCCCAGAGCTGAGAACTGGGAGCAGGACAAAAATCCCAAATTCTCAGAGAGTTTTGTTGTCTGGCCCCATTTCAGCAGGAAAAATCAGTTCCATCCCAAAAGCAACAAATCCAGGGCCTGGATCCCCTGGGGGCAGAGGGAGAGGAGCTGGAGTCCTGCAGGAACAGGATTTGGGCCTCCCAGGGAATGCCACAATCCCCAAAAGCCCAGACACCACGCTGAGCTGGGTTCTGCACGTTCCAAGGTGAATCATGCACATCCAACCTGCTCCCACCATGTATTTTACCAAGGATTTTCCTCCAGGACTCGAGTTTCCATCTCCTGCAGCATGGAATTCTAGACAACCCATAGAAAATTATATTTATTTCCTGATATTTTCCCTCCTGATAGCTTTATGTAATAACAACTGCTTACAACTTCCTTTTCCTTCAGCCCTGATGACTCCCAAGAACCTGGAAACTCAGTTTTGTCTTGATTTTCCTCCCACAACATAAAATTTAATATTTCCTATGCTGTTTTCCAGAAAAAAAAAAAAATCCTGGGAAGCTGTGTTATGCCACAGTAAAGCCCAGGGAAATCCTAGTGCTTAACAAGGATTTATCACGGGCAAGCGTTGAAGCAGAGGGCAAATTGAAAAGAAAAAAAGGAGAAGTAAATCTGATTTATCACATCCTGTTTGCATTTGTGATGGGCTCCTCCTGAGTGATAATCACGCTGCAAATAGAGATTTATTGCTCTTGCAACTGGATTAAAATAGAACTGAGACTACAATAACAGCAATTAAAGCCAGGAGAATAATTCATACTTCTATCTGAAGAAGTGCAACCTCCAGCTCTGCTCTCCAGCCCCTGCCTGCCTTCCCCTGCCCAGCCAGGGGCATTCCCTGGGGTTTTTGGGAATTTTCCATTCCTCCAGATGAACCCAGAGGACTCCCCACAGGCACCAAAATCCCCGTGAGCAGAGGTCGCCCTGCACTGCCAGGCTCTGTCCTGCCCTTTTTGGGAGGAAAGGCTGCCAGGGATGAGGAGGGACAGGGATGGTTTTTGGGAACCTCCAGCCCCAAGCTGGGCTCAAAGCACAGCCCCAAATCAAATGTTCCAAAGTGCAAACTCTCCTTTCATGCCCTGCACCGCTGCCCCTTCCCAAAATCCTGATTTATGGGGCTTTGACAGCCCCTTCTCATCTTTATTGAGGCCAACCTGTGGTTCCAGAGCTCAGAAATCCTGGATATTTATCCTGTTGGATAAGAAACTGCCCAGATCCCCATTTCCATGGGTTTATCCTGGAATAGTGAACCCAGGTTGTTGTTTCCTGGCCACTGAAAAGCCCAGCTCAGAGTGGAGCTTCCAGAACTTTGTCATTTCCCAAGCTTTTCCATAACTCACTGACGTGATTCCGATTGTCCTGGCTGAAACAAACCTTGGATTTCTGGCTCTTTTTGGGAACTGCCTTAGGTTGGAAATGGGGCTGTGTGTTCTATTGCCATCTGTCAGAGCTGGGGCAGTTATCTCTGTTCATTGGGCAGTTTTCTTTATCTCTGCCACAGCCAATCCTCCCTCCTGGAGATCTCTTCATGGCCAGTGCTGGTTTATTTTCCATGGCATTGCTTGTCTGTGATATTATTTATTTTAGTTGTTGCCTCATGGCAAACTTGACATGGGTTTGGCTGAACTTTTGTGGAAGTTGGAGACATCTCCCATGCAAACAAGAGAATTTAATTTGTGTGTTTTCTAAACATCCTCTTTTACAAGCCTACAGAGAGCTCATTAAACTTCTCTGCTGAGCTGACACCTGAGGACACAAAAATTCACATATTTGTTAATGCTGACTTGCTTTTGCTTTACAGAAACCATTTTCCCGGGAAGAGCAATCCCTGGGAAACACCCAAACACAATATAACTCCTTGAGGAGCTTTCCACAACTTTTTTCTCCTTATTTTTGCATTTCACCTGGCTCTACCCGAGCAATGTGTTGGGTGGCACCATCAGGTGGCTCTCATGAGTCCCACAGATGCTTAAACCCTGTGGTTGCTCCACAGGGTTGAGGTGTTGTGAGGGTCCCCAGGATGAAGTGAGAGATGAGAATTTGACTCCAAGTTCTCAGAAGGCTGATTTATATTATATTATATTATATTATATTATATTATATTATATTATATTATATTATATTACATTATATTATATTATATTAATTATATATTATATTAATTATATATTATATTAATTATATATATTATATTAATTATATTATATTATATTATATTATATTAGTTGTATTATATTATATTATATCATATTACATTATATCACATTATAATAATACATTACATTATATTACATTATATTACATTATTTTCATATAATATAATATAACTATACTAAAGAAAGGAGACATCAGAAAGCTAGACAAGAATGAATAATAAAAACCCATGACAGGCTCAGATTCTGACACAGCTGGACTGGGATTGGCCATTAATTAAAAACAATTCACGTGGAACCCATCAGAGATGCACCTGCTGGTGAGCAACCTCCAGACCACATTCCCAAGCAATCAGATAATCCTTGTTTACATTTCTTTCCCGAGGCTTCTCAGCTTCTCAGGAGAAAAATCCTGGCAAAGGGATTTTTCAGAAAATATCACAGTGACACCACAGGAGCTTTTCCAGCAGGTTTTCCATCCACTCCTGCTCCATCCACTAAGCTGTGAGGGTGTATCCATCTGTTGGAGGGTAGGAGGGCCCTGCAGGGAGACCTGGAATGGTTGGATGGGTGGGCAGAGTCCAATAAGATGGAGTTTAATGAGTCCAAGTGCCCAGTCCTGTGTTCTGGCTACAATAACCCCCTGCAATGGCACAGCCTGGGGATGGAGTGGCTGGGCAGTGCCAGGCAGAAAGGGAGCTGAGGGACAGCAGCTGGACACGAGCCTGCAGTGAGCTCTGGGGGCCAAGGAGGCCAAAGGCTCCAGGCCTGGAGCAGGAATGGCGTGGCCAGAGGGGCAGGGAGGTCACTCTGCCCTGCCCTGGGCACTGTGAGGGCACACCCTGAGTGCTGTGCCCAGCTCTGGGCCCTCAGCTTGGGAAGGACCTTGGGACACTGAGCACACCCAGAGGGGCTGGGAACACAAACCCTGAGAGGAACCCCTGAGGGAGCTGGGGGTGCTCAGCCTGGAGAAAAGGAGACTCAGGGCTGCCCCCATCACTCTCTGCAGCTCCTGAAAGGGGCCTGTGCTCAGCTGGGGCTGGGCTCTTTCTCCAGCAGCACTGACACAGCCAGAGCACACAGCCTCAAGGGAAATACAGGTTGGATATCAGGGAAAATAGAGTGATAAAGTTCTGGAATGGCTGCCCGGGGAGGTGGTGGAGTCCCCATCCCTGGGTGTGTTTAACAAAGCCTGGATGTGGCTCTGGGTGCCAGGGTTGAGTTGGGGGGTTGGGGCTGGGTTGGACTCGATGATTTTGAAGGTCTCTCCCAGCCTGGTCATTCTGTGATCCCCCAGTCCCGGGGGATGTTCCTGCTCGGAAAGGGACTCGCCTGAGGAGCGGGATCTGAGCTGTCCCGGCCTCACTCCCGGGGCAGAGCAGGGATGGGTGAATCGCGGGCTGGCGATGCCATCTAGTGGCACCGGCTCCGGCTCCTGCTGCTGCCGGCACCGGTCCCTGCCTCGAATCCCCAAAATCGGGGCTGGGAGCGAGCCAGCGGGAAATCCCCAGGCGCGTTTCCAACCAGGAATGGCTCATCCCACTCCCACTATCCCACCCTGCTGCAAGCCCTGTCCAGCCTTAAAACTTCCTCCACCTTTGTTCTTGTGACCTCCAAAAAGAAAAGAAACCCCAGTTATAATTATTGCCTTTCAGAAATATACAAACCCACCTAAAAAAACTTTTTCAGGCATAACAGAATTCCATTTTTCACCTCCCCTATTCCCTGATCTGCCAGGCTTAAAGAACACGTGGTATAAAAACAAATGTTGTATAAAAGAGGACATACAAATAGTGTCAAGTTCTATACATTGTATTTCTATTTCCTATTTTACTTCCTGTTTTACTGCAGGGAATTTGGGTACAAGACATTTAAACTGTTGGTATAAGTTTCTTCAGTTTGTGGCCTTCTGGGGATCCAACATCTGCTTTCTACCGAGGAAAAATGCAAATAAATAATATTTCATTAATTCTATGAAAGTTTTAATTAATTCCATGCAAACAGCTGCTTTTTCAGGATAATGTGGCCAGAAAAATAGCAGGAATCTCCCACAAGTCAATTATGTAAAGAATCTCAGTGGTGGGGTTTGTGTGGCTGCAGAGCAGGAAACTCTTTGTGTTTGCGAGGACAGAATGGAGAAACGGAAGGATTTCTTCTCCATAATTATTAAAAGCACCACATTTGTCCCAAAATTCCCAATAATTTCTCATGGTGTTGCTGGGAGTCCTGTAGCAGTTTCCCTGCAGAGAGGGAAGTGCTCAAGGAGCATCCCCTGATCCCAAAAAAACCTGTTACTGATTTGGGAGCACTGGAATTTCTCATCTATTATTAATAATTCATTAATCCATAACCCATCCATTATTATAATCCACTAATCCCTGCAAAATGCCCTTTAATGGGAAGGCAGTGCAGAGATTGTCTCCTCAAGGACCTGCTGGGCTCTGAAGTCCTTGTGAGTGTTTCCCTCAGGCTCTGGGATTTATTCCCAGGCTTCCTGTGCTGGCACAGCACAAACCCCATTTGTGCCTCCATGGATCACAGCAGATGCAGGCTGGGATCCTGGCAGCTGGGCATCTGCTCAGCCAGGGATGCCAGCTTGATTTCCACCCAAACTTCATCAAAATATTGAAAGAACCTCCTGCTGGTGGTGGTGGAGGCACAGCACCAACCTCCTCCCTGCAGCTGCTGCTCGAGGGCTGAGAGGATTCCCAAATCCCACAGCACTGTCCTGAGATCTCCATCCTTTTCCTGAAGGACATCAGGGATCATCTGCACCTCTGCTGCCACCATTTGGGATCCCCCTCTGCTCACCTGGAGGAAAAGGTGACAGCAGGTGAGCACTGGAGGCTCTCTGTTCTCTTTTTGGGAGCTGGGAAATAGGAGAGTTTCATTTCCTGCTGATCTGTGGCTCTTTGGGGTCCCCATTCTGTGGAATTTATTTGAATTTACAACCTCTGGCAGTTGTTTCAAGCCCAAACCAAGTGGTTTGACCCAGGCTGGGTTAGATTTTATGAGGATTTTACTGATCAGCTGAGATCTTCCCTAAAAACCTCCTTGCCAGTGTTTGTACTTCCAGTCACTCACCTTTAACACTTCATTTGACTCTGCTTGGAAAGCCTGAACTCTTCATGAACTCTGTCCTTTCTAACCCAAACCATTCTATGAGTCTATGATTTTTAAGTGGTCTAAAAATAAATCAACAGCTGAAAGCAAATCTGATTTCACTGAGACCAAATATTGCAAATATTGGTCAGGGCCTGGCCTTTGACTCGTGGCTGCTTGGCATTTAGCCCAGGAGAAATGGGATTTGTTTCATTGCAGAGCTGCAAAGGTAAATAAATCTGAGCAAAACCCCAATAAAACTTTGCCATAAGATTTTGCACCTTTTAAATAGCTATTTCTGCCTGTTCAGAGAATCTGAAAGCAAAACAGTCCTAACAAATAATACAGAATTATGTGTGGCACAGAGATGCATCCACAGAAAAAGTCCTAGGAAAGAGAGATTTGCAGCCAAATTTTCCATTTCCCGTTCTGTTGATTTGTTCCTCATATATTGGCAGCAAGAATCACAGTCAAGGTTCAGGCCCTCAAATCAGTTTTTTAACTGTACATCACAAAATATCCTAACCCTGAATTACCTGATAACTCCAAAGAAACATTTGCCTTCCAGTTGGTTTTTTTTTTAACACACCTTTTCCTCTGCAATTAAAAAATACTAATAAAAATCCCAAAGTAAATAACACATCATCCCAGAGGAATGTTGATTTGGTGCATTTGTTGTGATACCAATACAGTAATTCCTGTAAATATTCCAGTGATAAAAAATGAAGTTGAAATCACATTCATGGTTCAGCAAATTTCACTTGGAGGAAGATCTCTGCTTTATGGAATATCAGATTTATTTATTTTCAGTCACATTTTGCTGTATGCCAAATAACTGGTAGGAAGCTACAAGATTTTTCTGTGGAAGATTTTTTACAGAGAAGGATTTTACCTCAGAGAAAAACATTTGTGTGTCAGGAGCAGGACATCCCTGATGTCACACAAAGCCCAAAATCTGCCTCCTGAGCCCTCCAAAGCTTTTAATTTTTATTTTTAATTTTATTTTTTCCATCCAGATCACCCCAGTGACAAATCCCTGCTGTCCCCACCCACCTTTGTGCACAGAATTCCTGGTGCTGGGGTGGGATGGGGTTGGACACCTCCAGAGGGACACCCCAAGGCTGGGTGACCCTGTCCCCCTGGCAGCAGCCCTAAAGCCCAGCTCAAAGTCACACATCCCACATCCCTTTTCTTTTCATGGACCTGCTTCAGCCAATTAAAGCCTTTTTCCTTCAGAACTCCTCTGTGGAGAGCGTGGCATTAACTCACCTCGTGGGATTAATTGCCTGGAAAGTCACTGCCAGACCTTGGACACGGTGATATTAATTACTGTAATAGATATCAGAATGTTCAACATCATTTCTGACATTTATTTGGGGAAAAAAAAAAAAACAACCTCTCAGAATTAAAGGAATTAAACCACCCCCAGGCTATTTAATTATTTTATTGCCCTGCCATGGTTCGGTGAGGCCTCAGCTTGGTTTTTCTCTTCTCCAAGCCATGTCAGGAGTGGGGTTCAGTGATTCACACAAATCAGAGAGATAAAATGCATTTTTCAGTGGATAATTTCTATTTCCAAATTGTCTACAACCTGCATTTTTTTCTTTATTGGGCTGTTTTAAATTTGTCCTTGTGTGATACAATTAATTTGCAGCAGAGATTCAGAAAGTTGGAATTTAACAGAGGAAATTGCACTGTGCAAAGGTGCTCATTATGAATATGGGATATTTAGTGAGCAGTTCCTTTCCTCTAATGAGAAGAATTCCAACCAATGACAAAAAAAAAAAAAATCAGAGAGCAAAATTATCCTCTGCCTGTTTTTACTGATTCAAGTAACATTGTACCAGGGAGGCACCAAAATGCAGGGAAATGAGAAAAATGAAGGCTGGTACTGAGGGAGGGTTACAGGTCATGTTTATATTTGTTGTGAGGGAGGAAGAACATGCAGAAAACAGCAGAAATAGACTCATGGCCCTGAAAATCAAATTATTTTGGGGGACCAATGGCAGCACCTGGAGGAACTGAGATCCACATTTTTCCACCAAATGACCAAATTAAAACCAGGGCTCTGCAGCTGAGGAGGAGGGAGCCATCCCTGCCTAACACAACTCCTCTTCCCATCCTGAATTTCCAGCCCAGGCTGGGAAGCAGCTCCCAGTTCCACACTGGGAACACTTTGCTGCCAGTCAAAGCCAGCCAAGGATGCTTGTGATGCCTCAGGTTTGGTTTTTCTGTGTTTCACATTCTGTGCTGCTTTAGTTGAGGGTCTGGCTTCACATCAGGGGATGCTGAGCTCTGTGCACAGAGCAGGGAGACAAAACAATTCCTGCTCCAGCTGGGCACCAAGGACAAATGATCCCAATCTCAGCCCAGGAGCACAAACCCCGTGGGCTGCAGAGAGAAAAACAAGCAGGGTGGGACTGCAGGGGCTAAAGCTGGGATGGGACACTGAACTGCAAGGTGCAAATGGAGCAGAACTGATCCCAGGGACAGAGCCCGTGCCCGGCCGTGCATTTTGGGGCCATTTTGGTTCATCTTGGGTGCAGCCCTGGCTGGGCTCTGGTGCTGCCCAAGGTGCATCCATGGAGGAGATCCTTGGAATCAATCCCTGCTTTATTCTGTAGCTCTGTCCAGCCTCTGCTCTAGGGCAGCATCACTGGAATGACCCCAAACATCTTTCTGGATCCTTCTCCCACACACAGAGCCCCCCCAAGCCAGGGATCCTGGGCCTGCCTGGTTCAGATTATTGCTCCAATCCATTAATTCTGGGATGCTGCCATGCTGGGATGGAGTGTCCTGCAAGGATCCATGCCCCACGGACAGAGGGACAGCCCAGGGATGATGCTGGGAAGGTTTAGGGGTTGTTTTGCACCCCTAAGGAGGGAGGGATGGGGATCCTTGGCCAGCAGTGTCTGACTGATCCAGGACTGACAGAGGGAAGCTGGGGCTGGAGCTGGGGGCCACAAAAAAACTAAATTAAAAGGAGAAAATTCTTGGCTTGGTTACCTCCCATGCCTAAAGGCTGGAGAGGGATTTTTCACCAGGTCATGGAGTCACAGGACAAGGGGAATGGCTTTAAACTGATTTATTTTTGATATTAACAAGGAATTAACAAGGGTGGGCAGCCCTGGCACAGGGTGCCCGGAGCAGCTGTGGCTGCCCTGGATCCCTGGCAGTGCCCAAGGCCAGGCTGAACACTGGGGCAGGAACAGCCTGGGACAGTGGATGTTTGCAAAATAAAACTTAAATTCTAAAAGCCCCCCTGTCCCTGGATTCTCTAAAGCTTTCCTTCTCTCACACACAACACTAAACCATCAGCACACAGAGCAAAATCATTATCCAGGCTTCTGGCAGAGCTTAAACCCAGAGTAGCTCAACCCCAAAAAGGAAAATATTTGCACAATATGACTCAGTGCAAAGAATTTACCTTCAGTTTTAATTGCTCTGCTTGTCAGCAATCAAACAATGGAATCCTGCAAGGACACACAGAGGATGTGGTTGTCTTCTCTCATGATACAGCTCTGTTACCCCAAAAATATGAAACATTTTAAATCACCAACAATCCCTTCAGAAGGGAAAAAAAATCATCATAAATCCCTTCTTTTTTTCTTTCAACATTTTGAATCATCATCCATCCCTTCAAAAGTTTTGCTTTTTTATTTTTAACATTTTGAATCATCACCCATCCCTTCAAAAGTTTTGCCTTTTTTTTTTTTTTTACATTTTGAATCATCACCCATCCCTTCAAAAGTTACTCCTTTTTTTTTGTTTTGAACAAGGAAATAAAACCTGTAATAAAGCAATCAGTGCTCTCTGTAATTGTATTTTTCAGACACTCACCTGACCTTTCCCTGGTCTTTCTGCTGGCCCCTGGCAGGAGGGTGCTGTGTTCCAGCCATGAAATGCATGGAAATGAAATGATATAGTGGGTGGGAAGTGAATTAGCTTTAGTGAGCCGCACAATGCATGGAAATTGAACTCCACACTTCTGCAGAGGCTCTCCTGCCTGATCTGCTCCTCACTGCTGCCAGGGCAGGAGAACATCTGCCACCCCTTTTCCTTTCATGAACTGACCAATTTGATTATTTGCCAATCACTGCTGATCCTCCTTTGTTATCCCTCAGTCCAGGCTGAGTTTTCAGCCACACAAATCACCCCCTCTGTACCCAGCACCTGCCAGAGCCTTGTCCCAAGCTCTGCCAGCAAGGGATCACTTTTCCTGCCGAGGCTTTGCCCTGTGAAGATCAAACCCTGTTGTCTGTCCTTCCCTTTGTCCCCAGTGAAGGTGTCCTCAGGCTTTGGCTGGCTGCAGCTCTGCCTCCCTGCACTGCAGCCAGTCCCTTTGGGCTTGGGATCCTCCTGGTCCTTCCCCTGCTGCTGGGAGAGGCTCCAAGGCCCCCAAGCCCACCCCAGAGCTGGTGCTGAGCACCTTGCCTCTCCTCACTGCTCATCCCTTTCACCTGCTCCACCTGGGGCAAAATTCCCCAAATCCTCTGGGATAAGAGGGCCAAGAGGGAAGGAGCTGCTGCCCAGGGGCAGAAGATCTGTCCCCGCTGTGTGTCCCTGGCTCCAGAGACACCTGGAACATCCAAGCAGCACCTGGAGCATGGGAGATGTTTGGTGCATCCAACACTGGAGCTTTGGCTTGGAGAGGGAGATGAAGAAATAAACGTGCTGTGTGATAGGAGGGAAAAGTGCCAGGCAGCCCTGGATTGAGGGATAACCCACTGTTCCTTGAGGTGACAATCATGGTTTAATGAACTGTAGGAAACATGAAGGAACAAAGGGAAAAGGAGCAGCTCCAAGAGGGATCTCCTGGCTCACAGCTTGGGACTGGACTTGGAGCAGCCTGGTCCTTGGAAGGTGTCCCTGGCCCATGGAGGGGTGCAGCTGGGTGATCTGTTGGTCCCCTCCAGCCCAAACTAGTCTGGGACTCTGGGATGTCTGAGCTTTGCTGTTTGGAGCCTTCCACCTCCTTGCCAGCTCTTCAAGACTGAGTGACCTCCACTCCACAGCAAGTCCAACCTGAAGGTGAAACCATGTTGTCTCCAGGCTGCTTTTGGTCTGATTTGGTCCCTTTTAGCTGCTCCTGAGGATGTTCTCAGAGTGATGAGGTGTTTGCTGCTGCAGGATAATCACTTTGCATAAAGCTTCTGCCCATTGTGGAACTCATAAAACCAGCAGCAGCATCTATCTTAGCCCAAAGAGGCTGGGAGTTTATTAAAATTCTAAATTATGAATGCTGCTAATGCAGGGTAATAAGTGCAAGCAGCACAGTGTGAGCACTGATCATTCTCCTGTTTTTGTCTACTATTGTATAGTTATTAGACACCTTGTCCTTTATTAATCTCCTTTGACCTTCTTCCACAAATTCTCCTTCTCATAAAATTGAGTAACTGCTGGGGATCAGAATGTGCCCAGGAGGGCCTGGGGGGATGAGGCACAGTGTGGACAAAGTGCAGCTGATCAAGAAAATGCTCCTGGTGAGGCCACCCCGACCCCTCCAAGCTGGGATGGGACCTGTGGGGCTCAGAGCTGGGGAGGAGGCCTGGGGTGGGGGAGAATTTTAATTTAATTGTTTTAATGGAGATGTTGGGGGCTGGGCAGGGGCTCAGGCTGGAGCAAAGGAGGCTCAGGGAGCCCTTGTGGCTCTGCACAGCTCCTGCCAGGAGGGGACAGGTCCCAGGGAACAGGGACAGGAGCAGAGGGAACGGCCTCAGGCTGGGCCAGGGCAGCTCAGGGTGGGCACAGCAGTAATTTCCCCATGGAAAGGATTGTTAAACATTGGAATGGGCTGCATTGGAGTTCCCATCCCTGGAGGTGTCCCAGGAATTCCTGGAGGTGGCACTCAGAGCTGGGGACAAAGTGGGGATGGGACACAGGTTGGACTCGATGGTTTCAGAGGGCTTTTCCACTCAAAATGATTCTGTGATTTTGGGATCTGATGCATAAATCAGAGAAATGTCTACTGCCAGCAGCAGGAATTTCTCCATGGAAAAAGTTGTTAAACATTGGAATGGGCTGCATTGGAGTTCCCATCCCTGGAAGTGTCCCAGGAATTCCTGGGGGTGGCACTCAGAGAGAGCTCTGGGCTGGGGCATTGGGCACAGCTTGAACTCGATGATCCCAGAGAGCTTTTCCACCCTAAATGATTCTGTGAGCTGAGATTTACTTCAGCAGAATACCCAAATGTCATTTCTGAGCTTGGAATGACAATGATTTGAATATTAACAACTCCCCATTTCCTGAACACTGTGGGAGAGGAATAAAGGACCCTTCAGGGAAGGGACAAAAGAAACCCAGAATCTTCTTTCCAAAGTCCTTGTTGAGAATTCAGCGCAGGATCTCCCACACTGGAAGGCAGCCAGTGAGTGCTCCCACAGCTTTTCCCTTTGTTTTATGGCAGACTGAAGGATCAAGGATGTGCCCACCTGCAGCAAGGACGTGAGATGGAAAAGAGCTCAGCACTTTGCTCCCTCCCTGTCAGCACAAAGCACAGACCTGGAATCCACGTGGCAGCAGCAGACAGCTACAGAGCTAAATCATTGCTTTTGCCTGAAAAATGCCTGTGCTGCATGCAAATTTAAATATTCATGGCATTTACAACTTACTCATATCAATCACAACACTGCCACTGGAGTGAGACAGGTGTGAAGCCTCTGCTAAGTTATTTCCCAAAAAAAGTTTAATTTTTGTCCCTTCGTTACGTTTTTTTTCCCTTATGTACAGCATAGTGAAGAAAAACCCCTAAGTTTAGAGTTGATCATTCTATTCTGGTTGTCTGAAGAAACATTAAATAAAATGTTAGACAACGTTAAATAAATTGCACATTTGAATGAATAAATAAATAGCTGAGGCATTAGAACTGAAAAACCAGCAGCTGATTAGTAAAACCTCCCGAGAAGTGAGGGTTATGTTCTTACAGAAAATGCTGCATTTGAAACATGCTCATTGCAGCAGGTGGCTAAAGAGTGTTCTCCCAGCATGGGGAATAACAGCTTTTAGGGACTATTACCATTATTTCATGTGTAAGCAACAAGAAAATTAAAAAACACAAAATGCTCAACCCAAGACAGCAGAATCCCCTGTTCCCATCATTTCTGGGCTCTGTGGGAGGGAAGAGCTCCTGGAATGGCGGCACTGTGGGCAGCAATGTCCCATCCATGGTGTTCCTGCAGTTCCCACAGGCACCATCCCAGCCTGGAATCCTGGGGACTTTCAGGAGCCCAGGAATTGTCATATTTCATATTTAGTACATCTCAGGTGGTCCCAGGGGCTGGGAGCAGCAGGAATGTCCCTGTGCCCACCTGGGACATCACTGCTCATTCCCAGGGTCTCCAGTTCCAAGCAGGAACTCCCCTGCCCCATCCTTGACTAAAAGCTGACAGTTCTTGGTTTGCTTTTCATTGAACACCCCTGAGAGGTTTTGTTTAGTTATTCCCTTCACCATCTCAGGAGGAAGAGGCTGGAGCAGAGAAAGCATCAAATATTTTAGTGACAGGACAAGGGGAAATGGTTTTAAATCAAAAGAGGATGGATTTGGGTTGATTTAAGGAAGAAATTGATCCCTGTGATGGTTGTGAGGCTCTAGCACAGGGTCCTCAGAGAAGCTGTGGATCCCTCCATCCCTGGAAGAGCCCAAGGCCAGGCTGGACAGGGCTTGGGACAGTGGGAAGTGTTGGAACAAGATCATCTTTAAGATCCCTTCCATGCCAACCCATTCCATGATTCCATGATGAGTTCTTGGGAACATCTCCACTTTCCATTTTACCACTCAAGAGACAAGGGCTGGTTGTTCCTGTGAGCAAACAGAGCCTTCCCAATGCTGCAGAAGCTGTTTTTAATTAGCTAGAGAGATGGAAAACTTTCCAAAAGCACTTCTGGCACTCAGGGTCTGATAGAGGCAGCTTGGCACCACTGGGAAAAGAGAAGGAGCGAGGTGAGTGATGGAAGGAAGGAGCTGTCCTGGGCTTCAGCTCAGTGTCCTGCTCCTCAGGTGACCTCTGCAGGAGGGTGGAGGGGACAAATTCATTGCCAGCACGGGTGCCACCCCCCTGGCCCAGCTGTCAGTCAGGGGACGTGCTGCAATGCAGAGTTGGAGCTCAGAGATGCCAAAATCAAGCAATTTATTCTCATTTTTAATGCACTGGGACAAATTTACTGCCTTAACCCATCCACAGCCTCCTCCCCTCCCATCTCCTCAGCCAAACAAGGAGGTTCATGGCCAGGGAGTGAATTCTCAGGGCAAGGAACACCAGGGTTCCATTAGCTGGATTGATGTGCCCCTGGCACAGCACAAACCAGAGGGACATTGACATCTCTGCCTGCTTTGTGGATCTGGTAAAGGCCTGGGAGTTCTGGGAGTTCTGTCCCCCCAAAATCCAAAAGGAAGAAAGTGAAGAAGAACAACCAGCCACCACCCTAAAACCTCCATCTTGCTTTATATGTATCGCTATGTTCTAAACCTTAAACTCTGAGTTTTCCAGCCTGTGATCTCACACACTTCTATCCAAACTCCACACCCACAATCCCAGTTCTGGCATTCCGTTTTGGAAGCTTCTCTGCGGCCTCAGGTCAATGCAGTGTTCTCCTGCGGGTCTGTGCCTTTCAGCACAGAAAGTTTAAAATCCTCAGCATCCAGGGTGCCCACAGAGTTCCAGCCAGGACACAGAGGAAGGGAGAGGAATGGCTGGAGAAAGCATGGAATGGTCTGTGCTGGAGCTCCCATCCCCGCTGGGAGGGGTGAGGACACACTGGTGCGGACCAGGGGCTGTTTGGACCCAGCCATCTCTCTCCTGCTTTCATTAAACCCCACACAGAAACAATTAAAACCTTGCCTGGGATTATCCTGTAAGGTCTGTTTATCCCTGCAGAGCCAAACACTGATTTACTTTGTTTATTAGCTGTGTTTACTCATCAGCTCTACCCTCTGAGCAGCCTCAAACCTCGGTTTGTTTTAGTCTTCACACAAGCAACATCTGTCACAAGCTGCTTCCTCAGCCTGCCCCTTTTCTACCCCTCAGTTTGCATTTTCTGCTCTCCAAGGTCATTTTTAGGTGTGTGAAAGGAGAATCAAATGAGTTTCCTGTGCAGAATCCCCCCCCCTCCCACAGCTGGACAAAGCAGGGAGCAAAGCAGAAAATAGATCTTGGAAAAACATCCCAGCCACAGCCTTCACTCCATGAGGGGTGAACGGGAATGGTCCATGGAGACAAGTGGAAATTTCTGTTGGAATCTTAATTTTATTTTATTATCTTTACATTATATTATTAATTTTATTATCTTTATATTTTATTTATTTTGTTTTATTTGTTATATTTATTTTATTATCTTTATATTGTATTATCTTTCAGTTTATTATTGTTTTATAAAATAAAATATTTTATAAAATAAAAATAAAGGTGGTAGGAATTTGTGATTCTGAACCGGCTGAAAGAGGGCAAAATTTACATTTCAGGGCCACCTTGAACATTGAACCCTGAAATTCACATTTCAGGGACTCCTTCCACTACCTCAGGTTGCTCCAAGCCCTGTCCAGCCTGGCCTTGGACACTCACAGGGAAGAATTCCTTCCCAATATCCCACCTAAATCTCTGCTCTCTCACATTGAAGCTTTTACCCATCAGTCCTTTCTCATGTCATCAGGACTTGCTATAGATTTTAAAAACTCAAAGCAAAATTTAAAGAACTTCTGAATTTCTCTCTCCAGAAAGAAAAGAAAAAGGACAAATACAAATATTTTTCCCACCTCCTAAATATTTTTCTAAACAATTCCCAGTTTGTCACCAAAGCCACCTGCCAGCTTCCTGATTGCAGAGGGGAAACCTCATTTTCCAGTCTGTTTATAACAGGTAATTCCCAGGGAACACTGACTTTTTAAGGATATATTTAAGATATTGAAAGTTTCCCCGTTGCTCAAAGTCAACAGAAAGTTAATTTTTGGGTAAGACCAAGAATAGAAAGATTCAACACTGGAGGAGATGGGTGTGGATAATTATCTGAGTACATCAGAGGAGTTCTGTGATGGGAATTCTCCTGGTCATTACCAGTTGTGCCAGTCAGTAATTCCACACTGGGGATGGGAGCTCAGGATAGAAATTGATGGAGGTTTTGTTGAAGTGTCAGTGCACTACATTTTTATTTATTGATTCCACGTTTGTGAGCTCGCTTCCTAGTTTATTTTTCTTTTATTTTCCCACATTACTCAGATGGTGAATGCAGATGTATGTGCAGAGTTACAGCACTGAATGGGCCCAAAAATCTTTAGGCAAAAGTCCATTTATTTCAGATTCAAGAAACAGGATGATCTGACTTTATTAAAAAAAGGAAGATTGAAAGCTCTGTGAGGTGAGACACTTTTAAATGAAAACCCGTTAAATTATTTACTGTGGTAAAATAAGTGTTTAATGGAGAAACATTTAAAATTTAATTGAGATTATTGGGTGAATTATGTGAGGTACCCACATGAGGTGCAGCTTTCTCTTGCAAGTGAAAACACTCAGAAAAACATGTTTATAAAATTATTTTGAAACAACAACAGGGAAATAATGGAATATTTGTTGTAAAATGTTCTGCTGTGTTACTACTCACATCAGCAGAGAAAATGAAACTGAATAATTTGGGGGAAGGAGGAATGAGGGGAGCTGTGCTTAAATTTGAGGACTATAACTGAAAATTCTGTTTGGAATTATAGCTGGATAATTAAATAAGGGATTTAATCTGCCATGTAATATGAGTTTAAGTGACTAACTGACAACTCTAAATAAACTTTGCCATGGAATCCCAGACTGGTTTGGAAGCACCTTAAAGCCCAAATAGTCCCACCCATGGGCAGGGACACCTCCCACTGTCCCAGGTGCTCCCAGCCCCAGTGTCCAGCCTGGCCTTGGGCACTGCCAGGGATCCAGGGGCAGCCACAGCTGCTCTGGGAATTCTGTTCCATCCCTTCCCCACCCTCCCAGGAGCAATTCCTTCCCAGTATCCCATCTAAATTTACCCACTGTCAGCTTAAAGCCATTCCCTGTGTCCTGTCCCTCCATCCCTTGTCCTCAGTCCCTCTCCAGCTCTCCTGGAGCCCCTTCAGGCCCTGCCAGGGGCTCTGAGCTCTCCCTGGACCCTTCTCCTCTCCAGGTGAGCCCCCCCAGGTGTCCCAGCCTTTTCTTGAGACATTTTTCTTTGCTGTTCTCCAGTCCTGGATAATTCTCCAGGACAATCTCCTCCAGTGGCTGCAGCCCCTGTTGTCCTTCTGCCCCATGTGAAATTACTCCAGGTCAACACAGAGGGGCTTTAAAACTGGAAATCCTCCACTTCCCATGGATTAATTGCATTGCAAAACAAGGAGAAATTACAGTAACCACAAAAAAAAAAAAAAAAAAAAAAAAAAAAGTCATGGACTGATGAAAAATTTTCTGGGAAGCACAGCTGAGTCAGATATACAGGATCCTTCCAGACTATTTCCAGTTTATTTATAGGGCTTGAGAAAATATTCCTAATATTAGACCTTGCCAGACAATGTGTCAGATTGCCACTCTAATTCCTCCACCAGCAACACACATCCTTTTCCAGCTGATCACTTGTGTTGGTTAAAAACCCATTAATTTTTTTGACGTTATTTTTAAATTGCAAATTTATTTTAGATTTGCTGTAGTCCTAATTTTTTCTTCACAGCACATTATTTTATTAACATTTCCATCTAGGTAGAGATTTTTCAAAATTGGGTTTAAAAAAAAAAACAAAGCAGAATGATTAATAAGGACATATTTTTTTAAAGAAAAAGTAGTTGGATCTCATTGTTAATATCAAGAAGTTCAGAGAGATGATTCACCTTGTCCACAAAAAACAGGAATATAATCTTGATGAAGATGTCCTTGCTTATTGCAGGGCATGAAGTAGACAACCTTGAAGCTCGCTTCCAACCCAGCCCAACCCAACCCAGCCCAACCCAACCCAACCCAACCCAACTCATTCCATGATCCCCTGATCCAATATCTACCTCAGGCTTTATGATCTTTCCTTTTAAATTCTTACCCTCTATCAAAACTAGAATATATTAGAAAATGTTGCTGTTTTAATGCTAAAAGAGCCACCCTCGAGCTAATCCAGCCAGGCTGAACTTTGCTGTTAAACTCAGTAATTAAGCTCAGTCTCAGCTGAGAACCAGATTTCAGCCCGGAGTGAAAACAGACAGCTGAATTAGAAAAACCCCAAAAATAGAAATTCCTCACGTAATCACCGCCACAAACCTTCACTGGGGCCCCTGTAGGATCATAAAACACATTTAGTAAACAACAAGGTGCCTAATGATGCAGGGAGCTTTTCATCCAGCACTTAGAGACAACTCACTACACATAATTAGAGCATTGCCGGAGTCATCCGGCGGCGACGACAGCCATCCACAAATGTCACCTGCCTCCAGATCCAGCAGCAACTCTGGTTGTTTTATGTGCAGAGCTTTAAAATTCAGACAGAGAAGATGACAAAAACAAAGCTGATGACAGAGTTCACGTCTTGTTTTTGGAGCAGCAGAGAAATTTGGAAGTGGATTTTTTTTCTTCCTGCGTAATTTGCTGGATTTTGCAATAAAATCTTATGGTAGAACCAGATTTTTGGGTGTTTGTTGGGAAAAGGTGGTGTTTTCTACCCCTCAGGAAGTAATTCATTGGTGCACTTGGGGATAACTCAATGTGCATTCACAGGAATCTCTTCTTGGCCTGATTCTCTTCAGTATTTCCATTTATGTAAAAATTACAATGCCACAAAATAGAAAAGAGCCCAAACAACCAGAACTGAAGATTGCCCTGGGAAAATTATTAAGTGGGACACACTCAGAAAGGCAAAATTCCGGTAGGAGTGGCTTTCCATGCAGTGATTCTTCAGGAATTGCTGGAAGAGGGAGGATATTGAATACGAGCTGGTATTGTGCAAAAGAGAGGATTAATTTAAGAGATAATTTCAGAAAAGTCACAGCTGAACTGTAGAGGTTCAAAAAAACCCCACAACTCTTTAACAAGAAGTTTAAAGTTCTGATTTTGTTTAATATGAGAAAAGGATGACTAAGGGAGGCTGTTTGAGGGGCATAAACCACCAGCCAGCTGTTCTTGTCCACTGGCAATGAGGAAAATGAGACCAACTCGATGGCAGCAGGAGACATCTGAAGAATTCCTAATTGCTCTTGCAGGAGCTGTCTAGACTTCCTCATTCCCAGTGTCTGGAGCATTGCTGCTGGCTGTTGTCACAGCAGGATTGTTGTTCAGAAGAATGGTTTTGCTTGGAGGCAACACAGGATCTGGGCCTGAACCGTCTCTGGAGTCTCTTTCAGCTTTTGTTCGGGAGGAGTTGATTTTTCTGACTCACAGCATCAAACCCCCCACATTTGTTGGTTTAATGCTGTTTGTGCCAGGCAGGAGCCACCTGGGAGAAGAAGGAGGAGAAGAGGAAACCTCTTTTGAAGCCCGGCATGGTGATGACACACGGGAGGCCTCGGCCTTGATGACTGAGGCCTGGATTGAAAGACAAAATGGAAATCCACACTCTCTGTTTAGTCACTGGGAAACAAATGGTTTCACAAGCCTGGATTTTCCATTCTCCTTGTTATTTTCCCCCCTCAGGGCAGTCCTTTCCAGCTTCTAAAGGCTCTTGTTCCCATGGGAAACAAGAAGGAAAACAGGGGGCATTGTTAACTTGGGAGATATGGAGCAATTCCTGGAGGGAAGACACTTTAATTCCTGAGGTGTAATTTGAAGGTGATGCTCACAGCCCACTGTAGTCTACAAAAGGCTTTTTAGATGTGTAAGAATTAACTGATTGCTGCTGTATTAACAAATTCCTGCAAGGAGAACACAAAGGATACACCAAGGAACACAGAAATCACAGAAATCACCCTTCTGAAGGCTGCAAGAGCTGAGTTCATCAACAATGTAGAAAACCTTTGACTGAGTCAACACACAGCATTTTTTGAAGTGTTTGCCTCACGCAGTTGAGGAGTCGATTTTCTGTCAGAATATTTGTTCTGGACCTGGCAGGAGTCTCCTGTAGGAGTAACAGCTCTGTTTGCAGAAATCTCTGCTAAAAATCACCACCGTTTCTGCTAGCTGGTCATGTTTCCTAAATCCGGAGATATTTTCTACATCTGCCTTCAAATTTGACCAGGTATCCCTAAGGAGGTCTTGGGAAAAGAAGTCAATTAATAACCTGATATTTAGCTGGTAATCTGCTAAATTACAGCAGAAATCATCAGTGAACATTACTTTTGTTTTCATTTTTGGATGAGCAACCCTCAGAAAGCTTCTCAACTCCATAATGTGTGCAAACATCTTTTAAGAGGGATTGTTTTGTCTTTTATTCTATTAATTCCTTTATCAAAGGGGAATAGGGAATAGGAACCCCTGGGTGCATCTTATCAGCAAGCAAAACATTGCAATCTGAAATAATCCCGAGCAGAAATCTGCCAAGAACATTGGGAAAACAGCTTTTCCTGCAGGTGTTCATGTGCTGAATCAGAAGTCAAGCCTCAGAAACATACAGGGAGGAAATAAAGATGTTTGTCATGCCTGACATGCCACCACTTTCATTTTTCCAAAAGGAGCTTTCTAAATCTTCCCCTGAAGTGTCTGTTTGAGTTTGACTGAAGATCAACACGTTCTCCTTGTGAAATGAGAAGTGCCCAATTACCCTGTAGTTAATGAGGGGACAGTTAATGAGATCTGTAGAGAAACGTGACTCTGAAATAGTCAATATTGCAGAACTTGTGTTGCCATCCCAGGATCTGACCCAAAACCCGCTGGGATCCAGCACCATTCCCAGCCCATGGGAGCCTGTCCAGCCTGCACATCCTCCTGGGACACATCAGCTTTGCTGTGACACAAAATCTGTCCCTTCTCGTCGCTTTTCTGTGTTCAGTGAACAATTGGGATCCACCCCTTAAATGCTCTATTTCTTCTGCCAGACTTGCTGGCAATTAGAGGAGCAATTAGGATTTCTGTGTAGCTCATAATAAACTCTGGTGGAACACAGAGTTCTCCACTGTGCTGGGAATCTGTAGTTTGGAAGATGGATATTCCCAGCCTGTCAGAGACCCAAACTGCAATTTTAAAGTGCAATTATCCTGAGACACTTCACGAGTTACCAGGGAATCAAAACCAGCATGATGCACTTACCTGTCCCAAATCCAGGTGCACTTCTTCAGTTTAAATTTGACTATTTCATATCCTGACTTCATTGATTAATTGACTTCAAATATTCAATTAATTTTTGTTGATAAGAAACCCTCTGATTGAGTAGTACTGTCAGAATCTATAATGATCTTTATGGATGCTGAAAACAGGCAGGTGTCCAAATATCTCCCTGGAATGAGTTTTTTGGTTACTTCAGGAATAACTTAAATTTCAGAATCAGCTCTGGATCTTTATCTGCTGCTGGCAGTATGCATTGATTTATGCATCAGATCCCAAAATCACAGAATCATTTTGGGTGGAAAAGACCTCTGAGTCCCAGCTGTGCCCCATCCCCACCTTGTGCCCAGCCCAGAGCCCTGAGTGCCACCTCCAGGAATTCCTGGGACACCTCCAGGGATGGGCACTCCAACCCTCCCTGGGCAGTGCCAAGGCCTGAGCCCCCTTTCCATGGGGAAATTCCTGCTGTGCCCACCCTGAGCCTGCCCTGGCCTCATTCCCTCTCCTCCTGTCCCTGTTCCCTGGGAGCAGAGCCTGGCCCTCCTGGCTGTCCCCTCCTGGCAGGAGCTGTGCAGCAACAAAGTTCCTCCTGAACCTGCTTAAAATAGAGCCAACAACAGAAAAAAAAAACTACCAACCAACCAACCAAAAAATAAAAAAACAAAAACAAAAAACCCCCCAAAAAACCAAACCAAACAACAAAAAAACAAACCAAAAAAAACAAAAAAAAAAAAAAAACCCACCCCCCAAAAAAAACCCACCAAAAAAAAAAAAAAACAACTAAAAAAAAAACAAGAAACGGAGGTGAAATCCACAAAACAAAGAGATTTTCAGTGCTGCTCCCATTTGGTACCTGCAGCTCCTTTGTGGCTCTGGTTACCCGCAGAGCAGGGACCCAGCTGTCCCCTGCAGCCCAAGAGATGTCCCCTGTGCTGGGGCCATCCCAAGTGTCCTCAGAGATCAAGGAGTTCCAGCATCATCCCCCAGAGCCACATTTCTGGAGCTCCCAGGTCATGCCCACGCCTCAGGCTGGGTACAGCAGCAGCCACGTGATGCCAAGGGCTGCCTTCCAAATTCCCCTAAATCCCTGGAGAAGTCTGGCCCTGGGGAAAAGAATGCCCTTGGCTCACTGCAGCTTCATCCTCCCCTCATCCTCCTCTCCAAGCAGGATTATTGTACAGCCAAGAAAGAAATTTCTCCTCCTGGCTGAGTTTCCATGGGTGTTTTGCCCATGGTTTTTTTATTTAGGGTGTTTTACCTCTCTCTGGTGGTGTCAGCAGCATCCCTGGCCAGGTGAGGGGCTGGATTCCCTCTTTTCTCCACTGGCTCTCCCCTGTTTTGCAGGGAATCCATTGAAATGAATGGCACTGCTGGGAGAGAGCATGACATAATCTGCACCAGTGTTGCAAAGTGTTTTATGTCCTGAATTCCCTCCCAGAGGAAAATTTTTGCAGCCAATTAAAGCAATGGATTTAAATGCGCTTGTTGTTGTTGCTGAGCAGTGCATATTCCACTCAGGAATTCCAATGGATATGGAGAATGGGACATTCTTAGGGTGTGGAAGGGGCACAGACAACACAGTTCCAGTTCTGGGATGATTCAAGGTCCAATACCTGCTGTCAGCTCATGACAAACCAGGTCCTCCCTGAGCAAAACCAATATTTAGTGCTGCCTAATGAGATATTGGATCATTAGAGAAATGTTTGTTTCCAAGGAAAAGCAGAAGCAATTAATTTGCTCTCACATCCCAGAAGGTTGTTTTGGGAAAAATACCCCACACCACAAAGAGCTTCAAGCAGGAGTTGTGGGCACCTGGGTTGAAACCAGCTCATAGAAAACTTGGAGTCACTTAAAATTTTATCATTATTTTTTTAAATAATGTATTTAATTGTTTTAAATCTATTAATGAGGGGGGAAAATGGGTTAGGTTTGCCCTAAGCTGAGTCTGGTGGCAAAAGCCGGGGAGAATTCTTGGTGCAAGGTGCAGGACAGAGGCTGCAGACAGCCACAGAGCTCTGGAGTGTCCAGAGAAGGACAACAGGAGAGTTCCCACCCCTGGAGATGTGCAAGGAACACCTGGAGTTGGCACTCAGGGCTCTGGGCTGGTGACAAGGTGGGGACTGGGCACTCAGTGATCCTGGAGGGCTTTTCCAGCCTCGAGGCTTCTGTGACATCCCAGGCACAGGTTTGGTGGGTGACAAATCTCCTCAGGCCAAAGCTTGGAGAAGGGGTCCTGAAATTCCTCATGGCTTCAGCTTGCTGAGAGATAAAAAACCCCAATAAATACACAAAGTGAATCCCAAGCACAAAATGTCAGTACCTGAGCCTGGGGCCAAAGGAGATCAGCACCTGTAAGGGAAATGATTTACTCTGGCATGAAACACATCTCCTGCTGCTCCCCCAGTGCCCAGGCTGCAATAAATCCTGTGTCTCCAGCACAGGATCAATTGGGAATCCCCCCTGAGCACGGAGCTGTGCCTCTGAGCCTCACCCTCCACTTACAACATTTCTCTTCCCAGTCATTGCTCCATCAGCTGCATTTTTCTGGCTGCCGCAGGAAACCTGAAATGAGCATTCCGAGCACAGGAATTGTCTCAAAACAAAACCCTCCATGGCCATTGAAATGTCACTGCTGAAGTTTTAACAAAATCAGGAGTGAGGAGTTGATTGAAACATCCCAAAATTTTGGCACCGGGACCCAGAACTTGCAGATTTTGCTGCCCTCAGAGCCCAGAGCTGTCAGGGTTTGCTCCAGGCACTCAGCAAAACGTTGGACACCAATAAAAACCCGCGGATGTGAAAAGGCAAATTCATTTTAATGTATCTCAAATGTCCAATTAATTTCACTGTTAATTGAAAAATAATCAGCTCCAAACCTGGGGGTATCTGAGCTGCAGAGGAATGGGAGATGGTCACACCAGTCCATGAAGGTGGAAGGTGATAAAAGTGTCTCATGATCTGGGCACCTTTGTTTAACAAGGTATTTCAGGCAAAAAGCATTAATTGTTTTATTATCATGTGCCTCTGTTTGAAAAGGAAATGGAGCATACAGATAATTAATTACTCTCTGTTCTGAAAAGATGTTGACCTCAAATATCACTTCCAGTTTAACTGTGGGTTAAAACCCCTCACTATAATTTTTTTTCAGCGCAAAGCCTCAGTCCCATTTATTAACCAGCTGGTGGCAGTGTTTTCATTAGGAAAAGATAAAAGGCATCCCGCTCATTTCCCAGGGAATCCACTCTTTTTGCTATTAAAGTGGGAGAGTCTTCCTTGTTCCTTGGGTTCCCTCATTAAAATTCGAAGGAAATCCATACAGAATAAAAGCTCCTCAGTCACTGCAGCAGAATTCTCTGTTTTTTACCGGTTATGGACTATTTTACTGTCCTTTGGAGCCTGCCTGTTGTTCCTGCTGCTGCAATTCTGGTGTTAGAGGGCTCCTTGCTTTCCTCTGCAAGTTAGTTCAGATTTCAAACAGAGGTGTAGGAACGAAATACAACCATGACAGATTTAATCCTGGCTTCTGCCCACTGGATTTGTGGGATTTGTGTTTGGGGAGAGAGGCTGGAAACGGCTTCTGGAAAGGGAGGGCATGGCACTATTCCCTTGCTCTCCCCTCCCATCCAGCAATGGCTCCTTCCCATCCCTCTCCTGAATCTCAGTTTAAACCAGAGCTGTGTGCAGGAGAGCTCCATCTCTGCCCGTGGTGTTTATTAAACAGAGAGAACACTCAGCAGCAGGAGCAGGAGCAGCTTGGAGCATCCAGCCTGGAAATACCTTCCCAAGCCCTCCCTCCTGAGCTGCCAGCAATGCACCTTGCCATGTGCTATTTCAGTTTTCCAGGCTGGAATCACAGGCACAAGAACCCTGAGGGATCACTGGAAGCCATTCCATGGGATATTTCAGTTTTCCAGGCTGGAATCACAGGCACAAGGACCCTGAGGCATCACTGGAAGCCATTCCATGGGATATTTCCAGTTTTCCAGGCTGAAATCACACAATCCTGAGGGATCACTGGAACCCGTTCCACATGATAGTTAAAGTTTGCCAGGCTGGAATCACAAGTACAAGGATCCTGAGGGATCAGTGGAAGCCATTCAATGTGATATTTCCAGTTTTCCGTCCTGGAATCACAGGCCCAAGGACCCCGAGGAATCAGTGGAACCCATTCCACATGATATTTAAATTTTCCAGGCTGGAAAATAAATCATAGGTACAAGGATCCTAAGTGATCAGGGGAATTCATTCCAGATGGTATTTAAAGTTTTCCAACCTGGAATCACAGGCCCAAGGACCCTGAGTGATCAGTGGAAGCCATTCAATGTGATATTTAAATTTTCCAGGCTGGAATTACAGGATTCTGAGGGATCACTGGAACACATTCCATGTGATTATTTCCAGTTTTCCAGGCTGGAATCACAGGCACAAGGACCCTGAGGCATCGCTGGAAGCCATTCCATGGGATATTTAAATTTTCCAGGCTGGAATCACAGGCACAAGGATCCTGATTGTTGAGTGGAAGACATTCCATGTGATATTTCCAGTTTTCCAGCCTGGAATCACACGATTCTGAGAGATCACTGGAACCCATTCCACATGATAGTTAAAGTTTTCCAGGCTGGAATCACAAGTACAAGGATCCTGAGGGATCAGTGGAACCCATTCCAGATGATACTTAAATTTTCCAGGCTGGAAAATTAATCATAGGTACAAGGATCCTAAGTGATCAGGGGAATTCATTCCAGATGGTATTTAAAGTTTTCCAACCTGGAATCACAGGCCCAAGGACCCTGAGTGATCAGTGGAAGGCATTCCAGGTGATATTTCCAGTTTTCCAGGCTGGAATCACAGGCACAAGGACCCTGAGGCATCGCTGGAAGCCATTCCATGGGATATTTAAATTTTCCAGGCTGGAATCACAGGCACAAAAATCCTGATTGATGAGTGGAAGACATTCCATGTGATATTTCCAGTTTTGCAGGCTGGAATCACAGGATTCTGAGGGATCACTGGAACATATTCCATGTGATTATTTCCAGTTTTCCAGGCTGGAATCACAGGCACAAGGACCCCGAGGGATCAGTGGAAGCCATTCAATGTGATATTTAAATTTTCCAGGCTGGAATCACGGGATCCTGAGGTATCAGTGGAAGGAATTCCAGGTGATATTTCCAGTTTTCCAGGCTGGAATCGCAGGCCCAAGGATCCTGAGGGATCACTGGAAGCTGCTCCAGGCAATATTTAATGTTTTCCAGGCTGGAATCGCAGGCCCAAGGACCCTGAGGGATCAGTGGGAGCCCTCTGAGCCCTGTGCCTGGGAGCACCATCCCCCTGGCAGCGCAGGGATCCCGAGCCCTCCTCCCCATGGATGCCATCCGTGCCATCTGCACCAGCTCCATCTGCCCAGGGGCACCTCCAGCTCCACAGGTGTACCCAAAACTGCTGCCAGGGCAGGTGGGAGCACCTCCTGGAGGGCTGGGGAACACACCAGGTGGAAAAAAAGAACAAAACTCTTTTTTTTTTGTTGCAGGAAAAGCTCCAGCAGCTCCAGCAGGGAGTGGATCCCGACTGCTCCTGCTCCTGCTCCTGCTCCTCTCCACATCCCTGCATCCCTCCCAGAGCAGTGCAGGGGCAGGAGCTGCAGGGATGATCCTCCCTGGGGGATGTCCTGGGCTTTGGGAAGACTGCTGAGCCCCTGGGAGCACCTGCAGCGCAGTTTGGCCATGGCTGGTTGAGGTGGCAGCTCCCCAAGGCTGCCACTTCCCTCTCCTCTGAGCACCAGGAGGGCTCAGCCTGCTTTGGATTATCTGGAAAACAAGGAATAAACACTTGCTAACGTCAACAAACCTGCTGGGCTTTTGGAGTCAGAGCTCTGGGAGACTGGCAGAGCTTTTGTCCACAGTTTTCACCTTGGATTTTCTTCTCCTTTCTTGTCCTGGAGACCAGAAATCAGAGTTGGTAATTCTGAGGTTAAAAGTACACAATAAATGGGAAAAAACCCAAACACACCTGCACGTGTCCCTTCAGGAAATCTGTCATGCAGCTGGGCAGAAAGGTCACAGTGAGCCTGGATTTCATGGCTCTGGACTCCTGGTGGCTTCCAGGGCTGGGAAGGACATGGGACATGGGATGAGTGTCCAGGTGGGTGAACATCCTGGGTCTGCCCCTGAAGGAGGCTGGAGCAGGAGCTGGACAGCTGGCAGGGAAGGCTCCTCACTGGGACTCTGTCAGGAGTGATTGATTTCCACAGATCACTTCATTCATTATGAGCTGGCATTTTCCAATGGAAAACTGTTTGGAGAAAAGTCCTGGCCAGCCTGATTTCAACTCTTTCGGGGTTTATTTAATTCCTGGCCTTTTTAAATTCTTGGTGAGGGTACAATTTTTGCATTTATTGCAAATGTCTGGAATAAAACTTGCCCCTAAGCCCCCCCTAGGATACACATTTCATTATCCCTTTGTCAAGTTTTAAAAACCTCACTGTAAATATCTCTCCGTGAACAAGTGATTGATGTTTCAATCAGGTTTGGATTTGCATCCACCTCGGTGTCCTTCCCCCCTGTGAATATTCCTGGGAGCTGCCTGAGTGATCAAAAAATTAAACATTGCAGTCGGGAGTGTTTTGGGAACACCTTTCATGTTTATTCCCCAAGCCCTTCTCCCTGGAAAAGCAGCACTGGGCCCAGGGTGTGGATTGGTGGTGACACCAAAAATGTGAAATCCACAGAAATCTGCTGGGGGGCAGCAAGGGAAAACAAATCCCCCAAATCTGCTGGTGTGAAATCACAGAGCAGGACCTCACCCTGGGACCACTCCCTGCGATCCCTGCTCTTTGATGTTCATGCAAATATTGAATTTTCCTCTTTTTTGGGTGTCTTTGATATTTTTAAAGCACATTAGTTGCAAGAGGAAGTGGTAACAGATCCAGGACGTGTTGATTTTACTTCATCTGAGTGTTTGAACAACTGCCATGAAATATTCTGTATTTAGAGTCCACCTTTCCATGGAAAACAGAATCATGGAATGGCTAAGGTCAGAAGTGGTCGCAATGGATCATCTGATCCAATCCCAATAAATGTTCATCCCACTGAAAGGCAGGAAGGACACAGATGAAGCCTCACCTGGGGGAGGGTTTGAGAAATGGAATTTGAGGCTCGGATTTGGCTTCTCCTGGAAGCTCATCTGCATTTGCTGCTTTTGAAACCCCCAAATCTCAAATGTTCCTCTACTTTTCTACTCCAAATCCCGTTCATCCAGAGCCAACCTTCATCCCTCCATCTCCCTGTGCTGCTTTCCAGTCCCTTTGCTTGGCTTTGCTGACGTTAGAGGGCACTCTCCCATTTCCCTGCTCTTTTCCCAAGGTATTTTAACCAGCTCTGGTTGCAAAGTGCTTCGGTAGGCTGGGGCTGAGGGCACAGACATGCTCCAAACAAAAGCTGCTTCTGTCTTTTAAAAACTACAGTGCTGGGAAATCTTATCTCAAAACCGACTTTTAATGGTATCTGTATAGCTGGGAGGGTGGGCAGTTTATAAAACCTCACACACGTGAAATATTTTCTGTTGCAACAGTTCTCTGTGAGGGATCCCTGATTTCCCAGCTGGAATTTGTGGGAATTAATGCAGTGCAGCCCTTCCTTGACATTGCAGGGTATTAAATTAGAGGTGGCTAAAAGATGACCACGAATTTTGTGTGATGAATATCTCCTAAATCCTCCAACCTCTTCAATTCACTTCCAGAAGTGTTTTGAAATTACAGATGAGCCAGAAAAAAAAAATTAGGAAAAAAAAAAAAAGTCAAAGACCAAAAGTTGCTTTAAAATGTGTAGGAAAAGTGTTTCTGAATCAGCCCAAGGAATGTCTCATAGCCATAAACCCACAAAGCATCCAGAATGCCATTCCAATATCCACAGTAGCAATATTCATATATCAAAGCCGAGGTGCTGTGAGCTTCCAACTATTTTTTTGGATGGCATTCATCTTTCTGACAAAAATAATCATGGAATGCTAACCTGCAGCAGCTTCAGGCTCACTAGAAAAATATTACCACTTCTCCCATCCCCAGTCACACCTAATTTAAGAAGCTAAGCTTGTCATCATTAAAAAAAATAAGGCAAAATGTACAGAAGTCACCACAGATTTTTATCTCCTCTGGAACTGTTTCTGGTGGAAGTTGCAGGACAAAACACCCCCCCAAAATATGGGAATTGGAGATCCAGTTTTAACACATCCTTGCTGCTCTGGGAATCTCCCTTGTGCCATTCCCTGGTTATCCATTGTTCCCATAATTAGTTATGATTTTCCCTGCAGTAGTGTTAACACAAATTAATTTGCAGTGTCTGGATGCCACACAAATTCCAAGTGGGAGCAGAAAATCCCATCAATAGAACAGAGGAAGGAAAAAGGACAAGTTCAAAATTTTGGATGTAAGAGCCAAGTGCAGAAGCAGAATCAGTCAGAACCCTGCCCAAGGTGGCACAGGGAATATGGGGGAGTGTCCTGTAGGAAAAGGAGAAATGGGCCCATTTTTTGATTGAATTTTTGCCAGGCTCCATGTCAGGTGTGCAGCATTCCTGCCTGGAAAACTCCTGGATTTGTGTTGGCAACTCCACAGCACCAAAATATTACCAGAGCAGGAAGAATCCCTCCCCTCTCCCTCTCTGGCAGGTGGAATCCACTTTTCCTTTACAGTGAAGCATTTCCTCAAGGTCAGGCTTTCAGAAGTGACTCAGGAATCAGAGCTGTCAGTGACCCCGAGCAGAATCCCCTGGGTTTGTTCCATCGGTCAGGAACGAGCCCCAGCCTCCCTGCTCCTGCTGACCAGGGCCTTTTCTATTGATTCAACATGGACTTGAGGAAATCACACAGCTGTGCTGCAATCACCACCGAAATATAACATAAAACTGCTGGGACATTGCTTGCAGTGACCGCTGGTGAGTGCCAGGGATGAGGCATGTGGGAGCCCTTCCATCCCATGATTCCAGGATAATGAGGGAGATTCGTTCCTTTGCATGATTTGCACACAAGATAAAATTTCTGCATTTGCTGGGAACGCAGTAAATAAATATTGCTGTGGAGTGAAAGCTCCTGGCAGCTGGAAAGGAGCTGTAAGGAGCAGCAAATGGTGTGAGGGGATCATGGAATCCCAGACTGGGTTGGGTGGGAAGGACCTTAAATCCCATCCAGTTCCAGCTCCCCACTGTTCCAGGCTGCTCCCAGCCCCAGTGTCCAACCTTGGGCACTGCCAGGGATCCAGGGGCAGCCACAGCTGCTCTGGGCACCCTGTGCCAGGGCCTCATCCTCATTTATTAATAATCATTAATGAACAATCACATCTGCAAAACACTCTGCAATTAATCTGTCAAATGAAACTGTCTTCAGCCATCAGACACTTAAAAATTATATATATTTTTTAATGCAGTATAACTAAATTCATTTAAAATACAAGGCATTTTACCTAAATAAAAAGCTGAATTATTGAATATGCCTTTGAAAAACATCCAGCTGAGGCCAGTGACCAAACAATCCAGTTTATAAGGCTACAGCATCTATAATATCACTAATTAAGCAGTTACAGGCTCAGAGGTACAGCCTTTGACAGGTGAACAGCACGAGGCAGGCGAGGCGAGTGCTCTGTGCCAAAACACCTGAATCCATCCTGAGAACATGGGGAAAATAAACGTAACTCATTTCCCGAACACAAGCACGTAAATGACACCTTATTTGTTGATCATAAGGAGCGATTTGTAAAGTTCAAGTACCAAAATATGCAAATTGGCACCACGCTCCACATGCAAAAGAGCAGAGGGATCCTGGAGATCTCATCCTCACGTGCCTTCTGCCTCACTCTGGAAAAAGCCTCTCTGAGGAGTTCAAAAAGTGCAGCACAAACACCTGGGTGCTGACAGCAGAAAATTCAGGAAATTTAGTTGGTAGGAATTAAGGGAAACGCCAGCTTGATGCAAAAATAGAGAAAATATTTGGGGTGCTCAAAGGGCTTTGGTGGCCTCCTTGATCTGCATGGATTTGCTGGGGAGTTTGTGTCTGACAGGGCCTGCCCAGCTCCTGGCAGGCAGGAGCATCCATGAGGATGATTCCTGTAGGAGCTAAGCTTTGATGATCCTCATGGATCCCTTCCTGCTCAGGATATTCCATGAGAAATCCAGTGACACCATCATTAATATCTGCAGAAAGGCAAAGAAAATATAAAAACACCCCACCTTTGCAACAGGGAAAACATTGATTTTTTTGTTCATAATTGTCTTTTCATAGCCCAATTCCACCCACATGGCGCAATTATCTTATTTCCCTAAAGATTGTGTAAATTAATCAACAAGATCAGTTTACATAATTCATTATATAATTTTCCCCCATTTTCACTCACACATACTCTTTTCTCCTCAAGTTGAGAGCTGTTTGTTCTTTTTAATTAATTGATGATTTTTACTTGAAAATGAAGTGAAAATACACCATGATAACCATCATCTACCGAGAGTGGGATTTTTAGGTATAAAATAAACTAAAGCAGAGCTGGGGAGACCAAAATGACTCTGGAATGATGCTGACATCACTGAGTTTAACAATAAATTATCTTCTTTCCTTTAAGGTTGCGTAAATTAATCAACATCAACATTTTACATAATTTGTTATATAATTTTTCCCCCCATTTTTACTCACACATAGTCTTCTTTCCTCAAGTTGAGAACCCTTTGTTCTTTTCAATTAATTGATGATTTTTAGTTGAAAATGAAGTAAAAATACCCTTCTACAACATGATAACATCATCTAATGAAAGTGTAATTTTTAGTTATAAAATAAGGTAAAGCAGAGCTGGGGGGACTGAAATGATTCTGGAACAATGCTGACATCACTGAGTTTAACAATATATTCTTTCCTTTAAGGTTGTGTAAATTAATCAACACGAACATTTACACAATTCATGATATCATTTTTTCACCCATTTTTAGTCACATATACTCTTCTTTCCTTGAGTTGAGAACCATTTGTTCTTTTCAATTAATTGATGATTTTTACCTGAAAATGAAGCAAAAAATACCACTCTGCAACATGATAACCATCATCTACTGGGAGTTTTAGTTATAAAATAGTATTTTTAGTGAAATGGCAATTTTTGATTATAAAATAAAGCAAAGCAGAGCTGGGGCGGGGCGGGGGGGGGTTTGAAATGACTCTGGAACGAGGCTGACATTGCTGAGTTCAACAATAAATTTCCACAGCATCCTCCCAGACCTTGGCTTCAGCCAAGTGTCATGCTGCTAATGAAGATGTTAATGAAGACACAGAGCCAAGCAGAGCAGGCTGGGCTCCGTGTGCAGCTCCCAGCTCTGGGATTTGGCTGCAGCTTGGAAAGCCCAGTGAAGATTTGGGGGGTCAGGAGAGCCCTGAGGCACAAAGCACAGAAATCTGTGAGGAGGCTCTGTGGGCAGGGGAATCTCTAAGTGCTCAGAGCTCTGTGAGGTGCTCCAGGGTTGCCATAGAGACTCGCCAGGTTTGACCAGGAGTGAACACAGAATATTCCAACCCTGAACACGCCAAATGTCTGAGGGAAAACCTGTGGAAGATGCTCTGTCCCTCCCTGTTCTTCCAGTGAGCTGGGGATGAAATCTGGGCATGATGTCTGGAGAGCTGCTCTCCACAGCTCATTTCTTGTCACACTTGGGGGAATCAGAAAAATCAGAAAAACAGAAACTCCCACAGACACTGAAGGGTTTGATCTGCAGCCTTGGATTGATGTAAAAATACAATACACAGATATTAAGCAGAAAAACCATAAACTCCTATTTCTACAGTTGTAAGTAAGAATATGCCTGAAGTAAGTGAGAAACTGCACTGATAAGATGCTGAAGGGTTTCTAATGTAGGGCTGGGGCTGTATGGAATGAGCTGAGAGTTCAGAAGCTGGAACAGAAGCAGATGTGTGCCTGTGAGACAGAAGCCCATTGGACAAAAGCATCCTCAGTGCAGCAGAAGTGAGTAAAGGTGATGGGTCAGAAAAGCAAAATAAACCCTGTGGCAACTGCCCATTGGGTTAGAAAGTTCTAGACTGCCTTGTAACAAAGAACTTGGGACTGCTCCTGAGCTATGGCCGAATGCTTGCTGCTCTGAAATCTCACAGCCTCTGAGACTGATGTCTGAGCAGTAAATCGTTCTTAGCCTGAAAATAGCCCCATCCCTTCATTATTAGTGGTGACAATAATAATAACACTGAGCCCTTACGTGTGTTTTGGAAGGTTCACACCAAAGAAGTTGACAAGATGGGTCTCAGCTGATCAAGCTTTTAAGATCGCCTTCTTTCCAGCATCATCAACCTAGTGACTTCAAATCTGGGCAGGAATTAGAAGAAAAAGCCTGCCTATCTCCACAAAGACAGAAAAATTGCCCTAACCCCCAAAATTTCTCTGTACCCCAGCCCCAGAGTGATGTTTGATATTCAGCTGTGTCATTTTTTCAGTCACCAAGGTCCGTCCTCACGTCAGTTGTTCTCACCAGCCACAGCCCATTGGGGTTGGACAGTCAATTCCAGCTTGTTTCCTTAAAGAAAAATGTCCTGCCACGCTGCTTCACTCCAAAAATAAATTTAAATATGGTGAGAATGATACAAGGCATATCTTTGACATTTTTTCAATCTTTTCCCAAACTCTGTCAACATTTAAGCAGACAGCTGATCAATGACATTCTGCATAAATGCTCCATGCTTCAAAGTAATTTTTCATGATGAATCTTTAAAGTGCCAGGCTCTCTGATAAGTTAAATTTTGATTTTCTTTATATGACAAATGGTTAATAGTTGTCTTAGAGCCTTTCTGCACGATGATTTTTATCTCTCTTTTATTACAGTAATAATAACATCTAATATACTCTCTCATATCTGTCTTGTTCTTTCTTAAGGTCAAAATTATATCCAGAGTTAAAAGCAGCAAGAGACTTCTCCCTTTCTTCCTCTTGATATTTTCAGGGAATAAATTACCACATACAGGCAAATAATAGCAAATTAGGAAACCTAAATGTGATATCCATACTTTAATATGTGTTGGGCAATCAGAAACCCAAGTATTGGAATGTCATTACAATGAGGAATTTTCAGGCCTGCAAGTTAATTAGGTGCTATTACATCAGGCTATTTAATTGCCTTCCTTGCCAAGAAGAAGATGAAGAAGAAGAAGGAGAAGGAGAAGGAGAAGAAGAAGAAGAAGAAGAAGAAGAAGAAGAAGAAGAAGAAGAAGAAGAAGAAGAAGAAGAAGAAGAAGAAGAAGAAGAAGAGTTAAAATGAGTTTAATTCTTCTAGAAATGTCAAAATAAAAATCATTTATTAAGTAAATCTAGGGAAATCTGGTTTCTAGTTTGAACTAGAATCAAAACTGGCTAAATCGAGTTTGGCTGCTCCAAACAGTGATTGCTGAGCTCAGGAATGGTTCTCACAGCCCAAAAACAAGGAATCATCAGGGGAAATTTATGTCTAAAGCTTCCAGAGGTAGATACAAGTTAGAGAGCAAAGCAAGGAAAAAAAGTCCTTGTGGATTCAGGAATTCTTCATGTCCTCTCCCTCAGCCTCTCTGGCTATTGAAACCACCCTTTTCTGTCCCAAAACTCTTCCCAAATCCATCGGTCATGAAACTGCTTAGTCAAGATGGCTCAATGAAGGCAGTTCTTTATTTTTCAGATGGGGAAATTGAGTAGAAATTATTTTTCTAAAGTCACAGACTGAATTACGCAGCCACGACTGGCCAGAGCATTCCCAACTTCCCAACTTGCTCCTCAATCACCATACAAAGCATCACTCTTCCCACCCTCTGAAGTCTTTGATCATTTCCCTTTCTGTTTTGTTAGCCAAGAAAAAGTAGTCAAGAAATCCACAAATTATCTTCTCATAGCATCATGAATCCGTGCTCTCCAGAAAGAAATAAAATTAATGACAACACATTAATTACAGCGCAGGTTGGCACCCCTATAGTTCTTCCCATTGCTCATTTTTTACTGAAAAAAAGACTTTTTCTGCCACATTTCCAGTTCCTGTCAGCATAAAAATTAATGTGCCTGGCAATGGCCCCCTCAGATCCTTATTTCCTGACAGAGATCACTGAGGTCACTCTGTTCTCTCCCAGACAAAGTCACCTTTAAAGTTCAGAGATGAGTTCAGCATTGCAGAGTCTTCTGTGGGCTGAGCTGGCCAGATCAGCTCTCCAGTGACAGAACTCCTGAAAGGCAGCTGGATAATCCACATTTTCCAGGCTTGCCCTGGATTTAGGTGATTTAGGTGACTTTTGGCTCTTGGTGGCCTCCTGGTCCCATTGTTTTGTACATGCAGATCCCTCCAGCTGGAGTGTGGCCTGTCAGGGACTGGCTAAATCATAAAGAATGGGATTTTTCCAGCAGCCAATTTTTCTTGCATCCCTTATTTTTGATAAAAGGGGATGAAGGTCTGTGGGAGCAGGACAGCAGCTCTGCAGCCCTCTGGAACGTGCCCTGCCCAAAGACAAATGCCAAAACACTAAATGAGTTCCTCTCATTCCTGCACAATAAATGAAAGGGAAGAGCCTGATTTCCCAAACTCCATGCAGAGTTCTGATGGCTTAAAGACAACGTTGCTCATCCCAGGTTACCAAGGCAGGAACATATTCATTATGTAGGAAAATATTAGCAAAACCAGATCACAACAACCAAACAAAGGCAAATCTGAATTCGTTTGGGGTTTTTGCTTTCCTGAAAGATGGTTTGGGTGGGGATGTGAGCAGGACAGAGCTCTGCCCTGGGACAAAACACCCCTCCATCCCCACAGCCATGTGCAGATGCAGAATGGATTCATGGAATTATGGAATCTTGGGATCACAGATTGGCTTGGATTGAAGGGACCTTAAAGCTCATCCCATTCCACCCCCAGCCATGGCAGGGACACCTCCCACTGTCCCAGGTGCTCCAGCCCCAGTGTCCAGCCTGGCCTTGGGCACTGCCAGGGATCCAGGGGCAGCCCCAGCTGCTCTGGGCAATCCATGCACGCAGGACCTGGTTTTGTTTCTGTCACCAGCCAGGAATCATTCCCAGCCCTTCCCTTTTCCATGGCCAAAGGCAGTGAAGTTCTGCTCCTTGAGGATTCCTGGAGAGACCTGGAAAGTTTTTTGGGATGGAAAATCTGCAGGACATCTGGCATGGCTGAAGTGCCAGCAGCCAGGAGTGACACAGGGCCATGGCCGGCTGCAGTGTCACCACGGTGCCACCCTGGGCCTGCTCCCATCTGGTAGTACCCAAGGATAATAAATATCCAGCACACTCCCTGGGGATTTTCCACGGCTGCTAGGATCCCATGGTTCCTAGGATTCCATGGTTCCTAGGATTTCATGGTTCCTAGGATTTCATGGTTCCTGGGTTCCATGGTTCCTAGGATTCCATGGTTCCTAGGATTTCATGGTTCCTGGGATTTCATGGTTCCTAGGATTCCGTGGTTCCTGCGTTCCATGGTTCCTAGGATTTCATGGATCCTGGATTCCATGGTTCCTAGGATTCCATGGTTCCTAGGATTCCATGGATCCTGGGTTCCATGGTTTCTAGGATTCCATGGTTCCTAGGATTCCATGGTTCCTAGGATTTCACGGATCCTGGGTTCCATGGTTCCTAGGATTCTGTGGTTCCTGTGTTCCATGGTTCCTAGGATTTCATGGATCCTGGGTTCCATGGTTCCCACTCAACTCAGCAAACTCAAGACAAACCCAAAAGAACTCAAGTGTTTAAGTGACTTTAAAAACCAGGATGTGTTAAACTTTTCAGCCTGGACAAAGACAGGCAGGAATGTGTTTGATCTCCTTGGATCAGCCAGAAATCATCAGAAAATCCTGCTGTCCCACCAGCACAGCTCCATGCTGGGCTCACTTTCCCCCATGAGCTCAGGGAGGGCATCACAGAGGTGATGACACCAAACCACCTCATTGCAGGGTTAAAAGCAATCTCCTGAGCTATGATATTTAACAGAGAAATATTAGAAAACATCCACAGAGTGATTTATTGTAATTAATATCACAGCTTTGACTGCAGAAGGCATTGCAGAGACACTCTGCCACATTTTCAAGCCAAGGGCACAGCTTGTTACACTCAGGGGACACAGCCACAAGTAGAACTCACACATGTGTAACTCATCAGGTGACCTTTCCTCCACACCACATTTACATATTTCACATCAAATGACTTTTTCCTTGTTTTATTTTTTTTTTTTCCAACAGGAAATTAAAAAAAAAATCCCAGATTTGGCATATTTCACTAGCTGGGTGTTGCCTACCTAAGTCAATTAATTGAGGCACAGGGAATGGTGCTGATACCCTGCCTTATAGAGTGATTTCCCAAGATTCTTCTGGATATGAGATGAGACATCTCCAGAGACTGTTTCCTGCCAAAGTCATTTTAAATAACTATATTAAAATGCCAGTGGAAGTTACAAGTAGGGCCTGATTGTTTCACCGGTGGCCCTTCATATCATTGGAAACCTGAAATGAAGTGTACTTTAAATCTGTATTTAAATTACCAGTTGCCTTCAAGTAAATGTGATTTGGGATGGGAAAGCCCAGGAATGCCTCGTGCCTGGCAGAGAAGAGGGATTTTGGGAACACTCCGTCCTCCCCACAGGCTGCGCGCACGCATCTCCTCAAAGCACGGGATTATCTTTGTATGAACCAAAGAGCAGCTTGATTAAAACCTGTAGGAGGAGGGAAAACGAAGCAAATGGAAACATTCATTTCGAGACAAAACTTTATGCCGGTGTGACTTTGGGAGCAAAGCCCTTCCCGAGCGCTCCCGTCCGCTCCGCTCGGCGCGCGGCGCTTGGGAAGCGGCACCTGGGGGCTCCGCCAGAGGTGGCTTCATCGGAGAAGAACATCAACAGGACCTCAAAGCAAGGACTGGAACAGCAGATGTCAAACCCTGGGCCGGGCTTTGGGACACTTGCTCAGGGCTTTGCCCTTCGGAAGGAAGTTTTTTTAATTCCCGCTCCGACGCCGTTGCGGAAGGACCTTCTGTGGAGAGGGGACTCCGGGAGAGGCTTCGCGAGGGGCAGCTCCTCACCCCTGCCCGCCTTGGACAGGCGGCTGCTCAGCCGCGCCAGGCACGAATCCCAGCTCCCAGACAGCTGGCAGGTCAGATACAAGGGGTTGGTGCTCTGGAGATTAAAGGCAAACAAACAAACAAACAAGGAGGGGGGAAAAAAAAAAGAGATAAGAGAAGGTAAAATCATGGATTTGTGTATTTGCCAGGACTTGTTCAGGATGCAGAGCAAAGTGGAAACGCAAAAGCAATTTACGCTTTGAATGGCAGGGATGAGCTGTTATTTTCTAAGGATTTATCGTGTTCAAAATCAGGTTTTTTCATTGTTTTTTATACATTTCTGATCTAAAATACTGATACAGTTCTGTTTAGGGTATGATATGAATTGTTTTCAGTGATGCTGACCAGCTGTGACATAGTTTCCTTGGAACAACACAGGTGTTTATTGCTGGAAAATGAGATTTTTTTCAGGGAAAAATGAAATACCAGGTTTGTATAACCTGTGTGAACTTCCGAGGCTGAAATTACAGGTAAGAGAAAACAAAAATACCTGTAAAGCTAAAATTTGGAGGATGCTTTCCAGTAGTTATGACCAATTCTGGAAGTAGTTCTGAATAAAGATAATAATGATATAATAGTAATGGGAATTTTAAAAATCTGCATAAAAATCCAGGCTTGGACAAAAATCCAGGGTTTTGCACACATTCCTTTTACTTGCACTCTATAGGACAAAAAATGCCAACTACATAAAACAATTCACATATTTCAACAGCTCTTAAAATAAACTGCATTTAATTACTGCTGAATTATAAAATAAAACCATTTCCTGGCATGTCTGTGGTTGCTCTGTGTGTATTTCACCATATCCTGATTTCCCAGCTCATTTTCCATCTTAAAGTCATATTCTGTAATCTCTAAAAATTCCGTGCAAAGCCATAGGATTAACACCTGGCGTTACTGGTAAAACTTAATTAGGATTTGTTTTAATTCAGTGTTTTATTGCTCTTCTTTAATACTGGTTATTAAGTTAATTTTTTGTTTGTTTAATGACTTTTTCTGCAACCAACACCTTCCGCCCCTGACAAGGCATTTTCCAGACTGAATTTTCTCCCTATCAAGAAAAAACACTTTTTGCAAGGAAAAAACTATAAAACCCAAAAAACCAGGCACAGAGAAATTCTCCTTTTGAATTTTTAGCTGCTATTTCACTAGATTTCCTGAACAAATAACTTCTATTTGACATTTATTGAAGCAATTAAAGTCCTTTTAACCATGATATCATCACCATAAAGAGAACCCATCCATTAGGAAATGTGGCTACTCAGATCCAGCTGTGTCTAAATAAATCAGTTGATTATAAATAAGTTAATTCATTTATAAACTCACTAGCAATAAGTTAAATTAATACATATATATCTAATTGCACCTCTTTGAGATATGCAAGGAATGCAGATTAAATGGAGAGGAGATTTGTGATTTTCTCTCTTCCATCCAGGATTTCAGCTCCCCACACTCCACATTTAACATGCAGTGAGTTGCTCACATGATTATTTCAGAGGCTTGCATATTTTATTAATAACACCAGGAAAAATTAGGCTATGCTCCAGGAAAATTAGGTAATAATATTTAACCAATAGCTTTAATACAGGGAAGTTCTTTTGTTTTATAAAAAATAAAAAACACAGCAGCAAAGAAGCAACCAGGCAAACAAAATTAATTTAAATAAAGAAGCAATTTAAGAAGAACGAAACAGATCTGGGAGTAATTGGAGAATGGGACTTACCATGGAAGGGCCAGCTGGGAAACCCGAGCACACCAATGTCGTGGAGATCCACAGGATGAAAACCAAGCTCAACCTGCACAGGCTTCAAAGAAAAGCTGAGATTAATGAAAATTTGGACCAAAACCAAGCAAAATATGAACAGAGAGCATCCCATGCACCACGAACCCCGCAGTGGCTTTACCTGCTCATTTTTTACCCAGCACTGTGTGCGTGAACATGCAGCTCCACATCCAAATTCCTCTCATATCCTTTCCGTTCTTCCTCAGGTGACCATTTTATACCAGAGTTCAGGAGGGAAAATGTCATCAAAGCTGATTTTATTCTGACTAATTGCTCCTTGTTTGGCCTTTTCTTCCTGTTAAATGGGAAAATGGCAAGAACACGCACAGCTGCCATCACCAGCCCCGGGGATTTCATTTAAAGTGTCCCTCTAAATGTCTCTCAAGTGGTTTTATTCTTACCTCTGTGTCATCACTGCAAGCCTGGTCAGAGGTCTAAAGATTTCAAAAATCCATCTCAAGAGTTTGTTACCACTTCCAATATATCAGGTGGAGACCTTGCAAAGCCTGGCAGCGAGGGAGAAACATTAAAAGTGCATTTTAAGTAAAAAAAACCTCAAAGAGTCTTATCATACTCAAAACAGCCCAATACAAAGAATATATTTTTTTCCTATCTTTCTCCCCCCAACATTATTTTTTTACGTGCTTAGATCTATATACACCAAATGAATTTTTTTCTGGGCAATTATAATTTTTTGGACAATCATTTCTACTATGCAGCCATATCTCAGCCTACGCTGAGTTTAGCCAATCCAAACTTCTATAGGATTAATAAACTCTGTTAATCTCCAGCAGCACAGCAAATGTTTCATGTCTAAAAGCATCATTTGTTGCTGCAACAAATTTAATGGTGCAGAATTTTAGGGGATTCTGTGGTTTATTTATCCAGAGCAGGGTGAAAGTGCTGAATCCCACAAGGTCTGGGAATGTTGGGCTGCACAGGGAATGCTGAAAAACATTAAATTCCATTTATTTTTTCTGAGAATGAGCACCACATCTACAAAAACATGCTGGGTTCATGCTTGGACTCGCTGATCCAAGAGCTTTTCCAACTTTAACTAATCCAGGGTTCTAAAGAAAACACCGAGGATCATTTTTTTATAGTCACAGTGTCAGACATGCACATAGTGAGGCAGAAACCCCAAATGTTGCATTTCCTTTGGTGTTTACACTGAAAAATCACCAGACAAGGGCTCCAGAAGGGACCTTGGTGTGAGCCTTTGGGGAGACTGAGCTGTTATAAATGATGCCAAATTTCACTGCAATATTTCGGATCATTTTGACCATTTGGAAGGTCTTTTCCAACCATGATGATTCCATGATGCTATGATTCAGTCTCCTGATAAAGTGTATTTCATTCCGGGAGCCAGAGAGCTGTGAGGAGAAACCCAGTGGCATGGAAGAACATTTAGGAGTTTTAAACAAAAATTCCTGGTGTGATCTCTGCCTGTGCTTGACCGTTTCTCCCTCATCATGGTGGTGCTGGTCATGTCATGTTTGAGAAAATCCAACTACTCTGAAATCGCTTTCTAGAAAGAAAAAGTTGTTTTAAAAGAATTGTGGTTGCTGGTGAAGGTCTCCAGGATTCTCCAGGGGCACAAGGACTGAAATGAGGATGAAATTTGCCTCATTTGAAGCCTGAAGCTTTAAACCTTTTATAAACCCGACCACAGAACAGGTGACTATTTGCATTTCCAGCCTTATTCAGAGAGCAAATCCTCTCTTTGAATGGATCCTCCCATTCCCATTTGTCCAGGACCTCCAAGTCCAAGGATAAGAGGATTAGGTTGTGCTCCTGCTGCACAGAAAAGCACTTTGGGCTGGATTCTGCCTGGGCACAGCTCAGCTCAGCTCTCATTGTGTCTGCATTTAGTCCAACTCCGTTTTAACCATAAATTACCCTCCACACAACACTTTTTGTGGAAGGTGAGGGGCCAGAACAGGCTGGTGATTAAAGCTCAAGGTTTCTGGATTCATCCTGAGACTCTCTGGGTAAACTTTGGTGCATTAATGACTGAATTTTTAAAATTGTGAGTTGTTTGATCTCCCATTGGGCCTGGTCCTCACCTTTCTCCCATCCCTCTAAAAGAGAGGTTTGACCAGGTGAGAAATCACAAACTGCTTTGGAACTGAAGAACCACAGGACCATGGAATAGTTTGAGTTGGAAAAGCCCCCTGAGACTGAATCCAACCATTCCCCAGCACTGCCCCACGTCCCCAAGTGCCACCTCCAAAGGGCTTTAAATCCCTCCAGGATTGGAACTCCACCCCTGCCAGGGCTGGACAGCCCTTTTTGGGAAGAGAAGTTCCCAATATCCAACCTGAACCTCCCCTGGAGACGCAGGTGGTACCAAGGCAGGAGTCACTGAGACATCACCACGGGGCTCAAGGGTTTTGCCCACCCCTCAGACACACACAAAAATATTTCCTGAACATTCCAACCTCCCAATTGCTCCTCCCTCCTTGGAGGTTCTTTTTTCCCAGCTTTCCAGGATGCACTTTAACACAGCACACCTGTGATCTGCATGCTTGAAGCACAGATGGAGATTTAGCTCCATTCCAGATATTCCCACTTCAGGTCTGGAGGAATCAGGTTGAACAGAACAAGTGGCAATTGACATTTCTGTCTCCTGCTCTGTCTGCAGAGGCTCTGCTCCCAGGCTGGGTTCACTGGCAGCTATCAGAGGTCAAATGAATCATTAAGAACCACAATAAAACCTCCCAGCATCCATAAAATTTGTGTTTTCTCAGAATAAATCAGCAGCAGTATCAGCAACAAAATCACCTCTTCCCTCCTGCTTATCTTGTTGGAGGGATGCTGTATTGAACCTCAACGCTGCTTTCCTTTGGTTTTCCCCCAAAAATCACATGGAACAACACAAAACTCACAGCTGAGACTATCAAACCTTGCAAGTTTTTGAGGTTAATGAGCCTATAAGCTTTAGAACTTGGTATTTCCTTCTTCCAGCCCAATAGTCAATCCACAATGTTTTAAATTGGCATTGTGGGATTTTGCTAAGGGATCAAACAAAAAATGAGTGAACACACCTCAACCTATCCATTGGCATAACCCCAAAAGTTGTAAAACCACAGCTTGATAAAGGCAAGGCTCAAAATCTCATTGTTTTCTGGGATGCTCCCAGTGAAACCTCAGCATGGCTTTGCTGGAAAAAGCTCCTGGGATATTTTGTTCCAAACTCAATGGGATTTTCTTTTCTTGCTTTCAAGAATGTCAAGAAAGCCAAGAGCCAGCGTGGTTTGCTTTCAGCCTGCTGCAAGGTGCGAGCAGGAAATCAATCACAGTCCCAGCACACAAACCTGCTTCTGACTCGGTGATAATAGAAAATCCCAGCAGGACACCACAGGAGAAGAAACACAGAAAGCAGGAAGTTCATTCCTTGGGTCATTCCCTGTGTGCTCTCACTGCTGCAAGGGGACACAACCCAACCCTTCACATGCACCACGAGATCTCATCCACAGAGGCACAGAGGGGCTGCTGTGGATACACCTGACTGATTCTGGGCATTTCCCTGCCATGGAGATCTCTAATCCCCCTAAAAGTGGGTATCAGGTGATTCCCCCATCCCTGGAAGTGTCCAAGGCCAGGCTGGATGGGGCTTGGAGCCACCTGGGATAGCAGGAGCTGTCCCTGCCCATGGCAGGGGGTGGCACTGAGGCATCAGGGGGAAAATGATGTCTCAGGTTTTGGTTTTTATATTTTTCAGATTCTGTGCTGCTTTAGTGTGTGGGTCTGGGCTTCACATCAGGGGATGCTGAGCTCTGTGCACAGAGCAGGGACACAAAACAATTCCTGCTCCAGCTGGGCACCAAGGACAAATGATCCCAATCTCAGCCCAAGAGCACAAACCCCGTGGGCTGGAGAGAGAAAAACAAGCAGGGTGGGACTGCAGGGGCTAAAGCTGGAATGGGACACTGAACTGCAAGGTGCAAATGGAGCAGAACTGATCCCAGGGAGAGACCCCAGGCCTGCTCGTGCATTTTGGGGCCATTTTGGTTCATCTTGGGTGCAGCCCTGGCTGGGCTCTGGTGCTGCCCAAGGTGGGTCCATGGAGGAGATCCTTTGAATCAATCCCTGCTTTATTCTGGAACTCTGCCCAGCCTCTGCTCTGGGTCAGCCTGCGCAAGGCATCAGCACTGGATGGGGTTTAAGGTTTATCCCAACCCAACCCATTCCAGGATTCTTCGATGCAGGAGGAGAATGGCTCTGACTGGCAGGGCTCAGGGGCTGATGCAGCCTGGGGGAGGCTCAGCTCTTGCCCCCCTGCTGCCCTCAGGCATTTGGGCAGTGCCTGCCCACCTGCAGTGTCCCCCAGGGCTGTGTGTCCCCTGTGCCATCTCCCTGGCCCCTGAGCCACCGCAGAGCTCTCTGGGGAGGATGCAGTGATCTCACCAGAGGTCAGGGACACATTTTCGACAGCCTGCTCTGGCTGCTGTGGGCACCCAGCTCTGTGCTCCTGTTCCAGCCCCAGAGCTCTCCAGAAGGACGGAGCTGTTTATTGAATTCCTTCCTGGCTGCCAAGCCCTGTGAGTGAGACACTGCTCCAGCTCCTTGCAGGCAGGGACAGCTCCTCTGCTGAGCCCTGGCACCGTGCCCTGGCCGGGAAGATGTGTGGCTCCTTTTTAAAAGCCAGATTTTAATGCAATTCCACTCAGACACCGCTCCCCTGGCAGCCTGAGCCAGCAGCAGCTCAGGCTCCAGCCAGGCCCCCTCTGAGCTCAGGTTTGATCTGCGAGAGGAGGAAAATCAAAAGGCATTCAAGGCAGAGCAGCACTGCCCGTCCTGCCCCCCTGCACAGCCTTGGCTCTCCTGGATGGATGCTGAGCAGGCAGCAGGGGAGCAGCAAGGGCTGCCAGGAGATGGAAGGAACTGGGCTCAGGGTTTGTGGACACTGTGAACCTCAGGATCTTCACTGGCGCCTGATTTTGGAGCCCTCCTGCATCCCCGGGGCTGTGCACGTCACTGTCACGGCAAAGGGGATGAAACTGCAGTTGGATCCTCCCATGGCAGGGGAAAAATTAGCTCCAAAATCCCATTTTTGATCCTACATCACACAGGAATCGTGGGCTGTGTCACAGTCACCATCCCCGGGATTTGAAAGTCTACGTCATCATCATCTCTAAATAGATCAATTCCTTTGCCTGCTTCCAGCCAGGGCTGGTGTGGGCAGAGGCAGCACGAGCTCCTTACCCCACTCCCAGCACGTGTCCCAACAGGAATCCAAAGCGGTGACGGAAAATGTCACCACTCCCCACGTCCCACAGCACGTGGCACCTCCTGGGCCTCCTGCCACACGGCCACACATGGGCACACAGCCCTGCTGATGCCACCCAGCCCTGCTGATGCCACCCAGCCCTGCTGATGCCACCCAATCCTACTGATGTCACCCATCCCTGGTGATGCTACCCAGCCCCTGCTGATGCCACCACGAGAAGTGGCAGGAACGAAGCTTTTGCCCAAAACATTTTGGAACACATCAGGAAATGTTTCTAATTTATGGGTCCCTCTCTTTTTTTTTTTTTGGTCAGGTTCCTTAGCACACCTTCAGAAAAACAACCTGCACGAAGCTCAGCATGGAAAACAAGCCCTCCCCACACCGAGCGTTAAAGCCCTCTGAGAATTTATGTGGAAAGGAAGAGCAGAGCAGACAAAAGTTGCTCAAACCGTCAAGGGGAGGCTCAGCAGAGGAAAAGTGGAGGTAATTAACGTTTTTGCTACGCTGATTTGCGCGTGCCAACGTAATTTATGCGCTCAGAAACCTCTCAAATAGATCCTGCAGGAAGTGGCTGCCGAAGAAAAGATGTCAGTGCTGAGCTAAAGAGACACCTGTCAAAGCCAAACCCAAATTCCTGCTCAGATGCAACAAAGATCTCAGTGATCTGAGAAAGGCTGAATAGTTGTTGAAGGAGAAGCCAGAAAGAGAAAAGAGCCTGGATAGACAAGAAAAGGAGAAGGGTTTTCGAGGAGAGAGAGGAGGAAAGGATGTAGCAAAGTCTGATGTGACTTTAGAGGAAGAGATCAAACTTGAAAGGGATCAAACTTTAAAGGAGTCAAGGAAAGCTAACATAAACATTATAAATAGCAAGGAATAGAGAGAAGGAGCTGGGTGGCTTTGAAGGGCACAATTCTTTATGGATTTTATGGCACTGCACCTCAAGGTTCTCCCATGGATAAGGCTAAGGAAAGACAAGGAAAACATATCCAAAATTTTCTATTGGGATAATCTGGCTCAAGCAAGTTTGCATCTTTTCCCCTACAGAATCCCAGCACAAACCCAGTTTGTTTGTGCTCCCCAGGTCCTTGGGATGCCACACCAACAACCCTGTGTCAGCTGGGAACGGGGAAAAAAGGGAGCAGGGTGGGGAAAACTCAGTTCTGGCAGCACAAGGAATTGTGCTGGGAAGTTTTGGGGCACAAACCTGTGGATCCATAACTGTCCATAGGGGCAGTGAGGGGCACAGGGGATGCTGGAGGCTGCTCAGGATACCCAGAACTCGCAGGCTGGACACAAAGGGGGACTTGCTCACCCCTGAGCAGCTTTTTGTGCAATCCAGAGTGACCTTGCCCTGGAGAACAGCTCGGGGGGATGCAAAGCAGCTGCCAGGAGGTTCTGTGTCCCTACAAACACTCCTGGGCTGAGGGACCCCTCGTTTGGCAGCAAATCTCACTCAGGGTGAGTCCCTTTCCTCCCGGGCAGGCAGCACCAGGAGGGAGCATCTCAGCTGCTCCTCAGACGAGCTCTTGGCATTTCTGGAGAAGGGTGAGATGCCAGCTGGAATTGGTGACACCAGACCTAAAGAACCTTTAGGAAATGAGTGGCTGCATCTGGAGCAACCCTCGTCATGTGGAGGAGGTGAGAGGAGGCACCTTTTTTCCATCTGCTCTCCCTGCTCTTTCAGCTCGCTGCTGTTTTCTCTCTACCTGGCTGTGGCACTTAAATAAACAAGGATGTTGCAGCCTCTTTAAAGGAGACTCCTTTCCTGCAAAAAGCCTTTTTGAAAAGAAGGATCCTCTCCACAATGACCCGCTTAAGAGCAAACAAACAGGAGCTGAGCCCCAGCTGCACGTTGTGGTTTAGAATTGGCTGGTAGGAAGAGAAAATCAAACTGAGAGTCTGCCTCGCTCTGCAGGCTCTGGAAATGCCAGCTCTGGATCAATTCTTGGCGACTTTGGTTGCTCGTCAAGGTCCTCAAGCAGGAGAAAGGGAATGTGGCTATCAAACAATTCGGTGCCTTTTGTCTGAACATGATCCTGATTTCCCCTTGTGTTCTATCCAAAAAATATCCCGCACCACAAGACAGGAGAAGTTTCTGTTTCCTCACTGAAAGCCTGTTGCAGCTGGCTGGGTTTTTCTTGCTCTCTGCAAGGATTTCTTTGTGCCCAATTATGTTTCAATGCTTGATGTAACTCCTCTGGAAGTCAGAGCTGCAAAGGGACTTTTAATGAGGTCAGGGAGTGACAGGAAAAGGGGGGGAAAGTAGGTTTAGCTTGAGTTTTGGGAAGGAATTGTTCCCTGGGAGGGTGGGCAGCCCTGGCACAGGTGCCCAGAGCAGCTGGGGCTGCCCCTGGATCCCTGGAGATTCCAAGGCCAGGTTGGACATTGGGGCTGGGAGCACCAATGGGAGGGGGTTGAGGAACCTTCCAACCCAAACCATTCCATGATTCAATAGTTTTATGATTCTGTGATACCTGGCTCCCTTATTATTCTATTATTTGCATCAGTACCTGATTTGCAAAGCTCATTTCTCCCCTCTCCACCCTCTGAGCTCCCCTTTTAGCATCAGGGTCTTCAGGGTTTTTACCCCTCCCCACAGCTGCCACATTTGGAGGCAATCAACAGCTGCTTCTTAATCAAGAGCAGAGATGAATCTGAATAAACACAAAATCCAATCTCAGAAAAGCTCATTCCTTGGGGGAGCAGAGCAGGCCGGGGGTGCTGAGGCTCAGCAGCGTTCCCGGGGCAGGACAGGGACATTGTCCCGCTTTCCCTGCCCCAGTCCCTCAGGAAGAGCTCTGGAGGCGCAGGACATGAAAAGGAGCAGCTCTGGGTGCGCTTGGCACTGCCCTGGCTGCCAGGAGCAAACGTGCAGCGCTCAGAACCTGGGGACTCTTTGTTCCTGCCAGCCCGGCCTTTCAGGGGAGCAGGGAAGGTTCAGCCTTTAAGGCAATCCCAGCACAGGGAAAGGACAGCGTGGAGTTCAGTCCTGCGCTCCTCAAAAAGGCTGGGCTGGGAGGGGGAGGACAGGCAGGGCAGCTCCTCCTGAGGGGCCTGCTGGAAAAGCAGGATGCACTCTGGAATTAACACTCACCTGGATGAAATAAAAATAAATAAAAAATAAAATTTAAAAAATAAAAATAAATAAAAATAAATAAAAATAAATAAATAATAAAGTTTAAAAAACTAAAAAAAAATTAAAATTAAAAAAATAAAATATAAAATAAAATAAAATAAAGACATGTCACGGTAATATTTTCTGAAAAATTTATTTGCTAGGATTTTTTTTTTTTTTCTAGGAAGCTGAGAAGTTTCAGCTTCTCCCTGTTTTGCTGCTTTGGAGTGTGAGTTGGAGATTGTTTACCCTAATATGTGAATTGTTTTAATTTAACGACCAATCGTGGCCCAGCTGTGTCAAAGCTCTAAGGAGTCACAAGTTTTTATTATTCATTCTTGTTAAGCCTTCTGTCTGTATCCTTCTTTTGTATAGTTCTAGTATAACATTCTTTAATATAATATTATATCATTATATAATAAATCAGCCTTCTAAAAACATAGAATCAAATTCCTCATCCTGAAGACTCTCACAAACACCACAAAGACAAGAGGGAAAAAAAAAGACAAGTATATAAAAGAACAACATAAAAACATCAAAATCAATAAAAAAGAAATCAAATGTCAGATAAAAAGACTAAAAAAACCTTAAAACTAAAATCCTCTTGTCAATGATTACAAAACTTTCTTTTTCCCTATAACATGTAAGACTATAAAGAAATAAAAAGTTCAATTAGTATCGAGCAAAAACCTCCATGTTAAACTAAGCAAATATTAAAGTAACTATAATCCCATAAAAAAATTAAACAGAAAAAGAGAAAAGAGTAATCCAGGTTTGTTTTCAGGGATGCTTCTCAGGTCCTTCCTGAGCATCCTCTGGCTCAGGGATCCCTTGATGCCTCAGGAGCTGGAGCAGAGGCCAGAGGGAGTTCAGAGGAATAAAGTGGGGATTCATTGAGGGGCCTTCAAAGGCCACACCCTGGCAGTGCCCAGATGGCTCCAAGGTGCAAACAAAAGAGCTTGGGCACAAGATCTCACATTTTTATAAGTTTTAGTCCATTTGCATGCAGGAGTTAGCTGTCCAATTAAGAGTTTCAAATGATGAAGTTTCATCCTCCTTGCTTGCTTGTCCACCCTCCTCTTTTCATGTTGTTTGTGCTTTGGGCTTGAAGTTTGAGGAGATGGTCCTTGGGTCTCCAGCTGGAACAGGATTGTTTTGTCTCCACCACCCCGTGAAAAGATCCCAGTAACGCTTCATATAAAGCGAAAGCTGCACACCAAAACAGAACAGGAAAACTCAAACCCCAAGGTACCACCCTGACAGGGCTCCTGCCCTTTGGCGTCGCCTCAGGAGCTGGGAGAAGCTCCAAGGACCACCACAAATGATCAGTGAGCAGCCAGGGAAGAGCAGCTCCCACAGCACTCAGATCTCCCACGTCTCCCACATCTCCCAGAGCTCCCAGAGCTTCCAGAACTCCCTCATCTTCCACATCTCACACATCTCCACATCTCCCAAATCTCCTAGAGCTCCCACAGCTCCCACATCTCCCAAATCTCCACATCTCCCAAATCTCCTACAGCTCCCACATCTTCCAGAGCTCCCACATCTTCCACATCTCCCACATCTCCACATCTCCCAAATCTCCTACAGCTCCCACAGCTCCCACATCTTCCAGAGCTCCCAGAGCTCCCAAATCTCCACAGCTCCCAAATCTCCCACATCTCCCACATCTCCCACACCTCCCAAAGCTCCCGGAACTCCCAGCCTCTCCACACAGTAGAACACACCACGTTACAGACGAGACATCCCTTGAAACTCAAATAACCCCACAGTTCTCTGCCTTGCCACACTCCATAACATCAGCGGCGCCTAAGCCAGCAGGACAGCAGCTAAAAATACCGAGCTGCAGCTGATGGCAGCTGCTGATGGAAGGGCAGAGCGGCTGCCATGTGCTCCCTGCAGTGCTGCAGCCAGCGGGCACAGCCCAGCCATGGCCCCACAGCCACAGCAGGGCCTCAGCACAAAGCTCTCCATCTCCCTGGAGTCGTTCCCAGCCCTGCTGGGTTCTCCTGGTCAGGCCTCAGTGTCTGTGCTCTCAGTGCCAGACTGTTCCGCAGCCACACGGAGTCCCTTTGCAGGCTGGAAATTGGCAATTTCTGATCCATGGGAAATGCAGACCTGGGTAACTTTGTGTTTGCCAGGGCTGTTTCCCAGGCTAGGACCTCTCCCCAAAGCTCACTGGCACATTTGGGGTAGGGCAGCATAAAGAGGGGCTTGGGAAGAAGAGCAACTGTGTTCATGTAGAGTTCGTGTTCCCTGCTGTCCTCTGTGCTCAGCCCCATTTTCTGCAAGAATCAACAGGGAACCAAACCAAAATGTATTTACTGTGCTTTTTTCCTGCTCCATAAGGTGATGTTTTCATAGAATCCCAGACTAGTTTGGGTTGGAGCAGACCTTGAGCCTCATCCATTCCACCCCTGCCATGGGCAGGGACACCTTCCAGCATCCCAGGTTGCTCCAGCCTGGCCTTGGACACTTCCAGGGATGGGCCAGCCACAGCTGCTCTCTGCCAGGACCTCACCACCCTCACAGGGAAAGATTTCTTCCCAATATCCCATCTAACCTTACTGTTTTTCGATTCAAAGCCATTCCCCGTTTTCCTGTCCTATTAAAAAATCCTATTAAAATCCTATTTAAAAAATTCCTCTCCAGCTCTCTTGTAGCCCTTCTGGGTACTGAAAGGCCCCGAGAAGATCATCCCAGAGACTTCTCTTCTTCCCTTTTTTCAGCCATGTGGGGTTTTCTCTTTCCTCACTGCTGTGTCTCTGTAGGGAGGGGTGGCCCTGGTCCAGCTGCCCCTGAGCTGGGACTCTCTGCATTCACAGCACCCACTCAGGATGTGCCCAGAATATGTGTTCTGAGCAGTGAAATCCTCTTTATCCAGGACAGTCCCAGCCCAGGAATGCCCTTAGCTCAGAGAGGAGACATCCCAGACTGATCCTGAGCTGAACCCGCAGGGCTGGCCAGGCAGGCCCTGCTCCTGGAGCTGGGGATGTTCCAGTTCCCTGGGAAACCAAATCCTTGGGATCACTGGGGTGCATCCCACACCTCTGCCTCCGGATGCACCATCAGCACCTTGGCTGGGAGAGAATCCTGCTGGGGGGGGCCTGCAGGAATCAAATCCTGCTCCTTCCACAGGGAAAAATCCAATGTAAAATCTCGTGGGTTGTCACTGTCATATTTCTGAAAAACCCCTTTGCCAGGATTTCTTCTCCTGGGAAGCTGAGAAACATCAGAGAGGAATGAAAACAATAATTATATCATTTGCTTCTCCTGTGTTTTGCTGCTTTAGAATGTGGTTTGGACATTGTTACCAAGTGGTCATTTTTTCATTGGTTTAATGGGAATTGTTTTAACTTAATGACCAATCATGGTCAGGCTGTGTCAAGGCTCTGGAGAGAGTCAGGAATTTTTCATTAGTGTCTTGTTAAACCTTCTGGAAGTATCCTTTCTCTATTCTTAATATAGTAAGAATAGAATAGAATAGAATAGAATAGAATAGAATAGAATAGAATAGAATAGAATAGAATAGAATAGAATAGAATAGAATAGAATAGAATAGAATAGAATAATTAGCCTTCCAAGAACATGCAGTCAGATTCCTTCCTTCCTCCTTCATCCAGGGGACCCTGAAAATACCACAGTGGGCCAACCACAACCAGATCTGCCCCAAAAGAGTAAATATGGGTCACAGCCAGGGTGTTTGAGCATCTCCTTCCTCAGCTGAGCACGAAGCTTATACCCATTAGGATATTACCAGCAGGTGGAAGAATTGGCCTGAGCGGACATAAAGGAGCTACAATCAAAGGAGATGGGGTTACTCAAGGACTCAGAGCATTTATTTAGATTAAATATTTGCAAATTGGGATTGTTTTTGGCCTATTTTAAGAAAGAATGGATTCAATACTTACAGCACCAGGTAGGATCTTAAAAAAAACCATCTTGTTCCAACCTCCTGCCATGGAAATGTCGTTGGGGTGTCAGTCTGATTTTAGAGGACAAAAAGCCATAAAGAAAAGCAGGATATTGCTCCGAGTGTCCTATTGCTGGCAGCATTTAGACAAGAAAAGCAGCATCATCTCACTGCTTGCTTACCTTCAATCAAAAAACAACACTGGGCTTTAATTTCTCCTGTGGGTGTAGTCAGCTCTTCAGTTAAAATCCAGGCTTTAATATCTTCTCCTCATAATTTAGGTCATGGGCAGGGAAGCAACACAGGGAAAAACAGAGAGAAAATTCAAGCTTTGCAAGAGATGCTACAAAACTGCATGGAGGCTCCCAGGGTAGCAACTGCAGCCAGTCCTGCTCAGAAAGCCTTGGAGCCAAGAAAGAGAGGCTGGAATCCCTGCAGGATTTAAATCCCAAGGCCTTTGTAGGGTCTGTCTGCAGGGCCTGGGGTCAGCAGGGAATGTTCTGCTCATCCCTAGGGAGGGCTGGAGGGGCTCCACTCCTGGGGAAGGGTCACAAAGGGACACACAGGGATGGGA